>OY992884.1:79606939-79736492 GCA_963921405.1 Cepaea hortensis | reverse complement strand
ACAAACCCTAAATAAAAACTACAAGGAGGCAACTAGAAACTTCTACAAGAAGATGAGTGTAGTGATAACCAGAGCAGATCCCTTTGACCCAACTGAAATAATTAACATAGAAAAAGGAGAACCGATAAGTGAACAAAAACAAATCCTAAAAAGATGGAGGCAGTACTTCGAACAACTTCTCAAGATTCCATCAGGTGTCACAGGAATTCAGGAAACCGATACAGATGCCATAGAAGAACTAGAACCAGACATACTGAAAGAAGAAATTATAGAAGCCATCAGATTAGCCCTATTTAATAAATCAGCGGGACAAGACTACGTGCCAAATGAACTAATCAAAGCAGCAAGAGAAGTAGGAAAAGCATGACTACATAGACTATTTAACCATGTTTATGTAGAACAACAGACGCCAAGAGACTGGGGAAGCGACATAATTATCTCAGTTTGGAAAAACAAAGGCAGTAAAAGAGACTGCACACAATACAGAAGCATTTCCCTTTTGAGTCATACTGCACAAATATGTTGCAAAATTCTCGAGAAAAGAATATGACCTTCAATAGAACCTCAACTAAGCGAAACACAGCTTGGATTTACAAAAAAAAACAAAAAAACAAAGGATGCACTGATGCCATCTTTGCTCTTAGACAACTAATAGAAAAATCAATCGAATTTAATTAAACACTCTACTTAGCCTTTGTCGACCAAGAACAGGCATTTGATAGAGTAGATAGAAACAAGCTGTGGGAAATCATTAAACGATATGGAGTGAGTACACATCTAACAAACTGTGTAGAAGCTTAAACAACAACAGTGAATGCACTGTAAGAACAAATGGAGGACACTCAGAACCCTTCAACATAAGATTCAGAGTTTGTCAGGGTTGTGTCCTGTCCGTCCTCTTGTTCATAACATATATAGACAACATATGTAAAGAAACCAGCCAAGCAGAGACAGCAAGAATACCGCATGACGAGAACACAGAAGAAGAACCATCTGCAAATCTAACCATTAGAGAACTCCTGTTTGCGGACGACCAAGCACTAATAGCAAAATCAGAAGCTGAATTACAAGACCACATGAATAGTCTAAACGAAACGTGTAGGGAACATAACATGAAAATTAGCACAAGCAAAACAGAGGTAATGATTATAACTAAAGAAGAACAAACAGCAACAATTCACCTAAACGAACATCCCTTGAAACAAGTAAAGAGCTTCAAGTACCTAGGAAGTATAATATCATCAAATGGCAGATCAGAAGACGAGATCGAAAATAGGTGCAATAAGGCAAATCAACTCATTGGACAAATGGCACCAATACTAAAGAACAAACATGTATCAATAACTACTAAGAAAGCACTTTACACCACAATCTTCCTACCATCTCTGTGCTACCAATGCCAAACCTGGACAATGACAGAAAAAGAGAAAAGAAAAATCACAACAACAGAAATGAGGTTCCTGGGAAGAATACTCAACGTATCAAGAAGAGATAAGATCAGAAATGAAGAAATCAGGACTAAAGTGGGGGTTAAAGCTGCTCTAGATTTTATTAGAAAGCAGCAAGTCAAATGGTTTGGCCATGCAAGTAGGCTACCAGTCAACAGCATGCCACAACAAGCAATGATGTACAGACCAGATGGAAACAGAGGAAGAGGCCGACCACGTAAACGTTGGACGGAGGGAATAACAGAGACCATGGGAATATCGATATACCGGGCACTCTCACGAAGTTTATACTTCACCTCGACACCGCAAGGTACAAGAGGAACATGATGAGATGAGATGAGAAGATGAGAACTTACAGTATGCCTCAACAAGCAGTGATGTACAGACCAAATGGAAGCAAGAGAAAGAGGCCGGCCACGTAAACAACTGACAGAAGGAATAGCAGTCTATTGGAACTTAGATACACGAAGCCCATAAACGGACATTCTCCCGCCGTTTATGCTTCATCTCGACACCGCAAGCTACAAAAGGAACACGATTATAAATCTGTTTTATGCTCGATTATATGAGAGGGGCAAATATTTCGCGGCGACTCAAAGACACCTCTGCCATACACCGCAAGGTACTTCTGTATATTGGCAGTAAAGGACAGTTTTTGTTTCTGATGATAGAGCTGAATGTTCTCTCTAAGCTGTGGAGTGTTGTGATCACCAATTTTTTTCTCTTTCAGCAGTGGGTTGTGATGATCAATGTTTTCTCTTTAAGATTTGGGGTGTTGTGATCACCAATGTTTTCTCTTTCAGCTGTTGGTTGTGATCACCAATGCTTTCTCTTTCAAATATGGAGTGTTGTGATTACCAATGTTTCCTCTTTAAGCTGTGGGATGTTCTGGTCACCAATGTTTTCTCATTGAGCTGTGGAGCATTGTAATCACCAATGTTTTCTTTTTAAAATGTGGGGTGTTGTGATTACCAATGTTTCCTCTTTAAGCTATGGGCTGTTGTGATCACCAGTGTTTTCTTAGGCTGTAGAGTATTGTGATCACCAGTGTTCTCTCCAAGCTGTGGACTGTTGTGATCACCATTGTTCTCCCCAAGCTGTGGAATGTTGTGATCACCAACCAATGTTATCTCCAGGCTGTGCATTGTTGTGACTACCAATGTTATCTCCAAGCCATGGAATGTTGTGATCACCAATGTTATCTCCAAGCCATGGAATGTTGTGATCACCAATGTTATCTCCAGGCTGTGCATTGTTGTGATTACCAGTGTTATCTCCAAGCCATGGAATGTTGTGATCACCAATGTTATCTCCAGGCTGTGTATTGTTGTGATCACCAATGTTATCTCCAGGCTGTGCATTGTTGTGATTACCAGTGTTATCTCCAAGCCACGGAATGTTGTGATCACCAATGTTATCTCCAAGCCATGGAATGTTGTGATCACCAATGCAGGCCAGCCTGCAGAAAGCGTCGCACAAAGCACGAACTCTGTAGCTTCATTGACGGCCCCCGGGAGTCTCCGAGAAAATTTCTCCCGTGAACGGAATGAGTCCTCTAAAAGTACTGGAGAGTTTTTCTCTCAGGTTACTTTAGGAGGGGGAAATCTCAAATGCACCTCCTAGCTAACGTAACCCTGGGGATCGAGTATCCACCGGGATAAGTGGACAACTCTGCAGCTGAACAGAGCAGGGTACTCTCTTGTCCTGACACTCGGAAATAGCTGTCAAAGGCTGAGGTAACAAACCCCCATGTGTATGTGGAAGACAAGGGGAAACCATCACATTATCTTCCCAAGACTTCATGACAAAACACATTTCAGATTCAGTGAACGACGTTAATGGCTGTCTTATGACATTCTGGTCCGGTACGGATAGTCATGAGCCACAGGCGACGCCAGACCGTCATCCAGCTACTGATGGCAAACTAACATAAAATAATTTTAAATAGGTACATGGAATGTTAGAACGTTAAATGAGCTTGGAAAGTTGAACAGTGTTATAAGAGAAATGGAAATCATGAAATAGATTATCATAGGCATAAGTGAGATGAAATTGAAGGTATCGGACATAATTATAACTGACAAACATACAATAATTTATTATGGAGGGAACACACACGAAAAAGGAGTAGGACTAATATTTGATGTTAGTTATGTTGAGTTGATGTTTAAAAAAATGCCAAGTATAACGGTTACTGGTGTATTTCAGATGGTCAAAATGAAAGGCGAACAAATAGATATAAATATTGTACAAGTATAAGCACCAACAACAGGAAAAGTGGAAATAGAGGATGTAGTGGGGAATTATGGTTTAGGTACAAAACATGAAAAAGGAGAGAAACTAATAGTATTGGCAAGCATCAATGATATTTTTTTTTTAAATTTGCATATCCTTTTACAGGACATCGCTATCAACAGCAGCATCTTTCAGCTGTCTGTTGATTTCTTGGCAAGATTACGCTCAGTAGTTTGCCATTGCTTTCTGAGCGGCCGGCTCAGTTATCCCGCAATTCACCAGCGGGGGACGAACCGCTCCCAGTTCTCACCCGCTACGAGAATCTGCGTGATAAACTGGATTACGGAGAAAGTGTAACTCCTCGGCCAGAGAGACCGGCATCAATGATATGATAATTGGAAATACCTGGTTTACACGCCTTAAAAGACGACTTTACACACGGAACAACCCTGGTAAGACAATACCCATTCTCCTTCGGGAAACCCGGGTTCGAATTCTCGGTAAGGTGTGGGTTTTTTTTTTTCTATCGGGGGCAAAAATAAAACTCTAACCTGCACAGTTCGCGGAGACTGCAATATTCACGTGGCCTTAATGCCCCAGACTCAAGACCCCCCCCCCCCCCATACGCAGCAAGGTGCTATATTGGCAGTAAATGACAATGGCTTATTAATAAAAGGTTTAGAAATGTTTTAATTAATGTAAAGAGAATGCCAGGTGCTGGCTGTAATACCTATGTGGAAAAATAAAAATAAGACCGAAGAGAGGGGAAAAAATGGTTAAGAACATAAGACTTAATAAAGCGGTGTTGAAGGTAGGTAAAGAAATTCAAGAACAATAGGCCTACAGAGTGATTGTGAAAAATAGGTACAGTGCAATAGCTAAAATACACAGTATAAATGAACAATGAGAAATGTTAAGGGACTCCATTGATCAAACGAGCAAAGAAATATTACCTGAGAGAAGCCAAAAAGCTCAGAAAAAAATGGATGACTGAAGTTGATGGCCAAAAGAAAACAGAGTAAAAATGACAAACAAGAATATACTAAGATAAATAAAGAAATAAGAGCTAAATGTGTAAAGGCAAATGAGAGTTGGTTAAACGAGGAGTGCTAGAAAATTGAATTAACTTCTATTAAAGATAATAAAAAAAATATGCACAGACAAATCAGCGAGCTTACAGAAAAAAAAATAAGAAGAATAATTACAGAGTGTTTAAAATTTAAAAAAAACAAAACAAAACAGGAAGATATTATTGGAGGAACATGCTATAATGAAGAGGTAGAATGAGTATATAAGAGTATTATATGATGGAGAATGGGAAGAATTAATAGAAGAAAGTAACTTAGAAGGTCCACCTATTCTAAAAGAAGAAGTCGCTGACGCTATTAAGCACAAGAAGAAAGAAAGGGAAAAAAAAACAGCTGGGCTAGATGGAATCACAGTAGAAGAATTAGAAGTACTGGGAGAATTTGGAGTAGATATATTAACCAAAATGTTTAATGATATTTACAGCTGTGGACATCTACCGAGTGTTATGCTGAAATCGGTATTGATAGTTATATCAAAAAAGACCAGGAGCAATTGCAAGCGAAGATTTTCGTACAATTAACCTCATAAACCACGTCACTAAGCTTCTACTCAGAATTATAATGAGAAGAACAAGAACGAAAATAAAAATGGAAATTGGTGAAGAACTGTATGGATTTTGGAAGGAAAGGATACAAACAATGCGATATATACATTACGGACACTAATAGAAAGGTGAATAGAGAAAGATAAAAACATATTTGTGTTTCATTGATTATACTAAGGCATTTGATAAAGTAGAACATGATGAACTGATTAATATGTTGGAAGATATTAACATTGATGATCTCAGAATAATAAAGAATATTTACTGGAACCAAGTGGCAGTAATTAAAATGGGAAATAAAGTGGGCATTTATAAACAGTACGACACAGATGTGTCTTGTCACCTGATCTCTTCTCCCTCTAAAGCTAAGTAATAATGAGAGAGATGAAAGAGTAGCCAAGAATACTAATCGGAGGTTATAATATAAACAAAATACGCTATGCAGATGGCACAGTATTTATTGTGAATAATGAAACAGATCTACAACAATTGTTGGTTTTTGTAGTAACAGAGAGTGCAAAGAAATGACTCTCCTTGAATATCAAGAAAACAGTAACAATGGTGATATCAAAGAAAACGCTGACACCAAAGTGTGAAATAGAAATAGAAGGAGAAATTCTTAACCAAGTAGATAGTTTTAAATACCTAGGGTCATGTATAACATCAAATGGAAGATGCACAACAGAGATTAGGAGCCGAACAAAAAAAGAAGAAGCTACATTTCAGAAAATGAAGAGTATCCTATGCAGTAAATCACTATCATTGAATGTAAGAAGGAGAGGGCTAAAGTGCTATAAAGAACCTGTATTGCTGTATGGCAGTGAATCTTGGAATGTAAATGAACAAATTAGGAAGAACTTGGTAGAAATAGAAATGTGGTTCCTGAGACGAATGTTGCGAATTCCTTGGACTGCCAGAGTAAATAACAACGATTGCCTAAAAGAGGCTTATGAAACTAGAACATTACATACAACAATAAAAAAGAGACAAACAGTTTTCTTTGGTCATGTAATGAGAAGAGAGGCATTGGAGAATATCGTGACTACTGGAAAGATCGAGGGGAGGAGAGGTAGGGGCACATGAAGAGAAATTTCATCAGCAGAGTTGATCCAGAAAACCAAAGACTGAGATCTGTGGAAAGTCAAGAACGGCTTCGCCAGCCGGCATTGTGCTTGATGATGATGATGATGATAAACCGAATGACGGAATCTGAAAACTAACCCACAACCTTCCGAGCGCGAGGCAGGCTGCCTTACCACTTGGTCACCGAGACCCCGTGAGAGATGTGACGGAGGAGCTACTGACAGTACTGTCGCCTTGATTTTGTTATGTTGTTTGCTTGTTGCTGAGCCAAAAATATGTGCACTACGAGATCAAAATGCAATTTATAGGGATCATTTCTGGTTACTCCACCCAGTACCGTGACCCATTTAATGTGTAGGCACATGACTGATACTTTTTTCTACGGTCTTGGGGTTTCGGCTAGCTTCTTACAGACAGGTAAGTTGGCAAGCGTAAGCACGTTGACACAAGCAATGGATGTTACCTGGGGCGAAGAGGGTAGCATGTAGGTAATTAATAGAAGAATCACTGAATGTGTGTACCAATTACATGTGGCGTTATTTGTGGGCAGTTGCGTGGTAGCATATAGGTAGGAGAGGAATCACTGAATATATGTACCAACTACATGTGTCCTTATTTGTAGGCAAGTGCGTGGTAGAATGTAGGTAGGTGTAACATCGTTGAATTAATTTACCAATGTCATGTTTTCTTATTTGTGTATACATATGGAATAGATCAAGTCACCAGACTGCTGAATACATTATATGATACCGGAGAGATACCTTCTGAATTATGTAACTCTGTATTTATTGCAATCCCAAAGAAATCAGCAGCCTTGGAATGTGATCAACATAGAACAATTAGTATAATGAGTCACATCACAAAGATTTTGCTACGAATTATCATGCAAAGAGTGAGGAAGAAAATACAACCTGTAATAGGGAAAGAACAATGTGGGTTTGTAGAAGGAAAGGGTACAGTAAATGCTGTGTATATGTTGCATATGCTGCGATCAGTTATTAAACGTAGAAGTAAACAAGGATATACATCTTTGCTTTATTGACTACACAAAGGCTTTCGATAGAGTTAGACATGTCAACATGGTGGATATGCTTGCAGATCTACAAATTGATGGGAAAACACATATATTGGAAACAACAAGCTGCCATAAGGATTGTGGGACAATATCAGCCTATTAAGGTGGTAGGCAGGGATGTGTAATGTCTCCAGATCTCTTTTCCCGATACAGTGAAACTATTTTAAGAAATGTAAAAGATATAAATGGAATCAGCATTGGAGGACGAAACATCAGTAACATTAGATATGCAGATGATACAGTATTGCAGACAATGAGCAGGATCTGCAACAATTAGTAGATGCGGTTTTTGCACACAGTGAACAACTGGGGTTAGAATTAAATTGTAAAAAGACACAGACTATGGTCGTCACTGGGAAGCACGAAATACCACAATGTAATATACAAGTAAATGGGAGTATTCTTCAACAGGTGAGTCGGTACAATTATCTCGGAACAGTCATAAGATCTGATGGGAGATGCCTTGAAGAGATTAGAACAAGAATC
This sequence comes from Cepaea hortensis, assembly GCA_963921405.1. NCBI lineage: Eukaryota > Metazoa > Mollusca > Gastropoda > Stylommatophora > Helicidae > Cepaea > Cepaea hortensis. Next base: position 79,728,532 of record OY992884.1, on the reverse strand, counting down.
GCCATGGTAGCCTTTAGCAAGATGAAAAACATACTGACCAATAAAAATATGTCAATTGAAACGAGAAAAAGAGTGTTGAAGGGCTACACAGAGCCTGTTCTTTTGCATGGATGTGAAACTTGGACAATGAGCAGTCAAGCTGAAAAAAACATATGATGGCCGCAAAAATGTTGTTTCTGAGGAAAATGCAAAGAATACCATGGACAGGCAGAAAAACCAATGACCAAGTACTACAAAAGACAAATGAAAATCGTAAACTGATTAGAGAAATTAGACGTAGACAGTTAAAATTGTGTGGTCATGTTATGAGAAGAAATGGATTGGAGAACTTAGTGACAACTGGCAAGATCGAAGGGAACAGACCAAAGGGAAGACCGAGAAGAAAATACCTGGATGGCTTGGCCACATCGCATGGTCGAGACAGGAACACTGAGCTGATCCATGACTCTGGTGATCGATTGAAATGGCGAGTCATGACCGCCCACGCTTTCCGGCATGGCACATGATTGATTGATTGTATGCATAACTGATTCATAACTGTTAACGTCAGTTAAAGACGATTGCTCTGTTGTAAGTGGAAATGAAATGATCTCTCTGTGAAGGCAAACATATGTGTCCTGATTTTCAAGAAGGTCTTTGTTTAGAGCTGTAGACAATTCCCGGTTTCCAACAGTGACGGTTGGCCGTTGAAGGCAAGAAATTCTCCAGTCATTTTCACAAGTCACAGCAGAAACGGTTCACGTCCATGGATGCTTTCGATTCAGTTTGCACTGACCTGTTTCATGGAGTCAGGTGTACTGTAGTCAGTATAAGAAAGCGACTTTAAGCCTAACAGTTCTGGTTAAGTTGTTCTTGGTATCCGGAATATAAATAGCCGTGGACTACAGGTGTCTAGATGCAACAGGTGTTTGAAGGAATTTGCTGCAACTGTAACATCACACAAACTCATGGTGCTTTACCAAAGGAACGCCCACAGTTCACACACAAGGACCAGGCAGAACGAGATCTGAAGTAGACTTGAACAAATGCAGTAGTTTAGCTTGTTTGATTTGCGTAAGAACATTTTCATGACTCACGGATTCGACCATCATTACTCCGGTCGCCTCCTACAGAACTAAGTTTATATGTGTATACCAGCTTCCTACACACACACACACACACACACGCACGCGCGCGCGCACGCACACACACACACACACACACACACCCACACCCCAGAGAGAGAGAGAGAGAGAGAGAGAGAGAGAGCTCGGTTTTCGTCGATTTCGGATTTCATCGGTTGCCTCGGATTTCGTCGACTTGCCGTCGGATGCCTCGCTGCTAATTTTGCGAAAACAAAGGGACCCACGCGTTCTTCTGCTCGGTTTGGCGTTGTTTCTCGTTGTGTGAGCATCACTTGCTAATAAGTTAACCCTTTCCCGTTAGCTCCATCATGGAACCAAAGACAGTTTCCAGAGCCAGCAGCCCTGCAAAGAAGGTCAGGAACACGATCGAGTTGACGAAGGAAAATATTGAAAAATATGAGAGCGGCTTTAAGATTGCTGAAATCGGCCGCATGCACGGGAAGTCGCCATCCACGATAAGTTCCATTGTTGCGAAAAAGGAAGAACTAAAGAAGGCTAATGTAGCGAAAGGCGTGAATGTGCTAACAAAACAGACATCGCAAACAATTGAAGATGTCGAACAGTTATTATTAATTTGGATAAATCAAAAACAGTTAGATGGCGATTGTGTTTCGGAGGCAATCATATGTGAATAGGTCAGACTGTTGTATGCCGTAGTGCACTTAGTGATTTGAAGGCCAGCAGATTTTGCTTTGAACAATTCAAGAGGCTCACTGGCATACATTGTGTTACTAGGCACGGCGAAGGTGCGGGTTCGGACACGCATCTGGGGCCGAAAAATAGTATTAAACACTATATTTATTCTCTATGAAGTGTGTTTTTGGCATGTGTTTTGGGGCGTCTTGAACGAATTAATTGGATTTACGTTGATTAATATGACAATAATTGCCTCGGTTTTCGTCGGTTTCGGGTTTCGCCGATTGTCTTTGGACGGGTTATCAACCGAGTTTTGACTGTATATTGTTTTGTTAGTGGATAGGTTATTTACTTTGTTTAAACTGAACTTGGGCAGTGGTCTGTCCATTCAGTCAGTATTTTCGATTTGCGATTGTTGAGAGGTTTTTAGTATTCATTGCGTGCTCGTGGATCCTCCATGTTTTTCGTCATTATCCGAGAAAGTTACACGGCTGATAACTACCCTAGAACCCGGGAAGGGAGAGAATGATGCTATCTTCGGGTCTCTTATTTTATAGACATTCCATACCGCCCAAATAGTATGAGTGCCTGTCGTTCCGAAAGCGGGGGAAATAATAAATCTGGAAACAGATTGTGTTTGCAGCACAGGATAAAGTGTGGGAAATAAAATAAGAAGAAGACTGGAAACAAGACTGTTGTTGTAGCACAGGATAAAGTGTTGAAAATAACAAAACTGGAAACAGATGGTGGTTGTAAAACAGGATAAAGTGTGAGAAATAACAGACTGGAAACATATTGTGATTGTAGCAAAGAATGAATTGAGTTGTTTCAAGAAGAAATATTTTGTGGGCGCTGTTATCAGATATTCGTCTTAGCTCTCGCTAAGTTTTAGCTGCATTCATTTCTATGAAACATGTATATCGGTGCATGAACACGTTCTGTGGATTGCCTCATCGGTTTATTTGTATAAAAGGGACTGATCTTATATTACTGGTCGTCTCTTCAAGTACACACTGTAAAGCTGATATTCCCATACGCGATTTATCCTCATCATAAGTAACCAACGAACACCCTACATGCATATGGTACCAGTTGCAATCTGATAATGTTTAACCGAGACGGTGGAGTTAAGTCCTGCTCATTGGTACCAGACACAACATCTGAAATATGTTGGGGCAGGGGGTAAAGTCAGAGACAGGCGCGGACATTCTCACACAAACATGGACGTTCAACATTCCAGGGCGGATGTTTGTCCCAAAAGCTGGTGCTTGAGTTTCTTGTGACACATCTCAGCTATAGTCAGCTATAGTCAGATCAGGTCAAGAAGCCTTATCCACACCCTGATATGGAGTGGGCATATGGTGTTAGCCCCATATTTGTATAGATCAATGGGCACTCCATGGGGGGATGGGGAAGGGGATATCCCACACGCCGCCTTACTTCCCACAACATTTCCTGGTACCAGTTTAGGCTGAGAAGCCCAGGCCAGTGTTGAAAATATGCGCCTCGTTGGGGATTCGAACACATGACAATTAGAGCGGCATCCATCGTGCTAGTTATGGCAGCCAGACCGGCATCAAACGTGCTAGTTATATCAACTATGAATACAATTTGGTGGAACTGCGGTAAAGCTGTGAAAGTGTAAACAATATAAAATGACACAAAGTAGTGCAGCTTTACATAACAGAGTTAAGACACATACAGAACGTTGCGGCGATTAGCCTTCATCAGCAAACAAACACATTCACAAACACAACATATAGTCAAGGAGATCTTCTATGACTACATCAGAAGGTGATGACAGGACGAGAAGAACAAAAGCATGGAAAAATGGAAGCAATGAAGAGAAAATGAGAACTGAAAAAAAAAGTTAATTGAAAAGAATGTTAGTTGAAGAAAATGTTTAATTGAAAAAAAAAAATGTTAATAGAGAAAACGTTCATACTCTCACCTCACCGTTCGGATCTCTTACAGAGATCTGTTACAGGGTCACTTGCAGATCTTATATAAAACCAGTTCTAAACATATGGCTACGAACCTTGGACAATTAGTAAACAAGAAACAAATCAGACCAGGCCGCAGAGATGTGTTACAGAAGAATGCTGAAAAGTCCCGGGACAGCCAAACTGAGCCATCTAAATGTTTTGAAAGAAACTAAAACACAAAGTGAACGTATTACAAGCACCAGAAAACGACAGTCGCCATTGTTTGCCACATTATGAGAGGAGAAAATCTAGAACAGTGGTTCTCAAAATTTTTTGGCCCGTGCCTCCGTTCACCATATTTTCAGAACGTCACGTCATTCCCCCCCTTTCGTATTTCCTACCTAAAAATCCCGCCCCGCCCCTACACAGTATACATAATAATGGAAGCTAAATTTAATAGCACGTACTAAAACAAGTCTAGACGTCCACATAAAACGTGATTTGTGGGTCTACTTACTTTATAAAATGAATTTTAGAAGGGTGAGACGTACAGAACTGTACGGTATGAAGAGAAAAACAATATCAAGTAATCGGTTCTTGTATTAACGCGATCTGAAATTATCTTAATCCCCCCCCCCCCTGGAAACCCTAAAATTCCCCCCTTGGGGGGGGGGGAGGAATTCCCCACCGGTTGAGAACCACTGATCTAGAACATGGTGAGACAGTTGGAAAGATTTATGGAAGGAATGATAGAGAAAGACAGCAGAAACATATTCTTGGCAGCCTTTTGTTATGGCGCGGGTTAATACAGGCTGTTTGAGATCGCAAGATATGGAGATACTGTGATCTCTCACGCCTGTCGACAAGGCACTTACTGATGGTGTGTTGTTCGAAGACTTCAGAAAAGTAATTATGCAGCAGGCGATATTTATATATCACACGGGTCCCAAGGTCCCAACAGTCAGGCAGTCGCTCATCTCATCTCATCCTGTTTATGGGCTTCGTACATCGAAATTCTCGCGGACTCTATTATGCCCTCTGTCCATCGTTTACATGGTCGGCCCCTTCTTCTGGTTCCATTTGATCTGTGCATCATTGCTTGTGGGTAACTGTTAGTTGATAGCCTGCATAGGTGGAATAGTAACGCTGGAGAAACTGTTAGATATATATGGAATAGTAACACTCATCATCATCATTATGTGCTATGCTGATAAGCATGGGCGGTCATGTTTCGTCATCTCACTCGATCACCAGAGTAGATCAGGTCAGTGTTCCTGTCTCGACCATGCCACGTGGCCAAGCCATCCAGGTATTTAATTCTCCGTTCTCCCCTTGTTCTTTTCCCCTCGATCTCGCCTGTTGTCATCAAGTTCTCCAATTTGTTTCTTCTCATAACGTGACCAAAAATGTTGTAGGACTTGGTCATTCATTTTTCTGTCTGTCAAAGTATTCTTTGCATTTTCCTCAGAAACCACATTTCCACAGCCATCAAATGCCTTTCAGCCTATATATTCAATGTCCACGCTTCACATCCACACAAAAGCACATGTTCTATATAGCACCTCAACATTCCTTTTCTCGTTGCAGATAACATCTTTTTATTGGTCAGTATGTTTTCCATCTGGCAAAAACCTACCTTCGCCATGGCGATTCTTGTTTTAATCCAGTGGTTGTCAACCGGTGGGGAATTCCCCCCCCCCCTTTCCTAGGGAGGAATATTAGGGTTTCCAGGAGGGGGGGGGGGGGGAATTAAGATTATTTCAAGATCGCGTTAATACAAGAACCGATTACTTGATATTGTTTTCCCTTCTTGCTGTACGGTTCTGTACGTCTCACCCTTCTAAAATTCAATTTATAAAGTAAGTAGACCCACAAATCATGTTTTATGTGGACGTCTAGACTTGTTTTAGTATGTGCTATTAAATTTAGCTTCCATTATTACGTATACTGTGTAGGGGCGGGGGTGGGATTTTTAGGTGGAAATATGAAAGGGGGAAATGACGTTCCGAAAATATGGTGAAGGGTGGCACGGGCCAAATTTTTAGGTAGGAAATACGAAAAGGGGGGGGGGGGAGGATGACGTTCTGAAAATATGGTGAAGGGGGCACGGGCCAAAAACAGGTTGAGAACCGCTATTCTAATCTCTTCAAGACATCTCCCATCAGATGTTATAACTGTTCCGAGATAATTGTACCGATTTACTTGCTTAAGAATATTCCCATTTACGTGTATATTATATTGTGGTATTTCCTTCTTTCTGTGTCTTCTCACAATTTAATTCTAACCCTAGGTGTTCACTGTGCGCATCTACCGCATCTACTAATTGTTGCGGAACCTGCTCATTGTCGGCATTCAATATTGTATCATCCGCAAATATAATGGTATTGATGTTTCTTCCTCCAGTGATGATTCTTTTCATTGTGCTATATTTCTGAAAATATTTTCACTGTACAGTGAAAAAAGATCTGGAGACAATACACATCCCTGTCTAACATAGGCTGATATTGACCTACTTCATTATCAACACTAGAAACACTAATATGTATATATATAGATAGAATAGTAACACTGGAGAAACTAATAGATATAGATGGACTAGTAACACTGGAGAAACTAATATAATATATAGATGGAATAGTAGACTGGAGAAACTAATAGATATAGATGGACTAGTAACACGGGAGAAACTAATAGATATAGATGGACTAGTAACACTGGAGAAACTAATATAATATATAGATGGAATAGTAGACTGGAGAAACTAATAGATTTAGATGGACTAGTAACACAGGAGAAACTAATATATATAGATGGAGTAGTAACAACTGGAGAAACTAATAGATATAGATGGAATAGCAACATTGGAGAAACTAATAGATATAGATGGAATAGCAACATTGGAGAAACAAATAGATTTAGATGGAGTAGTAACACTGGATAAACTAATAGATATTAATGGAATAGTTACACTGGGGAAACTAATAGATATAGATGGAGTAGCAACACTGGAGAAACTAATAGATATAGATGGCTTAGAAACACTGGAGAAACTAATAGACATATAAAATAGTAGCACTGGAGAAACTAATAGAGAGATGGAATAGTAGCACTAGAAAAACATATATATATATATATATATATATATATATATATATATATATATATATATATATATATTTTTTTTTTTTTTTTTTTTTTTTTTTCCGCGTTTCCATCCTGTTTCAGGATATTGCGGTCAACACCAGCATCTTTCAGCTGTATGTTGATTCCTAGGCTAGATTACGCTCATCAGCACGCCACGACTTTCTGAGCGACCGGCTCCATACTCTCATAAGTCACTTTTGCGATTTGAACCACTGCTAATTCTCGTCGCGTCACGTGACGAGAGTATTCGGGGTTAGCGGAGAAAGCTGCTAACACTGGGCCACGGAGCCGGCTATATATATATATATATATATATATATATATATATATATATATATATATATATAGAGAGAGAGAGAGAGAGAGAGAGAGAGGGAGAGAGAGAGAGAGCTGGGCTGTGTGTATGATAGCATTGTGTGTGAGAGAGAGAGAGAGAGAGAGAGAGAGAGAGAGAGAGAGAGAGAGAGAGAGAAGGATGGGATATACGTTGTAATATATGAAACGTTACAGGGATGGGCGATACGTTGTAATATATGAAACATTACAGGGATGGGCGATACGTTGTAATATATGAAACGTTACAGGGATGGGAGATACGTTGTAATATATGAAACATTACAGGGATGGGAGATACGTTGTAATATATGAAACATTACAGGGATGGGCGATACGTTGTAATATATGAAACGTTACAGGGATGGGAGATACGTTGTAATATATGAAACGTTACAGGGATGGGAGATACGTTGTAATATATGAAACATTACAGGGATGGGCGATACGTTGTAATATATGAAACGTTACAGGGATGGGAGATACGTTGTAATATATGAAACATTACAGGGATGGGCGATACGTTGTAATATATGAAACATTACAGTTATGGGCGATACGTTGTAATATATGAAACATTACAGGGATGGGCGATACGTTGTAATATATTGCCCTTTATGGGGATGGGAGATAAGTTGTAACTTATGGAGAGTTACGGGGGATTAGAGCTGATAGTATCGTGACAAATATTTTTTTTTTTAATTCGGCTAATTTAGATCTCCAGATTTCAGATACTACACACCACATCAATGCAGAAGAAGGTTGCAAGCCAGGCGGAATCACGTTCTCCCAAATGCCATCCAGTTTCCCAGCAGACAGCGGTCAGACGTGAATATGGAAATGACAAATCAAAACATGAAACGTCCATTGACGTTATTCGTTTATTGTTGTGGGGCACAAATGTCGGCGGGATTGCCAGGCTGTTTTGATTTCTTCGAATGACATTTCACGGCAATGTGGCTTCTTTATGAACTTTTCCAGATTGAAATGTTCTGCGGGGAAACACTGTTAGGCATTTCCTGGTGTTTGCGTGGAATGTTCACCGTGCGTGTTAGTTTCTCTAATGTTACTATTCCATGTATATCTATTGCTTTCCCTAGTCCGACTTTGTGAAGACATGAAGGGAGCGCAAGCGCAATTGAAATACCACTACTTTTATCGTTTCTTTACTTATTCAGTCAGTTGGAGATTTGTCCGCAACAGACGAGCAATATCTCCGGTGGGCCTATTCTCTCTGGTCGCGAGATCCTCACAGTGGCAGGCAGGGAGATTTGCTCGCAGCAGACGAGCAATATCTCCGGCGGGCCTATTTCCGTGGGTCACGGGATCCGCACGAGTCAGGCGGGAACTGTGACGGTAGTACACGCTTACAAGGTCCAGACACTTGCGATTGACAGGTGTACGTGCCCAGTGATCCGGGCGCGTATACGACCCTTACCTGAGGGATTTGGCTGAACGCCTCTAAGTCAAATCCCAAAGGTTTAGGGTCTGGCCACCGCTCGCCTTCTGCTCGTGGGGGCGAGGTCTCGGAGGTATGACGCTGAGCCGCCAGCGTCTGCAGCCTACCTAGTTCCAGACGTACTGGTTACCCTTTCCTCTGGATCAAACAAGGCAAGGCCGGAAGAGGGAACATGTCGTTTGGGCGCCACATGTTCTCTGAAGCTCTGCCCAGGCATTGTGAGATGGAATTTTGACCAAATTCCAATCCACATACTTTGGTCTGTCAAGACTGCAAGGTGCCACTCACTATTCCATCTATATCTATTAGTTTCTCCATTGTTACTATTCCATCTATATCTATTAGTTTCTCCATTGTTACTATTCCATCTATATCTATTAGTTTCTCCATTGTTACTATTCCATCTATATCTATTGCTTTCCCCGGTGTTACTATTCCATCTATATCTATTAGTTTCTCCAGTGTAACTATTCCATCTATATCTATTAGTTTCCCCAGTGTAACTATTCCATCTATATCTATTAGTTTCCCCAGTGTAACTATTCCATCTATATCTATTAGTTTCCCCAGTGTAACTATTCCATCTATATCTATTGCTTTCCCCTGTGTTACTAGTCCATCTATATCTATTAGTTTCCCCAGTGTAACTATTCCATCTATATCTATTAGTTTCCCCAGTCAGTTATCAGTTATCAGTTGGGGTATCTTCGCTCCACTCCGGACATGTCCATAAGTGCTCAGATCATCCCCCCAGCATATTCACCAGCGTCCGGTGGCTAATAGTGCCAGTTCTGTGTTGATTGACGAGACGCTTTGTTTTCCCGATGTACCTCTCGCGTCTGGCTGTGCCGATTCTTACTCCCAGGTCTTTCATCCTGGACAGCGATGTGGAATCACTGACGTCAAAGTCCTCTGTTCTCGCCATATCTTTAAGGACGTTAATAACATCGGCACGATCCATGGGCTGGCCATCTACAGGGGGTGCAGAGCCAGCCAGTTGGTCAGCTCGTTCATTTCCCTCGACTCCCGCATGTCCCGGGACGAAGATGAAGGTGACTTTACGGACAACAGACTTCCTCAGCGATTCAGTCCACAGTCTACGTACAGATCCAGCTTCGACCTTCTGAATCATGCTCATTGAATCACTTAGTACACACACGTTGGTATAATGCTGTGATTCCAGCCATATGAAAGCCTGTGTAACTGCCATCACCTCCATCGTCATGCTGCACCACTGGATTCTTGAGCGGTTCGGCCCGCCGAACGGGCTGTAAATGCCCACGCACTTCTCTGCTGCTTTACAACAGATCCATCTGTATAGATGAGCACTTCGGGGCTATCTGAGTGTTCATAGATGAGCGCGTTAACCTCTGCATTGACAGCGGCAGGGTTCTGCTCTCTGCACCGTCTATCGAGTGTGATAATGCAGGAGAAAGTGCACTTAAAAGCTGGAGGCACCGGCACCCATTCCTTGCCGGGGTTGATACTGGTAAGACTGCAGACCTGTCTGACGACATCTTCCGCCCGACCCATCCATGATTTGCCCCTCTTTAGCCTGTCACCCTTTTCTCTGAATATAGCGTCATGCAGAGGGTGCTGCTCATCTGCACTTATTTTTAAGTATGCACGAGCTCTCCAGATCTTGATCCTGTGTTCCATTGTCGGGAAGTCAAGGAGGTATCTCATTGCTACACAGCTGGTGTCTCTCGTGCAGCCCAAAATTATGCGCATGGCTTCGTTTTGTACCTTTTCAAGTCTTCCAATCTGTGTAGGGCTGACAGTGAGGATGGCCAGGGCATACTCGATGCGTGAAAGCACAAGTCCTTGGAACAGAAGTATTAGCAGTCTTTGCTCGATATTGGCAGTCGCCATGACTCTCATTGCTGACAAACCTTTTCGAGCCTTCGTTATGACTTAATCGACATGATCTCTGAAGGACAGGCTACGATCAAGCCTCACGCCAAGATATGTCATTGACTGGGTTCTACTCAAGCTGCTCCCATCCATTCTTACTGCCGGCAGGTCTGTTTTCACAATATGGTTGTTTAGTGAGAACCATGTAACCGTTGCCTTTGCAGGGTTGACAAGGGCATCGGCATCAGCACACCAAGAGGAAATTCGATCTAGTTCGCCCTGCATATAGTTGGCAACCGCCTGTCTATCTCGACCCTGTCGATACACGAGGATGTCGTCAACGAATGATAGAGTCCTACCCCTCCCATCCAACTGTTGTTCAGTGATCGGCACCGTATACACGTTGAATAGTACTGGTGACAGTGGTGAACCCTGCGGCAATCCTGGACATATCGTTATCGGCTCAGAAGACCAACTCCCGCATCTTAGCACCACCTTCCTTTGGAGTAGAACTGCAGCTATCCATCGTACAAGGTGAGGGTGCACTTTCAGTCTGAGGAGGGTTTGCCTCAAGTGCTCGAAAGATACTCTGTTATATGCGTCCTCTAAGTCTATGGCTGCCGCACATGTCTCTTCTCTGACCTGAAATCCTTCGTAAACATCTTGAGCAAAGACCGCCGCATTCAGCCATGACTCTTTGTTGCGTCTGTATTCTCCAAGTGTGGGCGGGAAGCAGCCGAGTTGTTCCAAGTCACAAGCAAGTCTGTGTGCTACAATTTTCTCCAGTAGCTTGCCAACAGTATTCTGCATCGTAATGATTCTGTAGCAGCTTATCTTGGAATGGTCTTTGTTCGGTTTGGGCAGCGGCAGCAAGTAGCTGTGTAGCCATTCTTCTTTGACCTGACCCCTCTGGATACTGGTGTTGAATTCTCTGGCCAGTTCTTCCATGTCATCATCTGATATCACCAGTAGGTCACCATATCGGATGCCGTCTGGGCCTGGGGCGGTGTTAAGTGATTTCTTGAGCATCGCACGCACTATCTCAGCTGTGATTGTCCATTCTTCGTCTGTCCCGACCCCCTCGCACAACTGAGAGAGTGTCGTTGTGGTCCTCTGTCTGGCGGGCTCGTCTTTCTGGTCAGTCTGTTCTATGTAGCGTGCAAGAAGGGCCTTACCTTTATCCGCATCCGACTTTTTCCATGCCAGGTCTGTGCCTTGAAAGTCTGGAGTACCCCTACGTTGTGCAGCACCGTTCATGCTCTTGTGGAGGCGCCAGAATGTCGTAAGAGATCGCTCGTAGCACACCTTCCTGCAGAACTCGTCCCATTTCTCGGCCTTGGCATGTTTGGCGCAGGATTTGAATAAAGTCGTCGTCCTATCGACCTCAGTCTTCATGTTCGCCAACTCAACCTGTGGCATGTTAGCCTTTCTGGCCTTTTGCCAGTCTTTGACAGCCTGCCTCTTTCCCAGCCATGCCTTCTCGACCTCTCCATTCCACCATGGTGGCTGCAACCATCTTTCTTGTCTCCTGCGGGAGGAAGTTAGTTTTCTTCTTCTGATCTTGCTTATGGCGTCTTGACCAGTGTTGTCGTACGGGAAGGCATTTGTCTTGCTTCTTTGACTCATGGCCCCGTCTTTCTTGATCAGGATGACACAAGGGTAGTGGTCACTATCGTGGTATCCCAGTGTGCCCCACCGGCACCTTGGTGCGATGGTGGGCGACACCAGAGCCAAGTCAATGACGCTGTCAGAGTCACCTGGTCGAGTGGCTATTCTGGTGACCTTCCCATCATTCAGACAGATTAGGGCAGCAGATGCCAGGGCGTCCTCCAGATCTTCTCCCTGTCTATTGGTGATGCAATTCCCCCATTGACTGCCTCTGGCATTGAAGTCCCCACAGTAGATGATATGCCTTTCATCCATATCGAACAAACTCTGCCATTGTCGCACGTCGACCTTCCCATTTCGCGCATAAACATTGACGATTACAAGCTGCACTGGTGTCATTATTCTTAATGCCTGCACTTGCAGGGCATCACTGTTCCAGGAAGACATATCGATCTCAGACACTAGTATGTTGTCGCGGACCAGAATGGCCTGTCCGAGGTGCCGACTGTTAAAGAATCCCTGATATCCCGCGACATTGACTGTTCCGTCGCCGAGCTGTGTTTCTTGTAAGACCACAATATCGTTTCCGTACAGTAGTTTTTCAAGAATGGGTCGGCGTTGACTAAATGATGCACAGTTCCAGTACAGTACTCGAACGTGTCCGATGCCCAATCTGTCAAATTTTAACCGCCTTCTGCATGTGCCCGCCCTCTTGCCACGCCGTGTTCTTGTCGGTCGTCTGGTCGGGACATCACAATGAAATAAGCTACAATCCCTCCCCTATTTTGTTCGAAACGTCCGTATCGTGAGATGTAATATGTCCTTCGTTTGTCCTGCTGTCCCAGCCACATTTCACATGGGGTGGCTTGGTCAGTTTCCCCAGTGTTACTATTCTATATATATCTATTAGTTTCCCCAGTGTAACTATTCCATCTATATCTATTAGTTTCCCCAGTGTTACTATTCCATCTATATGTATTAGTTTCCCCAGTGTTACTATTCCATCTATATCTATTAGTTTCCCCAGTGTAACTATTCCATCTATATCTATTAGTTTCCCCAGTGTAACTATTCCATCTATATTTATTAGTTTCTCCATTGTTACTATTCATCTATATCTATTAGTTTCCCCAGTGTTACTATTCACCTATATCTATTAGTTTCCCCAGTGTTACTATTCATCTATATCTATTGCTTTCCCCAGTGTTACTAGTCCATCTATATCTATTAGTTTCCCCAGTGTTACTATTTATCTATATCTATTAGTTTCTCCGGTGAGATGACTATTACATTGATTTGACTGCAATCCCCATGTATAACAGGTGATGTTTGACCGGGGTGTGACTGATGTTTTCTTTGTCGCAAATCTGGTTGTTCATGAAAACATCCCAAGCCACCCCATGTGAAATGTGGCTGGGACAGCAGGACAAACGAAGGACATATTACATCTCACGATACGGACGTTTCGGACAAAATAGGGGAGGGATTGTAGCTTATTTCATTGTGATGTCCCGACAGCCGTGTGTGAATGAACGAGGATGCTTCTGCTCTCTAGCTAACTACTCTTGTGTTCTTTTTTCTGTTTTAAATTTGTTTGTTTGTTTAGTTGTTTTTTTTTTTCCAAAGACTTTGGCCACAACGTATCTTTGTATCTGTTTGTCTGTTTCGTTTGTCGAGCATCCCATTCATATTTCACTTTCCTTCGCTTGCGACGACAGCTGACAGTCTATATTCGCTCATAGAAACACCTGAGATTGGTTGCTTGTTGTGACCTGCATATTGCGGCGTTCTTCAACTGTTTAGCCTTATACGTGTCACTTTGCCGGTACTACAGACAGCACAGTTGTTCACGTTCAATGCTTAGTGTTACTTTGCTGGACACTGCCCTGCTGATACATTTCTGTACGTTTCTCTTGTAAGGTCCACAATGTCTGAATACATTTGTTAACAGTTTGCTGTCGTTGTCTTACACAGAATATATGATATATACCGAGTTCATACATATCTTATTCTTTGTCTTTCACAGAGTTCTGGCACTAACATGACACACGAACAGCTGCAGCAGAAACTCCAGGAGCAGTATCGTGTCATGGCCAGTCTACAGACTGAAACACACACGCAACAAATCAAAGCCAATATTCTGACTGCAACATTGCAGGCCAAGTTACATGGCAAGGATAAGGAGATCAGATTGTTGAAGAGTGAACATGAACAGCATATGTCGGCAGTGCTGTCTCATCTCTTATATTTGGAAGGGCAGTTGCAGAAAGAACAAAATCACATCCTGGAAATGTTACATGAAAAAGATGACATAATTAGACGACAGAAAGCTGCAATAGCAGACCTGGTTGCCAAAAACAACAGATATCTCCAGGCACTGAAAGAGAGCCACGGATATTCTCTAGACAATGGTTTTGTAAAACCTCAAGGCCACGCTGTGCAAGAGAGTGGAAACATTTCAATACAAGATCATGGAAACAAGGTTATTCTCAGGGCCAACAAATACAAGCCAGAAAAAGTTCAAGCAAGTGGACATAAAGTTAGGTTCAGCGCAATGAAAGACAGACTCCGCCGCCATAAGAGCAGCCTTGAACTTTATCATCACGAGAAATTGGAGACCTTGATGGAAACTACTCCAAAATATGGCAGTGAGGAAAATCTGGTGGGCAGATATGGAACATCCGATTTGCTGGATAGGAAGGAGAGATGTAGAAGTCTAATAGATTATCCCGTCAGCTTGTTTGATGTGGAAGAAGGACTGACTGAAAGTCCCGACAGCTGTTTCAGTGAAGACAATAACACTCCAACCATTTCTCGCAACGATTCCACGTCTTCTCTTATTACATTTAATGAAAAGACAACCTGGGACGCTTCCACATATGGTTTCAATGAACTGTCAAAATCAAGGTCAGTACCACATGCACTACCAACGGTGGCAGAAAATGATGCGACTCCAGTACATATAAGAGGCCGCCCACACTCGCTGCCCAGTGTGGAAATGTTGCCCAAGGATATTGTGAGCAAACCAAACAGCGACAAACCATCGGCACCGACCCCAGAGAGCAGCTCTCCAGTGGTTCCCAGCAGCAGCAACACTCCAGCGCCATCTTCCGACTCCAACCCTTTCAAAACCTTCAAAAATGTTTTCAAAAGGAAAGGAAGCAAAAAGAAGCGAACGGCTTCCATGACGTCAGGCAATGATCAAACAGATGCGCTGAAACAGCACTTCAAGAAATATGATATGACCTAATTCTGCCTGGTCCGTGCATCATTGGTGGGCTCAGGGTATTGATGTCTGCCTGTCATTGGCGTGCAAGGAAGGTCACACTGTTGGTGATTGTGTCTGGTGTTATTATGTTGACTCAGCCTACATACAGTGCCATCTCCGTTTGACAGGATGTCTTATAAAGTCTACATACAGTGCCATCTCTGTTTGACAGGATGTCTTGTAAAGTTTAAACATGACCACAGTAATAGTTGCTTTCTTTTATATGACAATTTTATTTGCCTTAGGAAGATGTAGCGGATTTTGACATCTTTTGAATAGATTTTAATTTTACTTCTTAGATATAGCTTACAGTATCATTTAATATTTGTTTTACCTTTTTTATTAGTATCTTTGGATACCAATGGCCTGTAAAGTTAGTTTAATGTGCTTGATTTTTTAATATTGGCTTGTTTATTGTTCATTGAAATAGAAATATTGTAACATTGTTGCTAGATACTAATGTGACTGCCAGCTTGTAAATTGTATATATCATCTGAATGATTTATTTACAAATTCCATTTACATCATGGTTTACCATTTGGTTACTGCTGTTTACATGATCTGCCACATTGTCTTCATTCATGTCCAAGTTAACAAATCATGTCTGTGTACATGAGCTGCCTGTACACTAGTACAACTGGGGGGGGGGGGGGGGCATGAGGTGTCTGTACACTGGTACAACTGGAGGGGGGGCATGAGGTGTCTGTACACTGGTACAACTGGGGGGGGGGGCATGAGGTGTCTGTACACTTGTACAACTGGGGGACATGAGATGCCTGTACAGCAGTACAATTCGGGGGCCATGAGGTACCTGTACACTGGCACAACTGGGGGACATGAGATGATGTATAGCAGTACAACTGAGGACATCAGATGCCTGTACAACTGGGGGACATGAGATGTCTGTATAGCAGTACAACTGGGGGAATGTGCCAACTTTGGGCTCAATATCAACTTGGAGAAGACTGTAGTTATGTACCAGCCAGCTCCAGGGAATAATCACACTGTGCCGAATATCAAAGTGAATGACCATAGACTAAGTGTTGTGGACAAATTCACCTATCTTGGCAACACTGTGTCACAAGCTGCCACAATTGATGATGAAGTGAATGCAAGAATCTCCAAGGCCAGTGCAGCCTTTGGCAGACTGTACAAGAATGTATGGGACAGAACTGGAATAAGCCTACAAACAAAGCTAAAAGTCTACAAAGCAGTTGTGTTATCCACACTGCTATATGCTTGTGACACCTAGACTGTTTATCAGCGACACGCTAGGAAATTAAACCACTTCCACACAGTCTGCCTAAGGAAGCTACTGAAGATTAAATGACAAGACAAGATTCCAGACAATGAAGTCCTAGAAAGAGCGTCCATGCCCAGTATCCACACTCTACTGATGAAGAATCAGATTCGCTGGGCTGGTCACTTGACTCGCATGCCAGATCACAGGCTCCCTAAACGAATTTTTTACAGCGAACTGCGTTGTGGTAAACGCTCCCAAGGTGGCCAGAGGAAACGCTTTAAAGACACTCTGAAAATCTCACTGAATGCTTTTGGAATTCATCATGACACCTGGGAGGCTGCAGCCAGAGACCGAAATTCGTGGCGTGCATCATTACGCAAGGGTGCAGTCATATGTGAGGTAACCAGGACTGCAAGAGCTGTGAAGAAAAGGCAGGACAGAAAAACCACTGCAGGAAATCCTCCTCCAGAAACGTCAAGCATTCTTTGTCCACATTGTCAAAAAACATTTCGAGCCAAAATAGGCCTTATCAGCCATCTTAGAACCCACGGCTCCATACCTTCAACCCCACTGGATGAAATGAATGGTCATCATCATTCTTGATGGACAAACAACATAACACAACTGGGGGACATGAGATGCTGTACAGCAGTACAACTGAGGACATCATATGTCTGTACACTAGTACAACTGGGGTACATGAGATGTCTGTACAGCAGTACAACTGGGGGACATGAGATGCTGTACACTAGTACAATTGGAGGACATCAGATGCCTATACAGCAGTACAACTGGGGGACATGAGATGCCTGTACAGCAGTACAACTGGGGGACATGAGATGCTGTACAGCAGTACAACTGGGGGACATGAGATGCTGTACACTAGTACAACTGGGGGACATGAGATGCCTGTACAGCAGTACAACTGGGGGACATGAGATGCTGTACACTAGTACAACTGGGGGACATGAGATGCCTGTACAGCAGTACAACTGGGGGACATGAGATGCCTGTACAGCAGTACAACTGGGGGACATGAGATGTCTGTACAGCAGTACAACTGGGGGACATCAGATGCCTATAAGTTAGTACTTTCTTTCTTTTTCATTCGCTCGCTTTAAACTCAAGTGTAGTCCTTACACACTATTTATAGTAGTAATGGACTGAATTTTGCGTGTGGGTTAGTTTTCCCTTTTACCGGTGTCCCTCGCCTTCAGGCGAACCCACTCCGACTTCAGAGGTACAGGTTAGTACATTTGGGGGAAAAGAGGGCTTGAAGGTCATGATTTGTAAAGAATTTGTATCATGTCCACAGCCTATGTTGTAACAGTATCATGTCCACAGCCTATGTTGTAACAGTATCATGTCCACAGCCTATGTTGTAACAGTATCATGTCCACAGCCTATGTTGTAACAGTATCATGTCTACAACCTATGTTGTAACCGTATCATGTCTACAGCCTATGTTGTAACAGTATCATGTCCACAGCCTATGTTGTAACAGTATTATGTCCACAGCCTATGTTGTAACAGTATCATGTCTACAGCCTATGTTGTAACAGTATCATGTCCACAGCCTATGTTGTAACAGTATCATGTCCACAGCCTATGTTGTAACAGTATCATGTCTACAGCCTATGTTGTAACAGTATCATGTCCACAGCCTATGTTGTAACAGTATCATGTCTACAGCCTATGTTGTAACAGTATCATGTCCACAGCCTATGTTGTAACAGTATCATGTCCACAGCCTATGTTGTAACAGTATCATGTCCACAGCCTATGTTGTAACAGTATCATGTCCACAGCCTATGTTGTAACAGTATCATGTCTACAGCCTATGTTGTAACAGTATCATGTCCACAGCCTATGTTGTAACAGTATCATGTCCACAGCCTATGTTGTAACAGTATCATGTCCTCAGCCTATGCATCCAGATAAGCTGTAACTTGATCCGAGGGTTGTTTTCTGTTAACTTTCTAGGTGTCTATTGTTCTAGAACATGGCCAGGAAGTTGTATGCCCAGGGAGTAGGTTCTGTTAGTTTATTCACATACAATGTTAGGACACATGTCCTATGTTAGTTTATTCACATACAATGTTAGGACACATGTCCTATGTTAGTTTATTCATATATGATGTTAGGACACATGTCCTGTGTTAGTTTATTCATATACAATGTTAGGACACATGTCCTGTGTTAGTTTATTCATATACAATGTTAGGACACATGTTCTGTGTTAACAAGAAAGCATTCCTCATTGTCGCTGATTTGACTGTAGCATAGGCAATTCTGCTTATAGTTTTTTTTTTTGTTTTAAGCATTGTTCGTGAGCAACATCGTGCCTGATGTATGTTATGTGTAGGGAGATGTTTAAATTTAGTTGTCATGTTTGTGTAGGGAGATGTTTGAATATAGTTGTCATGTTGTGTGTTGGGAGATGCTTGAACATAACTGTTTGTTGTGTGTAGGAAGATGTTTGAATATAGCTGCCATATTGTGTGTATGGAGATGTTTGAATATAGTTGTCTGTTGTGTGTATGGAGATGTTTGAATATAGTTGTCTGTTGTGTGTATGGAGATGTTTGAATATAGTTGTCTGTTGTGTGTAGGAAGATGTTTGAATATAGCAGTCATATTGTGTGTAGGAAGAACATTGAATATAGTTGTCCTGTTTGTGTAGGGAGATGTCTGAATATAGCTGTCATGTTGTGTGTAGGAAGATGTTTGAATATAGTTGTCTGTTGTGTGTATAATGTTTGAATATAGCTGTCATGTTGTGTGTAGGGAGATGTTTGAATATAGTTGTCTGTTGTGTGTATAATGTTTGAATATAGCTGTCATGTTGTGTGTAGGAAGAACATTGAATATAGTTGTCTGTTGTGTGTATGGAGATGTTTGAATGTAGTTGTCTGTTGTGTGTATGAAGATGTTTGAATATAGTTGTCTATTGTGTGTAGGAAGATGTTTGAATATAGCTGTCATGTTGTGTGTAGGAAGATGTTTGAATATAGCTGTCATGTTGTGTGTAGGAAGATGTTTGAATATAGTTGTCTGTTGTGTGTAGGAAGATGTTTGAATATAGTTGTCCTGTTGTATATCACTTCCTCATTACAAGCTATAGACAAACAGTAACCACACATATGAACATAATAACTGTTTGATTGATTCACATGTAGACAGCTAATGCTGGTGTGTGAGTTAGTTACATCCCTGCACCCAGGAACACAAATCTGACAGAAGCACATTGTTATCCCAGTCCACGTTACTTATAGGCAGATATTCTTCTCATATTATTTTCACATAATTGCTTTTTCATTCAATCAAGTCAAAGTAAAGACTACCGGTCCACTGAGCCATGTGAAAGTACGATCTAGAGCTCCCCCATCCATGTCAGAGTACAGTCTAGAGGTCCACCCATCCATGTCAGAGTACAGTCTAGAGGTCCACCCATCCATGTCAGAGTATGGCCTAGAGGTCCAGTCAACTATAAAAGTTCATTATATATCTCCATTCAGCCAAGCCACAGTACAATAAAGAGGTACAGGCAGTCCTGTCAAAGAATTGGTGCCAGAAATGTCCTGGGAGAACAGGCAGTGATGAATAAAGCTAGTTACACATACCATATCATAATGTCATTACATAGTGTATGTGAAGAAGTATATGTCTTTACTGAAGTATCTGAAATGGTATAAGCTGGCTCAAGCATTTTTTTGCATCTAAATTGTCAGCACTCAAACATCAGTTCAACTTGTACAGAGAATGTGGAAAACACAGATGTGCGTACACAGGTCAACAAATTAAAACAACAATATGTTTGTACATATATAATAGAAATAACACAGAAATGTATACATATGTTCACACACACACACACACAAACAGGTGTGTGTAAGATTTTGAATTTTGGTGGTCTAGAGGTTGTGGTGTGCCCATCTCAGAAGAATAAAGAAACTTCATAAAATCACAAAATACATAGAGTTGAGCAAGGTCGTGTAGCCAGTTCAGTCTACTGTTGACAATTACCAGTTGCAAAAAATAAATATCAACCATTTGTTATTTCAGTTGGATGACTGAAGTCAGTTCTCATACATGACCTGGACACAGTGACTCCAACATTACCTGCAAAAAACAACTTGGACAGTGACTCCAACATTTCCTGGACAGCGACTCCAACATGACCTAGACAGCAGGTCAGCATGGCTGAATGGATAAGAACGCATGTTCTTAAACATCCGGTGTGCTGATGCCAATGTTAGCAATTCAACCCCTACACCGGCCAGTTGGACGAAAATGTTGATCTGTTGTCCTTGACTTGGGGATGTAATTACAAGAACCTCTGAAGTCAGAGTGGGTTCGCTTGATGGCGAGGGACACTGCAATTGGGAAAGCTAATCCACACGCAAAATTCAGTCCAGCACTGCTGGAAGTAGTGTGTATGGACTACGCCTGAGTTCAAAAGCAAGCGAGAGCCAAAACAAAAATTACCTAGACACAGTGACTCCAATATGACCTGGACAATGACTCCAACATGGCCTGGACAATGACTCCAACATTGCCTGGACAATGACTCCAACATGAACTGGACAGTATCTGCAACATGGCCTGGACAATGACTCCAACATTGCCTGGACAGTGACTCCAACATTGCCTGGACAATGACTCCAACATGACCTGGACAATGACTCCAACATGAACTGGACAGTATCTGCAACATGAACTGGACAATGACTCCAACATGACCTGGACAGTGACTCCAACATGACCTGGACAATGACTCCAACATGACCTGGACAATGACTCCAACATGAACTGGACAGTATCTGCAACATGACCTGGACAATGACTCCAACATGACCTGGACAATGACTCCAACATGACCTGGACAGTGACTCCAACATTGCCTGGACAGTGACTCCAACATGGCCTGGACAATGACTCCAACATGAACTGGACAGTATCTGCAACATGACCTGGACAATGACTCCAACATGACCTGGACAATGACACCAACATGACCTGGACAATGACTCTAACATGACCTGGACAGTGACCCCAACGTGACCTGGACAGTGACTCCAACATGACCTGGACAGTGACTCCAACATGACCTGGACAGTGATGCCAACATGACCCGGACAGTGATGCCAACATGACCTGGACAGTGACTCCAACATGACCTGGACAGTGACTCCAACATGACCTGGACAGTACCTCCAACATGACCTGGACAGTACCTCCAACATGAACTGGACAGTACCTACAACATGAAATGGACAGTGACTCCGACATGACCTGGACAGTGACTCCAACATGACATGGACAGTGACTCCAACATGACCTGGACAGTGACTTCAACATGACCTAGACAGTGACTCCAACATGAACTGGACAGTGACCCAACATTGCCTGGATACTGACTCCAACATGAACTGGATAGTGACTCCAACATTGCCTGGATAATAACTCCAACATGAACTGGACAGTGACTCCAACATTGCCTGGATAATGACTCCAACATTGCCTAGACAGTGACTCTCAACATGAACTGGACAGTGACTCCAACATTGCCTGGACAGTGACTCCAACATTGCCTGGACAGTGACTCCAACATTGCCTGGACAATGACTCCAACATGAAATGCACACATGACTCCAACATGAACTGCACACATGCCTCCAACATGACCTACACACAGTGATTCCAACATGACCTGGACACAGTGACTCCAACATGACCTGGAGACAGTGACTCCAACGTGACCTGGATACATGACTCCAACATGACCTGGACACAGTGACTCCAACATGACCTGGATACATGACTCCAACATGACCTGGACACAGTGACTCCAACATGATGTGAACATGTTGACTCCAACATGACCTGGACAGTGACTCCAACATGACCTGCAGTGACTCCAACATGACCTGGACAGTACCTCCAACATGAACTGGACAGTACCTACAACATGAAATGGACAGTGACTCCGACATGACCTGGACAGTGACTCCAACATTGCCTGGATAATGACTCCAACATTGCCTAGACAGTGACTCTCAACATGAACTGGACAGTGACTCCAACATTGCCTGGACAATGACTCCAGCATTGCCTGGACAGTGACTCCAACATTGCCTGGACAGTGACTCCAACATTGCCTGGACAGTGACTCCAACATGAACTGGACAATGACTCCAACATGAACTGCACACATGCCTCCAACATGACCTACACACAGTGATTCCAACATGACCTGGACACAGTGACTCCAACATGACCTGGAGACAGTGACTCCAACATGACCTGGATACATGACTCCAACATGACCTGGACACAGTGACTCCAACATGACCTGGATACATGACTCCAACATGACCTGGACACAGTGACTCCAACATGACCTGGATACATGACTCCAACATGACCTGGACACAGTGACTCCAACATGACCTGGAGACAGTGACTCCAACGTGACCTGGATACATGACTCCAACATGACCTGGACACAGTGACTCCAACATGACCTGGATACATGACTCCAACATGACCTGGACACAGTGACTCCAACATGACCTGGATACATGACTCCAACATGACCTGGACACAGTGACTCCAACATGACCTGGACACAGTGACTCCAACATGATTTGAACATGTTGACTCCAACATGACCTGGACAGTGACTCCAACATGACCTGGACAGTGACTCCAACATGACCTGGACAGTACCTCCAACATGACCTGGACAGTACCTCCAACATGAACTGGACAGTACCTACAACATGAAATTGACAGTGACTCCGACATGACCTGGACAGTGACTCCAACATGACATGGACAGTGACTCCAACATGACCTGGACAGTGACTTCAACATGACCTAGACAGTGACTCCAACATGAACTGGACAGTGACCCAACATTGCCTGGATACTGACTCCAACATTGCCTGGACAGTGACTCCAACATGAACTGGACAGTGACTCCAACATGAACTGGACAGTGACTCCAACATTGCCTGGATAATAACTCCAACATGAACTGGACAGTGACTCCAACATTGCCTGGATAATGACTCCAACATTGCCTAGACAGTGACTCTCAACATGAACTGGACAGTGACTCCAACATTGCCTGGACAATGACTCCAGCATTGCCTGGACAGTGACTCCAACATTGCCTGGACAGTGACTCCAACATTGCCTGGACAGTGACTCCAACATGAACTGGACAATGACTCCAACATGAAATGCACACATGACTCCAACATGAACTGAACACATGCCTCCAACATGACCTACACACAGTGATTCCAACATGACCTGGACACAGTGACTCCAACATGACCTGGAGACAGTGACTCCAACATGACCTGGATACATGACTCCAACATGACCTGGACACAGTGACTCCAACATGACCTGGATACATGGCTCCAACATGACCTGGACACAGTGACTCCAACATGACCTGGACACAGTGACTCCAACATGATGTGAACATGTTGACTCCAACATGACCTGGTCACAGTGACTCCAACATTGCCTGGACAGTGACTTCAACATGACCTAGACACAGTGACTCCAAAAATACCTGGACAGTGACTCCAACATGACCTGGACAGTGACTCCAACATGATCTGGTCACAGTGACTCCAACAACTGATCCCCTAATGGCACATGATATTAACAGGGCCCACAGTCACTGTCCAGGCAATGTTGGAGTCACTGTGACCAGGTCATGTTGGAGTCAACATGTTCACATCATGTTGGAGTCACTGTGTCCAGGTCATGTTGGAGTCATGTATCCAGGTCACGTTGGAGTCACTGTCTCCAGGTCATGTTGGAGTCACTGTATCCAGGTCATGTTGGAGTCACTGTGTCCAGGTCATGTTGGAGTCACTGTGTCCAGGTCATGTTGGAATCATCATTACCATCATATGCCATGCCAACAAGTGTAGGAAGTCATGGTTTGCCATCTCACATGATCACCAGAGTTGTTGATCAGCCCAGTGTTTTTGTCTCAACCATGCCATGTGGTCAAGCCATCCCGATATTTTCTTCTCTGCCTTCCCCTTGTTCTTTTCCCCTCAATCTTGCCAATTGTCATCAAGTTCTCTAGTTCATTTCTTCTCAAACATGCCAAAAATATTGTGACTGTCTGCGTTTAAATTCTCTAATCAGTTTACAATTTTCAGTTGTTTCTTGTAGAACTGGCCGATGGTTATTCTGTCTGTCCATGGTATTCTTGGCAGTGTTAGTTACAGCTAGTCGACAGATCATCCTCATTGCACATCGAACCATTCAGTCCATAAGTGCTCAGATCCCCTCCTCAGTAAATCCCGCAGCATGTAGCAGCTAAAGACACCAGTTATGTGTTGGTTTATCAGTCTTCTTTGGCTTCCTGCGTAGTAGTTACAGCGTTAGCCTTCAAAGAATACTAACACTGTAACCTCCATGCATGTCATAACAGTGGCTAAGGAAGGTGGACATGAGGCTGACACCTCATCTCCTGGACAATGTAGCTGCAACATCTCAGCAATTTATGAACATGTCTTCAAAGGGCTTCATGTGAGTTATGAGGGCTCCATTTGGAGATGAAAGGCAGAAGCAGACTTGAACATAGAAATGTACATACACTGATTAAACATAAACTGACTGAACATACAGTGTGAACATACAATAATCAGAGAGGTCAGAGACAGCATGCTCAAACCTACAGCTACATTCCAGCTACATGACTTTGTTTATGTAAATCTCAGCCTTCTCTTCTCAGCCCAGGAGAAGACATTCTAGACACACATCTTGTGCTGTACTGTTCACGACTGTGTTCAATACAGAAGTTGGGAGAACACACCAGATGTGTGAGGTAAGAAATGACTGTCAGGTAGCTGTCTACAGCAATGTTGATAGTTTACAAGCAATTCTAAGTGGCTTATGTTTGTTATTTCCTGGTGGTAAAAACATGATTATTTGTTTTTGCAGGGAGAAATGTGTCCTTATGTGTTTGATGATTTTACTGCGTATTTCTAGTGGAGGTCTTTCCTCACAATAAACATTTTTCTTTGTGTTTAATTATAAAACACGTTGGTACTGTTGGCAGTTTATCTTATATGTTTCACATGTTTGTGTGTCTAGTAAACATTCATCTGTTTGTATGTCTAGTGAACATTGCTTCACATGTTTGTATGTCTAGTGAACATTGCTATGTCTAGTGAACATTGCTTCACATGTTTGTATGTCTAGTGAACATTGCTTCACATGTTTGTATGTCTAATGAACATTGTTCCACATTGTTTGTATGTTTAGTGAACATTGTTTCACATGTCAGCTAGAAGCTGCACTAAAGGCTGCTGCTGTCTTGTTTGGTGTTCTGTATTCTGCTAATAGCCAGGATGTGCTACTGTTGTTGTCCCTAGCAGTTGTGCTTCCATCTCAGTCAGAGCCACACATTTGGTCATTGTGAACTTCTGTCTTCAGATTGGCTGCTGTATATTTTTGTCTGTCCAGGTACCTTCAATAACCTATTGACCTAATTCAGAGACAGCAATGCAAACTCCTCATTAATGCAGCTTGATAAGTGACTATTTTGTTCTAAGAACATGGCCAAATCCCACATGGGATGTAACAATAAAAAAAACCAAGGTAATGGAGATCAAAATAAGATTTTCCCACAGATTCCAGGCTTTGTGAAAACTCAGTTTTCCACACTTCTAAAGTTGACAAATAAAAGATAAATGCACTACAGCAGAGGAGCACTTGAACAATTTGTCTCATTTGTGGAACAGAACATAGCCTTAATATCCAAGATATCATACAGGTGCACGTGATGCAGGATACACCGAGAAATGATAAACAACAGAAATACATGGTGTTCCATCAATAAACAAATTCTGAAGAAAGAAACGAAGCACTAAACATGCTCATTTGCATAAATCAAACATACTTATGAGGTTAAGGTTCAACACCTGTTGTCCACTTCATGTGGTTTTTGGGATGTGGTACTAGTCCAGTATGTTTAGAACAATGCTTAGGTTGATGTGGACATCCTTCACCTTCACAAAAACTGTTCTGATAGCCACTTTGTGTAGAAGCCAAGTCAGTGACCAGTCCACATCCTTCATCTTCACAGAAACTGTTCTGATAGCCACTTTGTGTAGAAGCCAAGTCAGTGACCAGTCCACATCCTGAAGGTGTGGGACATATGGTGCTAGACCCATATTTGTGTGGACCAATCACCTGTCGACCGCCTTCACTTCCCATTTGTGTGGACCAATCACCCGTCGACCGCCTTCACTTCCCATTTGTGTGGACCAATCACCCGTCGACCGCCTTCACTTCCCATTTGTGTGGACCAATCACCTGTCGACCGCCTTCACTTCCCATTTGTGTGGACCAATCACCCGTCGACCGCCTTCACTTCCCATTTGTGTGGACCAATCACCTGTCGACCGCCTTCACTTCCCATTGTGGTACCCATTTACCGCTGGGTCATTCAGGGAGCCCAGATCAGTTTTAAACATCCACCTGGACGTGACCACCTGAGATCATGCTCAGCAGGCAAACAAGCCACAAGCCACCCTGGTTCCCACCCACTCTATGGGACTGAGTTGACTCTGGAACTATTTGATCATGTAAACTACTGACCACTTCAGGATTTGAATCCGGGACCACCAGGCCAATAGTCAGATACCAAACCATCATTTAGTAGCCATGAAGCTAGCTTTAGTTGTCATGAAATATCATTTAGTTGCCATGAAATGTCATTTAGTTGTCTTGAAATATCATTTAGTAGCTATGGAACTAGCTTTAGTTGTCATGAAATATTATTTAGTTGCCATGAAACTTGCATTAGTTGTCATGAAATGTCATTTAGTTTTTTACGAAAATAATCATTTGCTTGATGATCAAATGTAATTTAGTTGCCATGAAATGTCATAGTTGTCTGAAACATCATGCATAAACCAACAAGGTGCATCTGTTATCACTTCATTATTCATCCTTAAATTTGAATGTAACAAATAGCACCTGAGAATTTAAATAATCTTACGGAACCTTATAGCAGTCCAAATGTTGCCGTCTTATCTGCTTCTAATTTAATATTATGTATGGTAGTTTCAACACAAAGAAACAGCTATCACAGAAGGTTGAACAACATCACAAAATGTTGAAAACTGCCTCAGAATGTTGAACTTTACTGTATTGAATGTTATCTTTGACTGATGAGTGTTATAAAAAAACTGTTCACTGTTATACCAGAATGTGAAATGTTGTATGTCTGAATATGGTTAAATGTTAAATGATTGAATTTCAAAATGGCCTCAAATTTCCTGGTGAGCAAAATCTGTTAATTTCTCTTCTTACAAGAAACTAACAGAAATATGAAATGTAGATTGTTATAAAGCAGAAGTGGGTATGTTTATGACTACGATGATTGAGCTCTTATAATGGCAGTTTATGTCAAAATAGTGGAACTGCCAAGGGTCACCTTCTGTTGTTACCATTGGTCAATGTGTGTGCCTTATATGACATCTTTGTGGCAGTCCATTCTTCCCACACTGGCTACAACTTGTTATACTTTCTGTAGCAGCCATCATTTGAATGTTTAACACTCTCTGGTGACTGCAGTGCAACATTTTTTAATAATTAGGTAGCTGATCTACCATTTGTCTAAACTCGGTTTCTTCTTCTTCCTTTTCTTGCATCCTACTGCTTTTGCTGTGAAGCGTTGCAGAGAGGAGGCGGGTGTAATTTTCTGTTTCATTTGTCCTGTTGCTTGTACTGTCATCATATTTCATTTCTTCAGTGTCTCTTTTATTCTATCGAACCAGCTCTTCCTGGATCACCCTCTCACCTTGCATCTTGAATATCGTAGAGAATGCTCTAAACCTATGGTTGATCTTGTTCCATTCTAACTGTCTGAACCATTTCATACTTTGCTGTTCTATAAAGTCGGTAATAGGTGTTATCCCTACACTTGTTTTTAATTTGTCTCTCAATCACTTCTTAACTAAACTCTACCTATCATTTGTCTAAACTGTTTACCTATTTTTTTAAATCTAAACTCAGACAGTGTATCACTTTTGTGTGAAAGAAACATTTTAAATTTATGGTTACTAAAAGTATCCAACTTCAAAATATTTATATTCTTGTTTAAATAAATACCTTGTGTATCACATGTCAAACTGACCACAAATTCTAGTGTTATATATATATATATATATATATATATATATATATATATATATATATATATATATATATATATATATATATATATATATACACACACACACACACACACAACATTACACTGATCTGTGTGTTGTGAATTATTTAACTTTTCACAAAGAAGATTGAGAACTATTTTCTGTATCTGCTGGTCTCTTGTTACACCCATGTTTTGATGAGGCAGGCCCACAAGAACAGTAACTCTGTAACCTACCAGGCATGTTGTAGACTGCCACCTCACCCCGTAAGCAGATTTACCAGCACAATCCAGCCAATCATGAATGGCCTATACTCTGTTGGGAAATGGCTGGCAGAAGAAGAATCTCAAGTTAGCTAACTTCCATACATGCAATTTTCACATGACACTTTCATAAACAGTTTTCATATGACATTTTCATGCGCACAGTTTTCATATCATTTCATAAACACAGTTTTCACATGACACTTTCATAAACAGTTTTCAGATGACTCTTTCATACAGTTTTCAAATCACTTTTATACACACTGTTTTAACATGACACTTCCATAAACACAGGTTTCAAAATCACTTTCATACATACTGTTTTCACATGACACTTTCATACACAGTTTTCACATGACACTTTCATACAGTTTTCAAATCACTTTTATACACACTGTTTTAACATGACTTCCATAAACACAGGTTTCAACATCACTTTCATACATACTGTTTTCACATGACACTTCATCCATACTATTTTCACATGACACTTTCATACACAGTTTTCACATGCCACTTTCATACAGAGTTTTTGCATGACACTTTCATACACTGTTTTCACATGACACTTTCATACACTGTTTTCACATGACACTTTCATGCTGTTTTCACATGACACTTTCATACAGTTTTCACATGACACTTTCATACACAGTTTTCACATGACACTTTCATACACACTTTTCACATGGCACTTTCATACAGTTTTCACATGACACTTTCACTTCCAATTTTCACATGACACTTTTCACACATGAAATTTTCACATGACACTTTCATACATGACATTTTCTTGTATTATATTTTATGCCAGCTTGCCTGGCCGGGACATGCCACACATCAAAACACCCCACATATCATGACACCCCCTAGGGAACAGTTGAGGGCAAAGTTAGAACAGTTAGTTGTATATCAATTACAGGACTTTGCAGTCAACCCCATCATTGTTTGGCTGTTTGTGATTTCTTGGAAGGTAGTTTGCCAGTGCTTTCTGAATGACATTGTATGATAAAGAAGAAACCATCAAGGATTGAGGCCACTTATATGAAGAGATATTATGACAGTGATGCTATGGGGACAGTTAAGACAAAATGCTAGCATGGCATGCTTTATTAGTGAGACATAGACCCCTCATGGTGTTTAGTACGAATGAAAGCAGTACGGTTAGTGAAATTTGTTTGTGTCATCCTTAGGGGCTTACACTGATCATGTCATGAGCTCATTCGGAGAGGCAAACACTGGCCACCTGATCCTCCGTGCATTCAGGCCTTCAAAATGTGACAGCCACATCACATCACACATCCAAAGCAGCATCCTGTTTTGGGACTTTGTTTTTAGTGAAATGGCTGAGGATTTTGATACAAAGTCACAAGTACATCTAGTACAAGGAGTAACAGAACGCTTGTAACTCTAGTAGAAGGAGTAACAGAAAGCATGCAACTCTAGTGGAAGGAGTAGCAGAAGGTGGGTAACTCTAGTTGGAGTAACAGAAGGCACATAACTCCTTTCCTCCGTTACAGTCATGTGTGTGTGGTTTTTATTTTTTTAAAACTTTTCCACCAGGAGTAACAGAAGGCATGTAACTCTAGTTGGAGTAACAGAAAGCACATATTTCTAGTTTTTGCATATCCTTTACAGGACATAGCTGTCAACACCAGCATCTTTTCACCTGTATGTTGATTTCTTGGCAAGATTACGCTCAGTAGTTTATATTTCTAGTAGAAGGAGTAATAGAACATGCAACTCTAGTGAAAGGAATAGCAGAAGTACACATAATTAGAAGAAACAGCCAGTGGAAGAGTTAACAAGACTCGCACCTAATTCGAAGAGATCATAATCACACGCAACTGGTGGAAGAGAAAATAGAAATCACACAACTGGTGGAGGAGTTAGTAGTTAATAGAAACCACACATAACTGGCGGAAAAGTTCATCAGTTAATGATAAAGGCAACACAAAAATGTTGGAAGAGTTAATAGAAACCACACAAAACTGGTGGAAGAGATAACAGAAACCACAAAACTGGTGGAAGAGTTAATAAAAACCACATACAACTGGTGGAAGAGTTAATAGAGACCACACAAAACTGGTGGAAGAGATAATAGAAACCATACAAAACCGGTGAAAGAGTTAATAAACACCACACATAACTGGTGGAAAAGTTTTTTTTAAATAAAAACCACACACACATGACTGTAACGGAGGAATAATGTAAACCACATGTAACTCTAATGGAGGAATAATGTAAATCACATATCTCTACAGGAAGAGATATATTAAATCACATGTGGGCAAAAACTGTGACTGACTCCATGAAAATGTCAGTGAAAACTTTTACTGACTCCACGGACATGTCAGTGAAGGCTTAGACTTGATCCATGAAAATGGGATGAATTAAAAAGAAATACCTATAATTTTATAACTTTCTGATTTGTTGACAAACTTCACCATTTTTGGTTGTAGTTCGTAACTTGTCTTATCTTGAAACAAGCACTTTCCCTGTGGTGCAAACTGAACATTACAAGGATCGTCCAGTAAGTATCCGCATCTTGTCAGGATAACTCAAAGACGAAGATAATTAAGTGTATTAACTACTCTAAAGTGAACAGTGTTACATCTGATACTCGCTGGTGGAATGGGCAAGTATCCCGCACTTTGCTTTTCAAAATGGTCGTTGGTGCAAGAACAGGACGTTGTGATGACATTTTTTGTCGAAAGAAGGTTCAAAATCCCCTGAAATTCATGTGTTTGATGTTCCATGTTTATCAGTTGTAAATTATTTAATTCAATATTTACATACAGGACTGGCTAGCAAAGGTGTCATTATTCAATACGGCATTGCATACAACTGTTATAACTATAGCAATAATTGACCAATTGAATTGGAAGGCACTGCTATACCCTCTTTACAGTCCTGACTGGACTCCGAGTGGTTTTCACGTTTTTGGTTCTCTGAAACAGTATCTCGGAGAACAAAAGTTTGACACAGATGACAAAGTATGTCAGGTAGTTCTTCAATGGCTCAAGGACCAGCCAAAAGAATATACAGCTGGAATAGATAAGCTCGTAGCCCAAAGGGGAAAATGTGTCTCGGTGACAAGTAATTTCAATTCATCAGACAGTTATCTAGAGATTACATCAGTCTAGACACTTACTAGACGACCCTTGTATTTTACTGTGTTGGAACCTGAAACTAACATGTTATCCCAATGTTGGAACTTTCAACATTCTTTCTCTCTGCAGAACTTGATTTCTTAGTATTCTTTCTCTATGTTGGAACTTGATTTATTAATATTCTTTTTCAATGCTGCAGCAAGCATCTTTCCCCGTGGCAATTTGAAAGGTCAACATTCTTTTGCTGTGTTGCAGTTTGAAATGAACATTCTCGTGTTGAAACTTGTGTGTTCTCTGCTGATCATGTTCAGGCAGCTGGTTTAGAGGGGATGTACATTTGTATATTTTCTACATTACTGAGGAGCGGCTAGCTGAGTGGCTAGATCGCTGCATTCTCCTTCGAGAGTCCTGTTTCTGGCGCAAAAAGAAAATCCTATCCTGCACAGTTTGTGGCTACTGCACTCACCAGGCAGCTTTAATTCCTCAGGCTCAAAGGCTCCCCTGCCAAATACCGCAAGGTACTATATTGGCAGTAAATGACAGTTGATAGTGACTGCAACAGAAACTGATTCAAAGTGTTGCAAGCACACTTTCCGTGTACTTTTGTTGTTGTTGACTGACTTGAAATGACAGTGTCCACTACTCGACAATTTAATATGCAACTTTTAAAACCGAACTAAAAGATGGCATGGACCATCAGTTATTGGTTGGCTCAGTTCTGATGTGTGCATTATTTGATCACAATTCACGTCTGTACTTGGTAAATGGCAGACATTTGATTTTTTCTCTCAGTGTGCAAGAGACCTCCTGTTGTGTGTCCATTAGGGACCGGAATTTCTCAGCCCTGGTCATTTGTGCAACAGTACAATGTAGAAAGACAATTGTTGCCACAAATCTGTCCATAATATGGCTTGTAGTTTGTCTGAAATTCTGTACTGACGTTGACATAAACAACACACCTATACTAACACTGTCTACTTTCATCATCTGCACAGAACATACCATGTTTCCCCGAAAATAAGACCAGGTCTTATGTTAATTTTAGCTTTAAAATATGCACTAGGGCTTATGTTCGGGAGATTTCTTTTTTTTTTTCACATAAAAATATACATTTATTCACTTACAAAATTCTACATTTATTCAAATAGTAACATCATCTTCTTCTGGAACATAGTCCTCTCAGAATCCCAAATTCTGTCTGATCAATTGTCGTTTGAGATCTTAGGCCCATAAACACTGCAGTTTCATACATGTTGGAGAGTTGGTATTTAGAAAAGTAAATGACATCAATGGTTTGGCCATGCAAGTAGGTTACCAGTCAACAGCATACCACAACAAGCAATGATGTACAGACCTGATGGAAACAGAGGAAGAGGCCGACCACGTAAACGTTGGACGGAGGGAATAGCAGAGTCCATGGGAATATCGATACATGACGCCCATAATCGGGCACTCTCACAATGTTTTATACAAGGTACAAGAGGAACATGATGAGATGAGATGAATGACATCAACAAAGTACTTGAATGCAAGTGCATGTTTAGTAACTTTATTCTAGCTTACGATCTTAACTAGGGCTTATTTTATGGGGTAGGTCTTATATTAAAAGCATCCTGAAAAATCGTGGTAGGGTTTATTTTAGGAGTACGTCTTAATTTCAGGGAAACACGTTGATAGTCACATTTGACATTTATCAGAGCAACACACAACAGAATGGAACAAAGCAAACATTGCAGAAACACACATGTAATAGACTGGACCATGTGGAAACACACATGTAATAGACTGGACCATGTGGAAACACACATGTAATAGACTGGACCATGTGGAATCACACATGTAATAGACTGGACCATATGGAAACACACATTTAATAGACTGGACCATGTGGAAATACATGTAATAGACTGGACCATGTGGAAACACATTAATAGACTGGACCATTTGGAAACACACATTTAATAGACTGGACCATGTGGAAATGCATGTAATAGACTGGACCATGTGGAAACCCATTAATAGACTGGACCATTTGGAAACACACATGTAATAGACTGGACTATGTGGAAACACACATGTATTAGACTGGATTGGTAGAAACACATGTATTAGACTGGACTGTGCAGAAACAGATGTAATAGAGCATGTGAATTGCAGGGTAAACAGGTGTCTTTGTATGCCAACACGTGATGATACATTTGTACCTGAGGATGTGAACACTGGTGATTGCCAGGGTTCAGGTGAAACTGGGATAAACAATGGATACAATTTAAGTAGAATCCATATTCAGTTCTTTTCGGTGCCTATAATGTTTGTCACAAGTCTGGATGAGCCCAACAAAGACTGTATGGTCAACTCTGTTAGAGTACTAGCAAACATACTCAGCATGTATTTGTTAGCAGTTGCGAGCCAACGTCTCATATGTTCCAGAAGTATATTTTGTGAAGATCTGAATTGTTTTGTTACTGTCACCCTGACTCATGAAATTACACACCACAAATGTTGTTATTCACTATACATGTACCACATCCTGGATACAAGTTCTTTGGATATTTTAAAATATGTTTTAAAGCTGGATCTTTCCGATGCTTGTATATGGTAGAGATATGTCTGTTCATTTGTGTTTTTGTAACAACAATAAGTGACTTTGTAATAAACAAATGACAACAAGAAAACAGACTTTGGTCTCTGTTGCTGTCTGCATGCTCACTGCTGATTGTTAGTTACCCACAGCCATGTGAACTGATCATAATGCCATTACTTATGTGAATTGTTCATTATTCAAATAACAGATGAAGGTAAATGATTAAGGAATTTACGGGCCAGGGAAATATACTTATGTAAATGCAGCCACTTTTGCCAATGTTTATGAAAAGTTCCAAAACAAACAGGAGACGGCAGTGCACTTGATCTCGAGGATGCTCAAGTCAGATATGATATTTTGATGTACGCTCTCATGGAGATGACATTCTGTTCTTGGTTGGTGAACTGGATTGCAGTTGTTTTGTATTCTCACAGCGCTCTGACTGGGTATCTGGACCTCTTAGTAGCCAGCAATTTCACCTGCAAGATTGCAAGCCTTGAAGCACCAGAGGCTGGAAGGATACTAATATTTGCAGATGATGTTATTGCATACAAGCAGGGGAAGGACAGAAATCAAATAGCTCAGGAGCTGCAGACGACACTGGACAAAGTGATAGGAGATAATTGCTGTCATTAACCCAGACAAGACGTCTGTCTTGTGGTGTTCTCTGGATTGTTAAAGCTGACCTTCCAAGTCTCACAATAAATGGTAGAACTGTGAATAGAGAAAGCAGACTGAAACTGAAGCACCTGGGAATCATTTTTGATAGATGTAATTTAAGGATCATGTTGACATGATGATTACAGTGTTTCAGAAGGGACTCAATGCACCGAAGTGTATGGCAACATGCATGGGACACAAAGCAGAAAATGCTATTCATACTTTTTCAGAACTTGATCATTTCAATGATAGAGTGTGGGCTAGGAATACTCAATGTCTCAAAGAGTCAGCTTATGAAACTAGAGCGCATACAGAATGAGGGTGATTCTGGGGTGTACACGGGACACACCAGTAGTGTGTATGAGATAGATCCTGGCATTACCAACCATTAAAGACAGACTAAACATGTTGCAGACAAGGTGGCTGTTGACCTCCTGGCATGATTCCCTGTTAAGAGGAAGATCATGGATGCACTCTATTTACCCTCTCTCCGAAACAAAAGGCAGGGATCATCCAGATAAATGGAACACCCCTAAGAGAAGATAAAGAACCTACATACCTTGGTGTAACATTCAACGACATGCTGACATGGGGAAAACACACAAAAAAGCAGTAGCAAAAGCCAGAAGGAAAATAGCCATCCTAAGAAAGCTAAAAGGAACCACATGGGGAGCCAGTGGGAAAATACTTAGCAAAGTTTGTCAACAGAGCATACAACCACACCTGGAATACAGGTCAACTGCGTGGTGTTCAGCATCAAAA
Source organism: Cepaea hortensis (assembly GCA_963921405.1). Classification (NCBI taxonomy): domain Eukaryota; kingdom Metazoa; phylum Mollusca; class Gastropoda; order Stylommatophora; family Helicidae; genus Cepaea; species Cepaea hortensis. The sequence continues at coordinate 79,692,347 of OY992884.1, read as the reverse complement.
ACCACACTACAAGAGCTGGACAAAGTGCAAAATCAAGCTCTTAGAGTCATCACAGGAGGGATGAGATCAACCCCTATAATAGCAATGGAGAAAATGAGGAGGACACAAGCACTGAGAGAACGCAGAGATACAAAAACACTAATACAAGCAGAAAAGTTCCTCAGCTTGCCAGGCCACCCTATGAAGAACCGATTTGAAAACTTAGTTATTGGGCGGTTGAAAAGAAGTAGTTTTATCCACCAGGCCAAATGACTCTGCAGAGAAACCACCGATCTTCCCACAGTTGGTATCCCCCTGACCACTATTTCAGAGCGAACCCCATGGAAAGATGAGCATAGACTATCATTACAAATCCAGACAAAAGTGAGAGGAATATTTGACAAGCAAGAACAGAACAGTGTACAGTGCAGAACAGCCACTCTCAGCTTCCTTGATGAAGAATACCCACAGGATCTCTGGATCCGAGTCTACACAGATGGGTCAGCATAAAGTGTTGTTCGAAATGGAGGAGCGGGAGTGTACATAGAATACCCAAATAATACTAGGGACACGGCCAGAGTTCCAACAGAAAAATACTGCCATAACTATGATGCTGAAATTGAGGCAATCAAGAGAGCAACAGAGAAATTACAAAATACCAGCCATGGTACACATCCTGTGGTGATATTGACAGATGCAAAATCAGTATTAGAGGTGCTCCTGACTGGAAAATTGCCAGTTCTAAGGACACTACTTTCTGAACTTAGCGGTCAGCATAAAGTGGATACCATCCCACTGTGGAGTACCCAGAAACGAGAAAGCTGATCGATTAGCTAAGAAAGTGTCAATAGAAGAACAACCTGTGTTCCCATTACATACCACCAAAAGAAAAGAATGATCAAATCAGTCAGAAGGCCACCAAACCCTACTCAAGACGACTACCATGTTATGGAAAGACCAGAACAGGTCATTATTCTGCGCCTCAGGATAGGACACAATAGATTACGCAACCACATGTATACAAAATTCAAGATTGGTGACTCAGCCATGTGCACATGTGGTTTGGTGTCGCAGACAGCAGAGCACATACTCCATGACTGCCCAAACTACAATATATCCAGGCAAACATTCTGGCTTAGAGAGACAACAGTGGAAGATAAACTCTATGGACCGTTGAGTGAACTAAAAAAGACTGTTAGATTCATACAAGAGACAACATTGCAGTTATAAATATTTCAAGCGAACGAAAGAAGAAGAAATGGATGGCTCAGGCAGAAGATATCATCAGGTAAGTATGCCCATTTGAAAAGATTGGCAGAGGCAAGACAGAGTCATCATCAGGTGCCGTGCCGGCTGGCGTAGGCGTTCATGGCTCTCCATAGATCTCGGTCTTTGGTTTTCTGGATCAACTCTGATGCTGATATTCCTCCATGCCACCGTCTCAATCCATCCAGCATCACTTCTCTTGGTCTACCTCTGCCTCTCTTCCCCTCGATCTTTCCAGTTGTTACGATGTTCTCCAATGCCTCTCTTCTCATCACATGATCGAAGAAAGATGTTTGTCTCTGTCTTATTGTTGTATATAATGTTCTAGTTTCATTAGCCTGTTTCAGGCAGTCGTCGTTAGTTACTCTGGCAGTCCAAGGAATTCGCAACATTCGTCTCAGGAACCACATCTCTGTTGCTTCTAATTTCTTCATTTACGTTCCAAGATTCACTGCCATACAGCAAAACTGGTTCTACATAGCATTTCAGCACTCTCTTTCTTACATTCAGTGATAGTGACTTATTGCATAAGATACTCTTCATTTTCTGAAAAGCGGCTTTTGCCTGCCCTATTCTACTCCTAATCTCTGTTGTACATCTTCCATCTGATGTTATAAATGCCCCTAGGTATCTAAAATTATCAACTTGGTTAAGGATTTTCCCTTCTATTTCTATGTCACATTTTGGTGTCACCATTTTCTTTGATATTACCATTGTTACTGTTTTCTTGATATTAAAGGAGAGTCCTTTCCTTGCACTCTCTGTTACTACAACGTCTAATAATTGTTGTAGGTCTGTTGAATTATCCGCCACCAATACTGTGTCATCTGCATAGCGTATATTATTTATATTATAACCTCCAACTAGTATTCCTGGCATCTCTTTGATCTCTCTCATTATTACTTCGCTATACAGGGAGAAAAGATCTGGTGACAAGACACACCCTTGTCGTACTCCTAGCTTTATCTGTTCGTAACTACCCTCTTTATTTCCCATTTTAATTGCTGCTACTTGGTTCCAGTAAACATTCTTTATTATTCTTAAATCTTTTCCATCAATGTTGATATCTTCCAACATTTTAATCAGTTCATCATGTTTTACTTTATCAAATGCCTTAGTATAATCTATGAAGCACAAATATTTGTCTCTCTGTTTCTCTATTGACCTTTCTATTAGTGTCCGTAATGTATAAATTGCATTGTTTGTGCCCTTTCCTTCCACAAATCCATACTGTTCTTCACTAATTTCCATTTTTATTTTCTTTTTGATTCTTCTCATTATGATTCTGAGTAGAAGCTTAGTGATATGGTTTATAAGGTTAATTGTACGAAAATCTTCACAATCAATTGCTCCTGGTCTTTTTGGTATAGCTATAAATAAAGATTTCAGCATATCACTGGGTAAATATCCACTGCTGTAAATATCATTCAACATTTTGGTTAATATATCTACTCCAGATTCTCCCAATATTTCTAATTCTTCTATTGTGATTTCATCTGGCCCAGCTGTTTTTCCTTTCTTCATACGTTTCATAGCGTCAGCGACTTCTTTCAGAATAGGTGGACCTTCTAAGTTACTATCTTCTGTTAATTCTCCCCTTTCTCCTTCATATAATTCTCTTATATACTCATTCCACCTCTTCATTATAGCATCTTCCTCTAATATTATCTTTCCTGTTTTTGATTTAAAACACCCTGTATTTATTCTTATTTTTCTTCCTGTAAGCTCACTGATTTGTCTGTGCATATTTTTTTGTATCTTTAATGGAATTTAATTCAATTTTTTTGCATTGCTCGTTTAACCAACTTTCTTTAGCCTTCCCACATTTATCTTTTATTTCTTTATTTATCTTAGCGTATTCTTGTTTGTCATTTTTACCCTGTTTTCTTTTGTCCATCAGTTTTAAGATATCTTCATTCATCCATTTTTTCTTAGCTATTTTGCCTCTCTCCAGTAATACTTCTTTGCTAGTTTGATGAATGGAGTCCCTTAACATTTCCCATTGTTCATCTATACTCTGTATTTTAGTTATTGCATTGTACCTATTTTTCACAGTCACTCTGTATTGTTCTTGCATTTCTTTATCTATTTTCAGAACCTCTTTATTAAGTCTCATGTTCTTAACCATTTTTTTCCCTCTCTTTAATCTTACTTTTATTTGTCCACATAGTGGTACATGATCACTATTACAGTCAGCACCAGGCATTGTCTTTACATTAATTAAAGCATTTCTAAATCTTTTATTAATTAGTATGTAGTCAATTTGGTTGCGTATTTTCTTATCAGGGCTTATGCATGTGTACAATCGTCTTTTATGGTGTTTAAACCATGTGTTTCCAATTATCATCTCATTGATATTTGCCCATTCTATTAGCTTTTCCCCTCTTTCATTTCTTGTACCTAAACCATAATTCCCCACTACATCCTCCATTTTTCCCTTTCCTACTTTTGCATTAAAATCACCAAGTATTATTTTTATTTCTTGTGATCCAATTTGAGCCCTCGCCATTTCTATTTCGTCGTAAAAGTGTTGTATTTCTTCATCACGACTGCTTGCTGTTGGTGCATATACTTGTATAATATTTATGTCTATTGGTTTGCCTTTGATTTTTACCATAATAACTCTATCTGAAATACACCAGTATCCATTTAATTGACTTGGCTGTTTTTTCGTCTAATATTATTCCTTCACCTTTTTCATGCGTATCCCCTCCAGAATAAATTATTGTGTGATTGTCAGCTATAATTTTGCCCGATCCCTTCCATCTCATCTCACTAACGCCTAGTATATTCATTTTCATGCTATCCATCTCTCTTGGAACATTGGTCAACTTTCCTAGCTCATTTAATGTCCTAACATTCCATGTTCCTACTCTAAATTTATTTATTTTAGTTATGATTTTGCCATCAGTAGCTGGATGACGGTCTGGTGTCACCTGTGGCTCATGACTGTCCCTACCGGACGAGGATGCCCTAAGACAGCCATTAACGTCCTTCACTAACTTTGATATGTTTTGCCATGAAGTCTTGGGAAGATAATGTGGTGGTTTCCCCTTGCCTTCCACATCCACATGGTGGTCTTTTACCTCTGCCTTTGACAGCCATTTCCGACTGTAAGGACAAGTGAGTGCCCTGCCCTGCTCAGGTGTCCACTTATTCCGGTGGATACTCGGTCCCCAGAGCTGTTTTAGCCACACCGTGGTGTGTTTCCATCCTCTACCGCGGGGAGGTGCTGACCAAAACTCTCCAGTACTTTTTAGAGGACAAGACAGAGTGCCAAACAGAAATTCACTTGTGTGTGTTATCACTTTGGGAGTGAGTGTTGGAAGTGGCCAGCAGGCACTGAGGAAGTAGAAATTCTGCAATAAATTCAGACTACTCTCCTGGCAATGTGATTATCTATATTGAGGGCTCTGTGTTAAGAGGCATAACAATTTCCTGGGGATTGTATGAGTGTCGGTCATTCAGAAAGCAATGGCAAACTACTTCTTCTTCTTCTTTCGTTCGCTTGAAATATGTCTATAACTGCAGTGCTGTCTCTTGTATGAATTGAACTGTCTTTTTCAGCTCACACAGCGGTCCATAGAGTTTATCTTCCACTGTCGTCTCTCTAGGCCAGAAGGTTTGCCTAGATATGTTATATTTTGGGCAGTCTTGGAGTATGTGCTCTGCTGTCTGCGACGCCAATCCACATGTACACATGGCTGTTTCACCAATCTTGAATTTTGTATACATGTGGTTGCGTAATCTATTGTGCCCTGTTCTGAGGCGCAGAATAATGACTTGTTCTGGTCTATCCATAACGTGGTAGTCATCTTGAGCAGGTTTTGGTGGCTTTCTGACTGATTTGATCATTCTTTTCTTTTGGTGGTATGTTACAGGCACATCAGGCTGTTCTTCTTTGGCTCCTTCCTTAGCCAATTGATCAGCTCTGTCGTTCCCGGGTACTCCACATTGGGATGGTATCCACTGTATGGTGACCTTATGCTGACTGCTAAGTTCAGAAAGTAGTGTCCTTAGTACTGGCAATTTCCCAGACAGGAGCGCCTCGAGTACTGATTTTGCATCTGTCAATAGCACCACAGGTTGTGTACCATTGCTGGTATTTAGTAATTTCTCTGTTGCTATCTTGATTGCCTCAATTTCAGCATCGTAGTTATGGCAGTACTTTCCTGTCGGTACTCTAGCTGTGTCCCTGGTATTATTTGGGTATTCTATGTACACTCCCGCTCCTCCATTTCGAACAGCATTTTGTGCTGACCCATCTGTGTAGACTCGGATCCAAAGGTCCTGTGGGTATTCTTCATCAAGGAAGCTGAGAGTGGCTGTTCTGCGCTGCACACTGTTCTGATCTTCCTTGTCAAATATTCCTCTCACTTTTGTCTGGATTTGTAATGATAGTCTATGCTCATCTTTCCATGGAGTTCGCTCTGGAATAGTTGTTAGGGGGATACCAACTGTGGGCAGATCGGTGGTTTCTCTGCAGAGTCGTTTGGCCTGGTGGATAAAACTACTTCTTTTCAACCGCCCCATAGCTAGGTTTTCAAATCTGTTCTTCATAGGGTGGCCTGGCAAGCTGAGGAACTTTTCTGCTTGTATTAGCGTTTTCGTATCTCTGCGCTCACTCAGTGCTTGTGTCCTCCCCATCTTCTCCATTTCCACTATAGGGGTTGATCTCATCCCTCCTGTGGTGACTCTAAGTGCTTGATTTTGCACTTTGTCCAGCTCTTGTAGTGTGGTTTTTGTGCCGGAAAGCTACTGATCTTGCCAAGAAATCACAAACAGCCAAAACATATTAGGTTTGACTGCTATGCCCTGCAAAACTTTTTAACCTATGGAATAGAGAGAAAAAGCAGCGGCTGCAGCAGGATATAACAATATGAAATGGAAACAAATAGGTATTTTAAACTCCTGCGAGAAAGAACGAACTAAACATCAACAAACGTTGCACATACCTTACAAGGAGATCCACGTGTCGCGAAATACAGGTGAAAAATCCGAAATCAGAAGCACTCAATAAATATAAAAATGAATAATAAAATAAGATAAAATACACACGAACGCATACAATACGACACACAGACGTTTCGATTCTCAGAATCTTTGTCAATGACAACACAGCTAACAACGAGATACAGCAAACGAAAGACCACAATACACTAACACACGATCTATAACTTAGCCACGTGAGGCCGGAAAGGTGACTTGGCCAGCTGAATTAAAAATCGGTTGCCAAAAAGGATTGGAGTAGCCAAAAATATGTGAACAGTCTGCTATGAAAATATAGGAAAGTGAGGACAATTAAGTTAGATATGGGGGGGGGGGGGGGACAGCATAGTAATAAATAGTGTGAACAATTAGGGAAGATGCCACAGTTATACTGTAGCATCCACAACTGTATTAATTCCGGCTGGGTGGATGCATCCCAGATTGTTGATTAGTTGGCATTCAATTTTAAGTCTGACGCCGCTATTGGAGAAGCAAGGTTTTAGTGCGGTGACACATGCATCGTCGGCTCCATTATGGTTGAAGGAATTGAAATGGTTGGGGACAGGTTTGTCAGCGCCCTGATTGATGTCCTTGAGGTGTTCCCTGAAACGATCCGCAAGACGTCTGCCCGTTTGGCCAATGTATTTCATGTCACATCGTTTGCAGATGATAACATAAATCAGATTGCGGGATGTGCAAGTGAAAGAATCTTTCAAGGTGAAGGTACCTCGGGGAAATGCAATCTCTGGTGTCTGAACAACGTATGGGCATGTCAGACAGTTCCTACGATGGCATTCGAATGTGCCCACGGATGAGGTAACCGTGGGGAGGCGACTATGCACAAGGTGGTCTCTGAGGTTCTGGTTACGGCGGAAAATTACCCTGGGGCCATTGGAGAATACCTCACGAGTGGTAGGATCGGATTCCAAGATGGACCGGTGTCTCAGGAAAATGTGCTTGATGGCATAGGCATGTGGGTGGAAGGTGAGGATAAGCTTGGGTTCATTGTTCGGAGGTCGCGTATGCTTGGCGAGGGACATTTCCCGCGAGACCTGGGTTATGCGGCAGAAAGCTGTCGACAAGACGTCCTCTGGGTAGGACCGTCTGCGGAAAAAGTCCAGCATTTCGTGGGCTCTCTCGAGGAAGTCATTATCGTCCTGACAGATACGACGAAGGCGGAGTAGCTGGGAATATGGGATGGAATCTTTGCAGCTTTTGGGGTGGGATGAGCTGTACAGGAGGAAACCGTGAGCATCAGTGGGTTTATAGTACACAGAGGTCGTCAGGCCTGTAGGGTTTAACTTGATGGTGGTGTCAAGGAAATTGACAGAGGTGGTAGAAATTTCTGAGGTGAATTTGATCGATGGATGGAAGTTATTGACATAATTTATGAAACGGTTCAGTTCCGCCTCTGACATGTCAGTGAGACCTATGCCGTCATCGATGTAGCGTCGGTAAAAAGAAGGGACAAGACCATCATAGCTAAGTTCAATCTGGTGTTCCAGATGTCCCATAAATACACATGCGTAGCTGGGTCCCATTTTTGTGCCCATGGCGACACCGCTGAGGTCGCCTCCCCACGGTTACCTCATCCGTGGGCACATTCGAATGCCATCGTAGGAACTGTCTGACATGCCCATACCTTGTTCAGACACCAGAGATTGCATTTCCCCGAGGTACCTTCACCTTGAAAGATTCTTTCACTTGCACATCCCGCAATCTGATTTATGTTATCATCTGCAAACGATGTGACATGAAATACATTGGCCAAACGGGCAGACGTCTTGCGGATCGTTTCAGGGAACACCTCAGGGACATCAATCAGGGCGCTGACAAACCTGTCCCCAACCATTTCAATTCCTTCAACCATAATGGAGCCGACGATGCATGTGTCACCGCACTAAAACCTTGCTTCTCCAATAGCGGCGTCAGACTTAAAATTGAATGCCAACTAATCAACAATCTGGGATGCATCCACCCAGCCGGAATTAATACGGTTGTGGACGCTACAGTATAACTGTGGCATCTTCCCTAATTGTTCACACTATTTATTACTATGCTGTCTCCCCCCCCCCCCCCCATATCTAACTTAATTGTCCTCACTTTCCTATATTTTCATAGCAGACTGTTCACATATTTTTGGCTACTCCAATCCTTTTTGGCAACCGATTTTTAATTCAGCTGGCCAAGTCACCTTTCCGGCCTCACGTGGCTAAGTTATAGATCGTGTGTTAGTGTATTGTGGTCTTTCGTTTGCTGTATCTCGTTGTTAGCTGTGTTGTCATTGACAAAGATTCTGAGAATCGAAACGTCTGTGTGTCGTATTGTATGCGTTTGTGTGTATTTTATCTTATTTTATTATTCATTTTTATATTTATTGAGTGCTTCTGATTTCGGATTTTTCACCTGTATTTCGCGACACGTGGATCTCCTTGTAAGGTATGTGCAACGTTTGTTGATGTTTAGTTCGTTCTTTCTCGCAGGAGTTTAAAATACCTATTTGTTTCCATTTCATATTTTTAACCTATGAGTTTTCAAACCTAATTGTTGTGACCTCCCATCCAATGTTGCATCTGAGTTAAGGTTTTTTGTTAGTAAGCGGTGCCAGTGAATATCACACAAAATGCTCCTCACTGTCCCATGTGGAACAGACAGCAGTCACGACAAATCAACAGCATGCACATATGGCTGCTGCCAAATTTCCAACACAACAGTCCGCCATTAAAATTACAGTTCATCGATGGAAGACACTAGAAAACCAGCAGGTGCGCACATATTACTGCATAAGGTAAAAACCAACTAGTTCTGCAACTGTTCACAATACAAACCACTGAGGTCAGATGTACAAGCATTCCACATGAAATTCACAGTTTACGGTGTCACTCCACGCACTTAACTCAGTTGCTGGGCGATGTACTACCAGTCCAAAATGAGGAAGATGTAAAAGCTAGAAGCAAACCACTCCAGAGGCCTTAACAGCTTAACAGTCTATCCACCACATTGATTTCAGGTGTGACACAGAAGTACAATGTCATCAGCCAAGTCCAGATCATCAAGCTGTTTTGTCAAAGGAGTCCATAGAACCCAATGTCTGGCAGTGCTTGTTGTCTTCATAATCCAATGACAACCCAATGTCTGGCAGTGCTTGTTGTCTTCATAATCCAATCTATGGTCAGTCAGACAAGACATCACAGTCTCACTGCGGTTCTTTTTCACAATGGAGGTCGCCCCACAAATATATCAGTGATATATGTCTGCATGTCACATCCCACCCTCAAAGCCAAGGTAAGAGAAGACGAGACAACAAATCAATAGGACACAGCAAGGGCAAGATGTTCGAATGCCAACAAGGCAAAGGATGAGACATCTGTGCAAGAAAGAACAAAACTAAGAAACCCAGTGCCTACATACTAGTAGAACAGAATACTATTAGAGCAGATTTGCTGCCCATTTAAAAAACAAAAACCACACCCACCCACACACGCAAAGATTGCAGACAAGAAACTGATGACAATGATTTATTTCCAGTGACAAAAATCTGTCCGTCTGCACAAACAAGTGATATGTTGATAGAACAACTCCCACAGGTCTGTGATATGCTGGCACTAAACACAGAACAAGCAAGCAAACACACAAAGATAACTAACTAAAACACCAATATTTCATAGACAATATGCGAGCAGTTGTGTGCACACACACACACATGATAGAGATCTTACAGTATTTACACACGTGATTATCACATTCATGAACTCTGCATTAGTGAACACAACATATCACATCATATCAATTGTGTCCACATTAGTGTCTAGGACAGTCAAGCAATTCATATTACACGCTTGTCCTGGCATCATAGAGCAACAGATCACAGTCAACTGTTGGTGGGCCACACAATGTGTGATTCCACAGTCAACTGTTGGTGGGCCACACAGTGTGTGATTCCACAATCAACTGTTGGTGGGCCACACAATGTGTGATTCCACAGTCAACTGTTGATGAGCCACACAATGTGTGATTCCACAATCAACTAACTATTGGTGGGCCAAACAATGTATGATCCCACAATCAACTGCTGGTGGGCCACACAATGACTTATCCCACAGTCAACTACTGCAATCACTGATGTGTTCTCTATCATGGTCTTTTGGTGGAAATCTGGCCAAGTCTGACATGCCAACCACCGTATTACAAATGATTATTTCTCCATACATGAATTGCGTTTATTCATGATCAATTGTGTAAAATAAAAAGGGTAGAAATAATCAGGGAGACACAAACATATTTACATAAACATATTTTATAACAACAAAGCCTCCGATCTCAGGCGTTTGTTCATGAAACTTTCACTTGGGTCCAATCCCTTGACCTTGACTTGGCACAACTGGATGTTGTGAAAACCTGCACCAGGTCTTACTGGCCAAGTCTTGGACAGCTCCAGAATAATTACAGAAAATATTGCACGGTTTGACAACAAGTAATATTACACCCTGCCACTACATAGTTGCATGCAGTGGACCATGTGTTTATATACAGACATGAGCAACATCGGCGATACAGCCAGTCTCCAGTACATGCATACAAATATACAACATCATGCAAACATCAAAACATCCTTGGTGTTTCTGTGAAACAATCATGTTTCTCCATCTCACACGATCACCAGAGTCATGGATCAGCTCTATGTTCCTGTCTCGACGGTGCCAGGCGACCAAGCCATCACGACTTCTCTGCCTTTCCCTTTTTTTTTTTTTGCCTCAATATTGCTAGTTGTCACCAAGTTCTCTCATTTATCTCTTCTTATAAATGTGTCCAAAAATGTTGCCTGTAAGCCTAATTTCTCTTATCGGTTTATGGTTCTCATTTGCTTCTTGTAGGACCTGCTCTTTGGTTTTTCTGTCTGCCTTTGTATTTTCCTCCATCTCCACTGCCATTAAATGTTTTTCTGTCTGTCTTTGTATTTTCCTCCATCTCCACTGCCATTATATGTTTTTCAGTTGATCTGCTCATTGTCTACGATTTACAAAAGTTCAGGTTCTACACTTCAACAACATCTGTTATCTGTGTCTAACACACCTGCACTAGCTATCTACTGTTATTCCACTTGACCAAACAAAAAACACCAACAATCTAAAATGCCTCCATTTTGCAAAACAGACAATGCCCCTAAAGTGAGCATACACTCGTAGTGAGCATACACTCGTAGTGAGCATACACTCGGTCACATATTTCCTCAAGAGCTGGATTTGCTGCAGATACAGAACATCTGACAACTGAACAATGGCTGCCAAACAAGCATGTCATGACTGCATGAGTTAGTGAATATGACAGCACAAGCATCGTCACAAATATCAAACTGTAAACAATTATCTTGGATGTTGACAAACATAACTAATTAAACATTTTGATGTATAAAAAGTAACACAAGATGAAAAACAACAGATGTTTTGATTTTCATTGTTGTCATATCATATCAAACTTTGTTGTATATGGAATAGATATTTGTGTCAATGTGTGCAGTAGATTACATACATGGCTTTGTCAGTGTGCAGTAAATGAAATATATGTTTTGTCAATGTGTGCAGTAGATGAAATATAGTTTATCAATGTGTGCAGTAGATGAAATAGATGTGTGACATCATGATGATGTTTGTACATCAACAACTAGAAGTGGCTAGGAGGTTACTGCACCTGTCCCTGGTTCATGGAGGTCTAGTGCTCATGGACTGGACTGTGTGTAATGTTTATTCATGGACTGAACTGTGTGTAATGTTTATTCATGGACTGGACTGTGTGTAATGTTTATTCATGGACTGGACTGTGTGTAATGTTTATTCCTGAACTGGACTGTGTGTAATGTTTATTCATGGACTGGACTGTGTGTAATGTTTATTCATGAACTGGACTGTGTGTAATGTTTATTCATGGACTGGACTGTGAGTAATGTTTATACAACAAGACCAGAACTGACCCTGAGGTAGTGGATCGAATGTCAAGTCTTCTCAGACAAGGGCAACAACCTCGAGAGGACCAGTGTACATGCTGCACACATTAACAGTCCTAGGGCAGTAGGACGACTTCAAAGTAACTTGTACATATCTTCAGCAGTGTGGAGTCAGGTGACTTGACCCCTGCATTGGTCCTCTCTGAGACATGGTGCCAAAGTACTTCACGTATGGCTGCAGTCTCCCTCTCTATGCTCATAATTAAGTACCACAATGTCTATCGTATCTACCATTCGCTCAATAACTTATATACATCAACACAACTATAATGCCAGCTTTTACAAACTTAGCAGAAAAGGCCATACAAAAAATAGGTTGCTAAGATCAGCACTGATTCTCAATTAGTTCCTCATGTTATAGTATGTGAAAAATTAAAAACAAAGGAACGAAACAACCAATTTGACATAATATAAGCACACCATAATATCCATTATATACACATGACAGCTGAAGAACCCACGAAGCACACAATGCTCACATCAGGTGCAGCAACAGAAACAGCAAGTCTACATGTCAATCTACTTGTCATTCCAATGTGGTCTTCGTTGAATTAGAGATACAAGAGTCAGAAGATTCTTTCCCACATGTATGTACAGAAAACACGAATACAATCAGCCTCATGGAGACCTTCAATATAACCTGAATCTGGAGAGGGGAGGCTGGGGAAGAGGAGGAAGCAGTACATGGACTGGTCAATTAAGCACATGGTCAGTCAATCATGATGCAAATGTCTAGGCTGGCGGCATCATGACAATATGTCAACATGTAGTGTAGTTATTAACAATTCCTGTCTTATCTTTGCAATAAGCCTGTCTTGTCTATTCATTTACAATATGTCTCTAATTAAATCTTTACAATTTGTCTGTCTAGTCCAGTCATTAAACAGTCTAGTCTAGTCAGTAAAATGTATCAGTTTAGTCTAGTCATTAAAACACTGACGGAAGCATTGAATCTTAAACAGATCACACGCTGTTAATCATCACACAGGCAACTATTATACAGCGCAACAACACATCATCACACAGGCAACTATTATACAGCGCAACAACACATCATCACACAGGCAACTATTATACAGCGCAACAACACATCATCACACAGGCAACTATTATACAGCGCAACAACACAACATCACACAGGCAACTATTATACAGCGCAACAACACATCATCACACAGGCAACTATTATACAGTGCAACAACACATCATCACACAGGCAACTATTATACAGCGCAACAACACATCATCACACAGGCAACTATTATACAGCGCAACAACACATCATCACACAGGCAACTATTATACAGCGCAACAACACATCATCACACAGGCAACTATTATACAGCTCAACAACACATCATCACACAGGCAACTATTATACAGCGCAACAACACATCATCACACAGGCAACTATTATACAGCGCAACAACACATCATCACACAGGCAACTATTATACAGCGCAACAACACATCATCACACAGGCAACTATTATACAGCGCAACAACACATCATCACACAGGCAACTATTATACAGCGCAACAACACATCATCACACAGGCAACTATTATACAGCGCAACAACACATCATCACACAGGCAACTATTATACAGCACAACAACACATCATCAAACAGGCAACTATTATACAGCGCAACAACACATCATCACACAGGCAACTATTATACAGTGCAACAACACATCATCACACAGGCAACTATTATACAGCGCAACAACACATCATCACACAGGCAACTATTATACAGCGCAACAAGTCCGGTAATTAAAATGCATGTCCATTCTAGTTATTACAATCAGTCTGTCTAGGGTTTGATTGATTGATTGATTTAGGAATCGACATCACAGCATTTGGGGCATTCCCATAAGTGCTCCGTCCCCATCCTCAGCAGCCAGCGAAGAGTTCCAACACTAATAGTACCAGTAGCCATCTGATTATAAGTCCGTCTCGCCTTTCCTCTGAGCGTTGAGCGTCTAGTGCATCCCAGAATGACCCGCATAGCTTCGTTCTGTATGCGCTCTAACTTCACCAGCTGACTCTCTGAGACAGTGAGCAGACCTAATCCATAATCAATTACTGAGAGGATCAAGTGCTGGTAGTCTGAAAAGCATTCTCTGCTCTATGTCCATTGCAGCCATAGTTTTAAGTGCATTGAGTCCCTTTTGAGATCTTGTCACTACCGTCTCCACATGGTCCTTGAAGGATAGGCTCCTGTCAAATGTGATCCCCAGTTACTTCAGTTTGTTCTCTCTGCTGACATTTCTACCATCTATCGCGAGGCTTGGGACATCAGCTCTTACAATCCTGTTGTCCAGAGAGCACTACAAAACAGCCGCCTTTTCCGGGTGGATGACAGCACTCATTTCTGTGCACCAGTCAATCACTTTATCTACTGTCACCTGTAACTCCTGGGCTGTTTGCTCCCTATCTCTCCCCTGCCTATATGCAAGAATATCATCTGCAAATGTTAGTATTCTTCCAACCCTCTGTCTAGGGTCAGCCTGATGATTGTTAACACTGTCTGTCCAGGGGTCAGCTGATGATTAACACTATCTGTCCAGGGGTCAGTCTGATGATTATTAACATTATCTGTCCAGGGGTCAGACTGATGATTGTTAACACTGTCCAGGGGTCAGCCTGATGATTGTTAACACTGTCTGTCCAAGGGTCAGTCTGATGATTATTAACATTATTTGTCCAGGGGTCAGACTGATGACTGTTAACACTGTCTGTCCAAGGGTCAGTCTGATGATTGTTAACATTATCTGTCCAGGGGTCAGCCTGATGATTGTTTACACTGTTTGTCCAGGGGTCAGCCTGATGATTATTAACATTATCTGTCCAGGGGTCAGACTGATGATTGTTAACACTGTCCAGGGGTCAGCCTGATGATTGTTAACACTGTCTGTCCAAGGGTCAGTCTGATGATTATTAACATTATCTGTCCAGGGGTCAGACTGATGATTGTTAACACTGTCTGTCCAGGGGTCAGCCTGATGATTGTTAACACTGTCTGTCCAAGGGTCAGTCTGATGATTATTAACACTGTCTGTCCAGGGGTCAGCCTGATGATTGTTAACATCATCTGTCCAGGGGTCAGACTGATGATTGTTAGCACTGTCTGTACAGGGGTCAGCCTGATGATTGTTAGCACTGTCTGTCCAGAGGTACACCTGATGATTGTTAACATTGTCCAGTGGTCAGCCTGATGATCATTAACAGTCTGTCCAGGGGTAAGCCTGATGATTGTTAACACTGTCCAGTGATCAGCCTGATGATTGTTAACATTGTGTGTCCAGTGGTAAACTTAATCATTAACCATGTGTCGGTTGTCAGTCTGCCTATTATACAGCGCAACAACACATATGTTCATTTAGATTCAGTCTGGCCTTGATACATGTTTTTCTAATGGCCAGTTTATTGAGAAGATCTTTGTGCATATCACGTTATGGTCAATATAATGGTCAGTCTTCATAGAAACACAGGGGGTTTCTATGGTGAAGCGATCAAGTCTTGCTTTCCCAAGGTTATAGGTTAACTTTTGGACTCATTCAGTTCATGAGTGCAGTTTTCACAGATTCCTGGGGGTCAAGGATGGAGTTCATGCTAGGGGTCAAGGCTGGAGCCATGGAGTTCATGCTTAGGGTCAAGGCTGGAGCTATGGAGTTCATGCTAAGAGTCAAGGCTGGAGCCATGGAGTTCATGCGAGGGGTCAAGGCCGGAGCCATGGAGTTCATGCGAGGGGTCAAGGCTAGAGCCATGGAGTTCATGTTTGGGGTCAAGGCTGGAGTCATGGAGTTCATGCTCTGTGAGGTACTCTTGGCAGGCTGCTCTGGGGAAACAGGCAGAGCCATATGGGATAAAACCTGGCACAATGAAGTCTTGTCTTTAAACCCTGTTTGTTGTGAAGATCCCTGACCAGCAGGAGAACAACTCTTTCAAAGAAGGTAAGAGACAAGAGTAACAAGTCAGTGTGCATGACATGGTATTTACACAGAATAAACATGGAAGAAAGAGCTCACAATATCTTCAGAATAAAAGAGTCTCTGGGTCACAGGATTATATAGTGCAACAAGACATCAACCATGATTGTTAAACTCATAATAAAGTATTTTGTGTAACACTTCTTGTCTTCAAATCATGAATCCAGTGAATAAAATCATGTAAATGATGGAAAGAGGTTTATATGTGATGATTAACAGCGTATGATCTGTTTAAGTAGGCAACAACTTCACATGATTCATCTTCAAACATCAACCTAGTTGTATCAAACAGCACATCCTCTACAAATGCTTGACCTATTTAACATCTGAAATCAACATACTTATTTTACCTACATGTCTACAGATGGTGTACAGCAAAAGCTCTGTGCTGTTTCTTTGTGAAGCACATCAAGTGCATCAAGCTCTGGCAAATAAGAGGTTTGCCTTGTTTCTCTCAACGTTTTATGGCTGCTCATGAATGACTAGTTTTGTTAGGTCACATCACTGATACTGGCTCACACTGTCCTCAAATGTTACCCTCTTATATTGACTTGCATTGTTTACCCATTTTACTGACTTGCAGTCCACATATGTTACCCTATATAATGACTTCATACTAACTCACGCTGTCCTCATACTTTACCCCATATATTGACCAACACTGTCCTCATACTTTACCCCATATACTGACTCAGTGTCCTCACATGTCAGTGTAATCTTGCTCACCCATATATGCCACTAGTAGAGTTGTTGGGTACAGTCACTACCAGGTTGACATGTTTTCTCTACACCAGAGATCTTTAGACAAGCAACTTACGCAGGATAATCAAGTAGATAAATATTAGGCAAAATGATAACTGTGTTCATCAATTCATAAGTACCAGTAACAGAAATGTGTCAACATTCTTCTCAACAATGAACATGGACACACAGCCATGTACTGTCTTCCCTGAGTGTTAGTCAATGTTAGCATTTGTAAAAACATCGTTCTAGGTCCTTTGTGAGCATAGTTAGCCAATATCAACATTTTGTAAATACACCATTCTAGGTCCTTTGTTAACATAGTGAATGTTAAAGCATCCATAATAACATCATTCTCAGAACCGTATTACCTTGTTCAGACAAAATTTTCATCTGCAATAACATTATTCTCAGTAATGTGTCAACGTACAGTCAATGTTAGCATGTGTAATAACACTGTTCTGGGTACTGTGTTAACATTTGGTCAGCTGTAGACAGAGAGTAAACTGTACTGGGTACTGTGTTAACATTTGGTCAGCTGTAGACAGATTACATTGTACTGGGTACTGTGTCAGCTGTAGGCAGAGTACATTGTTCTGGGTACTGTCAGCTGTACACAGAGTGGATTGTTCTGGATATTGTATCAGCTGTAGACAGAGAGTACATTGTACTGGGTACTGTGTCAGTTGTAGACATAGTACATTGTACTGGGTACTGTGTCATCTGTAGGCAGAAACTACATTACAGACTCAGGTTTACAGCAACACTGTTGAGCTTGCAGCCAAGCACTGTGTGGCCACATTCATGATCATTTTGAGGTTTGCATGGCCGAATGGATAAGAATACTCATTCTTAAATACCTGGTGTGCTGATGCTGAGGTAGCGAATTCAATCCCTACACCAGTCAGTTGGACTAAAATGCTGACTTCATGACCTTGACTTGGGGTTGTAAATTACAAGTACCTCGGAAATTGGAGTGGGTTTGCTTGATGACGAGGGACACTGGTAATGGGGAAAGCTAATCCACAAGCAAAAATTAGTCCAGTGCACTAATAGTAGTAGCACGTGTATGGACTACACTTGCGTTCAAAGTGAGCTAACAAAAAATAAAATGATCTTTCCCTCTGGCCAGGTGATCATCTTGGTTTCATCACTGTCATGTCACCAGGCACTATATGGTGCAGCTGTTAATGTACTGTCATAGTGATGGCTCAGAGATTGTCATGGCAACAGCTAGGAGATTACTGCCATTGAAACAGCTGGTAGATTTCCATTGTGATGACAACTGGTAATGTCATAAGCCCGGTCATGGTGTTAGAAGCTTACTGTCATGACAGCTGGCAGTTTACTGTCACACGGAACAGTTCATAGATCACTATCAAGATGACAGTTGGTAGGCTATTGTCATCTGATAAATTACTGCATAGTGGCAGCCGATAGATTACTGCCAAAATGACAACTGGAAGATTACTGCCATGGAGACCAGCTGTTAAAATGATGACAAGTGTATATAACGAATACTATGGACAGGTCCAGTAACTGCACCCAATCTTGCATACTGTAATCTGTCATGACAGGAGACCTCCAACCACAAGAAGCCCCCCCCCCCCCCCCCCCTAAATGTTTGGATACTTTGACCTTCTTTACACCCTGAGTGCGTTGGTCTGTCTGGGTCACGACTCTCAGGTGTTTTCCTCCTGTTATACATCCACCTACCAGACTATTTGTGTATTGCAAGAAAGTGTGCATTATCCAAAAGCAGATACTGTCATTAAGGTGGGAAACCTTCAAATGTTACATGAGTATATGAATTTAGGTGACCAGCTGCATTTCTTACCATCTTTCATTTATATAGATATATCATTACTATTACCATTTCATTAAACTGAATAGAACCGAAAACTGCACGCAGTTAAACAATCCTCAAATTGGGATAAACAAGGGCCACAGTACGAAATGACCAGTCCACTGATTTGATCTGCTCTACATACATACATGCTGACAGCTGCTCAGCAACAAGAACTCTCACAAATCCTGCAATTCTGAACCATAGTACTTTTGTTTTGTGTCCTAGGAACCAACTCTAAGCAAGGAAAATCATCATTTCTATTTTCAACAAAACAACAACACAAACAACAACAGACTGTGAGCTGGCATCTGACCCTGTCAGCACCGACATGTTTAAAGTGCCCACACACCATGCCACTGACCATGTGTCAGCTGTCATCCACATCTTCTCTCTACTCATCTGTTTGTCAGCCGCATCTTCTCTCTACTCATCTGTCTGTAGATTCCTTTGGCTCTTGACCATGGCACTGAAAACATTCTTCATGAAACTACCTATCTCCAGCTTCAAGAGATTTTCTTGCCTGCTAGCTTGACAAAAACAATGAGGTCATGGATGCAGAATTTCCATGGCTATAGCAATGGCAACAGCAAAACAACACTAGGTATTGTTTGCTGTTATGTTTACAACGGCTAAACACTGCAACTGTTTGTCTCATCTATACTGTCTGCACATCAAGCATCATTACATCCAGATATTCACTCCAATAGAGAAAGACTGCTTCTCAGTTGGTTTGACCTTGTTGCTGCAGCCTTCAAGTATCTAAACAGAAGTTGTAAGTGTGGACAGGTTTAAGCTGTCATTTCCTGCATATAAGGAACACACATCTTCAATATGATCACACATCCTGTACAGTAAGATCACATCCTGTATATTAGGATCACGCATCCTTCAGTTATCACAAACCACAATGGCAGACACTAACATGAACTAGTTTTAAACCCTGCAATTTCAGCATTTCCCAGAATTCCATTGCAAACTGAAGAATTGCTGTTCTCGTCTGCTGCTGCTGCTCGGACAGCCCTGCCCTTGAGATCAGCAAGTGCTTGCAGGAGTTTGTTGTTTGCCTGGTCAAGCTTCCGGATTCTTTGTTCTTGGACCTCTATAACCTGTTGCCTGTGCTCCACTGCGCTGGCCATTTCAGCCTGTTCCTTTTTAAGCTCTTCTTCTATTGACTGAAGCCTTGATAAGAGGAAAACACAAGAGGAACAAATGTTAACATCATTCACAATCAATGTTCACAGATATCAGTTGGTTAGTACTATATTTGTCAACATGACTACAAATGGTGCAGACAAGCATCTCATGAAATGTCATTGCTATAACATGTAAGCAATATTTAAGAAAAATCAACAAACATT
Organism: Cepaea hortensis; assembly: GCA_963921405.1. Classification (NCBI taxonomy): domain Eukaryota; kingdom Metazoa; phylum Mollusca; class Gastropoda; order Stylommatophora; family Helicidae; genus Cepaea; species Cepaea hortensis. The sequence goes on along the minus strand of OY992884.1, from coordinate 79,672,165 downwards.
CTCAAGTAGTACACAAAACCAATCTTGACATATAGTAGTATGAATTTTACCACGGAGCAAGCACAGCAGGAAGACTTCCGATCATAAGAAGTTGTCCCCCCTCACCGAATGTTTCAGCCCCTTTACCTTCTTTACGCTCTCAGGGGGTGGTTACATAGAAATAGAAGGGGAGATTCTCAACCAAGTAGATAATTTTAAATACCTAGGGGCACTTATAACATCAGATGGAAGATGTACAACAGAGATTAAGAGCAGAATAGGGCAGGCAAAAGCCGCATTTCAGAAAATGAAGAGTATCTTATGCAATAAGTCGCTATCAATGAATGCAAGAAAGAGTGCTAAAATGCTATATAGAACCAGTTTTGGTGTATAGCAGCGAATCTTGGAATGTAAATGAACAAATCAGGAAGAACTTAGAAGCTACAGAGGTGTGGTTTTTAAGACGAATGTTGCGAATTCCTTGGACTGCCAGAGTAACTAACAACGATTGCCTAAAAGAGACTATTGAAACTAGAACACTATATACAACCTTAAGAAAGAGACAAACAGCTTTCTTTGGTCATGTGATGAGAAGAGAGGCATTGGAGAACATCGTGACAACTGGAAAGATCGAGGGGAAGAGAGGCAGAGGCTGACCAAGAGAAATGATGGTAACGGATTGAGAGAAATATCATCAGCAGAGTTGATCCAGAACACCAAAGACCGAGATCTGTGGATAAGCCATGAACGCCTACGCCAGCCGGCACAGCACTTGATGATGATGATAGCCAGCCAGCATGGCACTTGATGATGATGATGATAGCACAGAAGATAAGGGCCTAACACTTTCAAACATTGACACAAACTGCATTATAGTCAGAGACTTTAACAGCCGTTCAGAAAGATGGGGATACCCAGATACTAACAACAGAGGAGATGAAGTGGATAACTGGGAAATAGACTCTAATCTCCATCTACTTAACAAAGCGGATGACACACTGAGCTTCTACTCTAGAAGATGGTTTACCATTTCTACTCCAGACTTAACTTTCTACACAGGAGACATCCTCCATAAAATCGATCGCCATGTGCTTCAGAAATTAGCAGGCAGTGACCACAAAGACCAACCAAGCTTGTAATAAATATGGAGTATGTTTTACATGCGCAAAAGCCTTTGCCTTGCTGGAATTACAAACGAGCTGATTGGGATAGATTTGCCATACTAACAAAGAAATACTGTGAAAACATAAAAACACGACATGGCAACATGAAACAAATGGTGGAAAGCAATAATACAGGTGGCCACAGAGTCCATTCCAAGAGGAGGTAGGAATAATTACAAACCATACTGGATTGAAGAACTACACATTTTGGAGGACAAAGTTGAAGATGCCAGGAGGACAACAGAGAAAGCACAAACAACTGAAGCGAACATCTCTCTCAAAGTCATCTCAGCAAAATATAAACAAACAATAGATCAAAACAAGATGTTGGAGGAAAAAAATAGAAAACCTTAACTTTGACAGGGGTGGAAAACAAACTATGGAAACTAGTGAAAGCCATGAACAATGAAGGACCCAGAAACAAACAACAATTAAACAAGGAAATGCTTTGCTCACAGTAAAAAAAAAGCTGCAAATGCACTAATGGAACATTATGCTAGTGCACACTACGTTGATATTACAACCGAACAGAAGAAAGCAATTAAAGATAAAGAGACATAGCAATACAGAGACAGCAGCAGAATATATGATGGCAGATCTAACAATTGAAGAAATGGAACAGGCAAAGAATACCCTAAAAAAAGAAGAAATCACCAGGAAAGGAGTGGAATCACAAATGAAATGCTAATCGGATCAGGTACTTAAGGAAAAAAGAAACTACTAGCAGTTCTTAATTACAGCTGGAAGAGAGGAATAGTCCCACAGGCATGGAAGGAAGCTAATACCAGTCAAAAAGAAAGAAAAAGACCTGTAAGAATCAAACTGCCATTGACCTATCAGTCTACTTAGCTGTGTAGGAAAATTAATTAAACGCATTATCAATGGCAGGCTAACATGGCATCTGGAAGAAAACCAACTCTTAACACCACGCCAAGCAGGATTTAGAAGAATCCACTGAAGTTCAAATAACCTATATAGCTTAGGAAATAGAGGATGCCTTCCAAGAGAAAAAGCACACACTAGCGGTGTGGATAGATTTAGAAAAAAGCATTTGATAAAGTATGGAAGGAAGGACTGAAAGTAAAACTGCAAAAAATGCAAGTTTGTGGGAAAATGTACAAATGGATCAGTCACTACCTTGAGAACAGAACTGCCAGGACAAAAGTACAAGGACAAACCAGCAAAAAGATGCTGTTGGAGCAAGGTGTCCCCCAAGGAAGAGTTCTTTCACCAACATTATTCCTAGCATATATAAATGATATCACATAACATTTTCCAGCCACAGCACACACATCCTCCTTTGCAGATGACCTAGCCATCTGAAGAATATATTAGTACAGCTAACAGCAGAATACAGCAAGCCTTCTTAGTGCTAGAGGACTGGTCAAAATCATGGTTAGTGAAGATAAGTGGAGAAAACAACATGTACAATGTTCTTCCTTTAAAATAAAACTCAGCGCCGCAAGCTGATTTTGAAAGGAAAAATATTGCACCATGAAGAAAATCCAAGTTATCTAGGAATCACCTTTGATCATTGCCTGACACAGAAGACACAGATTGAGAAAAATTGAACAGGAGCAAGGCAAAGAATGGCAATCATGAAAAGCTTGCTGGTACAACGTGGGGAGCAGATGAGAAAGTTCTCAAGAAGTTACATACAGGATGGGTGAGGCCAGTACTAGAATATGGCGTTGCAGCTAATTTGAACTTTAACAAAATAAATAAACAAACTATCGAATATAGTGATAAGCAGAATATTGTGTTTGTAGATCAGGAAAAGGCTTTCGACAGAGTAGACAGATACAAATTATGGACCATCCTTGAAGACAAGGGTAATTGCTAGAAAACATAATAGCCATGTATCACTTGAGCCGAAGTGCAGTAAGAACACAAGAAGATATATCAGATATGTTCACAGGGATGACCCAGCTGGCTTGATAAGATACTGGCGATGGGATCATGGGAAGGCTGACACACCACAATTATAAACTTCCGGTGTTGTCCACTGCACGTCATGTCTTGGAAACCGGTCATGTGATTGATAGAGACAGCACTTTTCGTGTGTTGTTTCATACACAAAATAGTTTGTTAAAGTTTGCAGAAGCCATAATGATTAATCTACATAGGCCAGTTTTGTGCAAACAGAAAGACATGATAGTCGATTTAAAATTACCATGGTAAACAATTGATATTACTGTGCGATCATGCATATATTTCAGCTTGGAAGATGTATCTAATTATTTTACTCTATTCTGTGTGTGAAATTCTGCAGTATGTACCTGACAAGATGCAGCGAAATATGACAGGGAATAAATCGTACAATCTATGGTTTGTGTCTTTGTTATTCAAATTCACTATGGAAAAACATTGTTATGATTACCCAAGCAGCAATTGGACCCATGCATATACAGACGGATCAGCCAAACATTCAACAGAAAATGGTAGAAGAGGAATTCTCCTAAATTTATAAAAATGGAGTAGAAAAAAAAACAGTCAGTGGCAACTGAAAAAACTCAAGGAACTTCAAAGTAGAGGTAGAAGCTTTGAAAACTGCAGTATAAATGCTTTTGTTGGAGGAAAATAAAGAGAAGCAAATAGCTATCTTCACAGATACAAAGTCAGCTGTCTCAATAGTGAAGATCCAAAACAGCACAGAACTTTCAGACCTAAGAGCAGCACTCCAGGACTATGTCAGAAATCCAAAAAAGTTACAATACAGTGAATCCCATCACAATGCAGTATACTTGGAAATGAAGAGGCTGACAGACTAGCAAAAGAGGGCGGACGACTACCACAGCCTGACATAGACATAACCTATAAAGAGGCAAAGAGGTTTATAAAAAACACTTATAGAATCAAGTGGGAATCAGAGCATCCAGACCATCAGAAAAATGGTGCATATTACAAACTTGACCGAAGTGAACAAGTAGCAATCTTCAGACTCCGCACAGGACATAACAGGCTGAAATATCACTTCTTCAATAAACTAAGAGATATTGATGAATGTAATTGTGGAACTGATAAAATAACAGCTAGACATTTGCTGCAGGACGCCCAATATATGCAGAACAAAGAAAGATATTTTGGCCTATGCTTACTTTATTTGAAGACAAGTTTAGTTTTAACGGGGGCTGCGTGGTCTTGAAGTATGGTGTCCGCCTCGAGTGCTGGAGGTCCCGGGTTCAAGCCCCAGTGATGCCCGGGATTTTTTCACGTGGACTTCTAGTAACGAAATTTCCCCTGGTCTCTGGGTAGTGAGATCGGACGCCCATGTGTATTGTTGCGCACATAAAAAATCCCTTGGCAGTTGGAAATCGAAAAAGAGTAGCCTAACGGCGCTGCCCGGGCAAAATTTCGAGTTAAAAATCTACCCAAGTATTTTCAGGATCCTCGCTGATGCTACGGAGTTAGTGCACTGAGCTGAGTTTCTCCAGACTCAAATTTGAGTTAGGAGGAGAACGGAGCACTTATGGGTTGCACCCATGTGCCGTGATGTTGATCCATCGACTAAACTAAACAAGTTTAGTTTAGTTTAGTTGACGGATCAACATCACGGCTTCATGGAAGTAACCCATAAGTGCCTGAGTTAAGAGAATCTCAGCTCAGTGCACGACTTTCGTAGCACCGGCGAGGATCCTGAAATATGGAGATGTCAAAAAGATGCTGCTTTCTTTAACTATATTCAGGTTGACATCTGAAGGTGCTTGAAGTTCTTAGCCTGTCACACTTCATGCCGCAGGTATGTCAGTGGCAAAATTGTCCCAGTTAGCAAATCAATTACATGGAAAGTCAAAATCGAAAGCTCACTGTGTGGATGTCAACTGCAGACTGCATTCTTCTGGTTTCTGGAGGAATAGCCTGTGGTTAAAGGAAGGCCGAATATACGGAAGTAAGGCTAAGCAGCCATGTGCAGGACGTGATGATTCCTTGGGTGGGCCCACTACCAGAGCGCTATATGTTGGCTCTGCAATTATAAAAGCCTCCTTGGATGGTGGGGAATGTCCATGGTCTGCCCCTACTTTCCCTAGAGGGCTGAATGGGATGTCTTTGGCTGTTCTAAATGGGCCAGCTGGGATGGGGATAACACCACAACAGTGAGAGTCAAACGTCCTACAAAACACCTGGGAAGGTAACCTGACCAACAAATTTCTGAAGAAGTTGGATGTGTCGGCCGAAAGGTTCAAATATTGCAGCTCTGCTGTAAACAGGCACAACACAATTACGTCTAAAACAACATTCCGGATGAACGCAGAAGAAGATACACAACTACCACATCCTTACTACAAGTATCTCACAACTAGTGCTACAGTCATTTCTCAATACCTTGATAATACTGATTTCATTTGTTCATCTTTCTCAGCCTGCTGCCTCCTCATCTTTTCTTCAGACTCCACAAGTCTGTACTGCCACTCATCCATCAGCTTGTGTGTCTCCATCTCGTGATCCAGCAGCCTCAGCTCAGCTTGGTGCAGTCTTTCCTGGGCTTCCAGCAGCTGCTGCCGCAGCACATGCACCTCTTGCTCATACTGTCACAGAACAAAGCAATAACAGCAATCAAATATCAGGCAACAAACACAGCAACAACACATCTGGACAACACAACAAAGCAACCAATACATTAATCACACAATAAAGCAACCATCACATTTGGACAACATATGATTGCAACCAAAGCTTTTGAACAACACAAGAAAGCAACTAAGGACTTCCTGATTGTTTGATCAAACACCATGATCAAACAGAATGAAGTGCTAGTGCTATTAAACTGTTATACTCTATGCTATAATCTAGTACTGTATATCAGGAAGGTTATGGATGGTGCATTCAGAAGATACCATGGGGCAAGTAACCTCAGTCAAGCAGATACAGAGGGGGCAGGAATAAACTGACAGAGGCAGAAACAAGAACAGCTTCTACGAGGGCATCACATTAGGTAGAGTCTGTAAGGAGTTGCAGGATTGGAGTCCAACAATTGACAGATGAAAATGCCAACAGAGATGAAACAACGATTCTGTGTGTAGTGGGGAGAAATCTGGCTGGGGATTCATAGCTAGAGACAGGGGAAAGGTCAATGCTGAGCAGAAAGGGGCCTATGGGTCTATAACCTCAAGTATGAAGACAAAGGTGGTTCCTTTCGGTGGCTATCAGTTACACAAGTCCCAACAGCAATCATTGTGTCTGACTCTCAGTCTATATTATGCAAAGTTTGGAATGGACAGGTGGGGCATCAGTAGGTGCCAAGCATGGACACTTCTTTCCAACAAAGCTTAATGGATATACCATCCATGTCATGATGGAGTATGAGGCAATGTGTGAGTGGACCTGCTGGCTTCAAGAGCACTAGTAGTTGAAACACTCACAATGGAGAACTGCAAGTGGAAGATATAACACAAGATGAATGAACAGGTGTCAGGGTGCTTGAGCTGTGATTTAACAATGGCTCCAGCCAGAAAGGATATTTGGGGGGGACAAATCCAACAAGCTTACAATCAATGTGATCAGCATCTACACCGTAGACAATTTGCTCAGGAAACCAGAGAATTTATGGCTGTGCCCAGAGACATGATGATTCTTAAAATCATAGAACAAGAACGAGCTATGGATGATAGAATCATGTGTTAATGTATGTATTCTCCAAGTCAGGGACATTATTACAGCACACAGGATTGCATCCTTAATGTCACATCAAGAGGGTTATAAACAGCACCATGTGATAACTAGTCTTACCACTTGATCAAACAGAATGAAGTGCTAGTGCTGCTAGACTGTTCTATTCTATGCTATACTCTAGTACTGCACTGTTCTATTCTATGCTATACTCTAGTACTGCACTGTTATATTCTATTGCCTGGGTTGTTCAAATTAATGTCAGGAGTAAGACAAGATGGTCAGATGTCATCAATGCTTGTCTACAGCGGAGGCATGGCAAGATGTATGTCTGTAGTGGAGACATGTCAAGTTGTATGTCTGTAGTGGAGACATGTCAAGATGTCTGTCTGTAGTGGAGACATGTCAAGATGTCTGTCTGTAGTGGAGACATGTCAAGATGTATGTCTGTCATGGAGACATGTCAAGATGTATGTCTGTAGTGGTAACATGTCTGTCTGTAGTGGAGACATGTCAAGATGTATGTCTGTCATGGAGACATGTGAAGATGTCTCTAGTAGTACAAAGGGCAGTATTAGTTACAGTGTCTAAAGTAAAGATTGTAATAAGTTAAGTGTGGGGTATAAAAGTAGTTAGTTTACAAGTACCGAGCATCATTAGGAAAGAAAAAAGCTCTAGTAACAAGAGTATCAGAGTCAGCAGTAAGGTAACCTGTAGCAAACATTACATCTTTGTCAATCACTGTAAAACTTGTAATGACAAAATCCTACTTCTTGCTTTGCCCTCTCCTGCTCCTGTAGTTTCCTCTGTACCGAGCTAATGCCCATGTGGACAGTAGACTGTGGGGACAGTCTGCGATTGGCCGCACTGTTGATGGTAGGGGATGCTGGTTGCCAACTGTCATCACAGATCAAAGGCCAGATAGGGTCAGAGCCTGTTGGAGACAGTCCATCTGTAGGTTGATTGAGAAATGAATCTGTACTGGCCCTTTTGATAGTGTCATCTCTGGGTTTGCTCAGGTAGCCAAGGTCCATGCTACGAGATGCTGTGTATGAGCCTGAAATATTGGAACTAGAATTTGTGCATTCGGGGTTGGAGTGATAAGATGTGACTCGTTCAGCCCGAGGACTGCCTGCTGGGTTGGGGTTAGGGTGTACAACAGCGTATTTGGAGGTCAAGAATGCTGGGGGTTGGGGCAGGGGGTTGGCTTGAAGAGACAGTGTGTTGATTTGACTGTCACTGATGCTGGACAGTCTTGCATTAAAAGTTGCTGGACTGGGGTGGTTGTGGAAGAGCCCCCTGTTGTCCAGTTGGCTGGAACTTGAGAATGCAGCCACATTATTGTTGCCGCTACTGACTGAACTGTTGGAATCACTGGGAGTGTGTGATATTCTAGAGTTATTGCCACCACCCAGGGAGCCACTGGACTCACTGCGGGCTGGTGGTCTCTGCTGCATCTTGGTGAGGCTATTTACAGAGCTGTTGGAGTCACTGTGGGAGGGTGTGTAACCCCAGGGCTGTAAGGGTGAGTAGGCTGAGCTGATGCTGTGTGCACTGCTGGACTCATGCATGCTGGATGTGCTGTGCTGATTGGAGCGCACTAAACTCTGTGGAGACGAGTCACTGCTACTGCTGGTTTCCTGTGAGGAACTGGACCTTTCTATGTGATGGGCAATCTGCCAGCCTGCAGATGTGGTGGTCGCTGTTGGAGGCTTATGTGTCACCCCTTTATAGCTGACTGCCGATGCTGCAGTTGCTGGACTGCCCAGGAGGCTAGATTGATCAAGTCTGTGTTGAGTAACAGGACTGGAGTAGGTGGATGATGCTGCACTGCTACCAGCAGGGGTGCTGTACCCTCTAAATGTAATCACTGGACTGGATGATAAACTATGCTGGCTGCTAGAATTGCCTCGCTGGGGAATGTTATCCACGTCTGATAGGCAGTGTGAAGCAGTATTTTTCATTCCATGAAGGTTACGTTGCTGAAGATGACCTGCCTGATTGGTGGTCAAACCAGCTCGTTTTGGAAAAGGTCTTGACGGCTGTTGAGTATTTAGAACACCACTGCCAGCATTTCTATGACCAGGGGTGGACATTTGTCTGTGAACACTAGGACAGCGATGGGACACAGAAGTCTGATTATCTATCACAACTGATGAAGTGCTCATAGTTTCCCTCTGTGTCTGTGACGGGCTTGCATCTCTGTTTGTTTGTCCTTGCTGCCCTCGATGTCGACGAGGGAATGTGCTGCAGCCATTCATTGCACTGTTTCCCAGAAAAGGCATCGCAGAAGACATGGTTCTTGTGGAAGAAGAAGTAGAGATGAAGCTGGCCGAAGTCGAGTGGACAACATTTGACGAGTGAGAACTGTGGGAGGAACTGCTAACACTGGACACCGACTGCTCATTTAAACTGTCATTACTGCTGGAACTGGACAGCTGAGATAGCTTCTTCAGTGGTGCAATGGATGATGGGTATTCAGACGAGCCAGAGACAGACAAGGATGATGATGTCATTTTAGCGAAGGGAGATTTCCGCGGGCCTGAAGTAGAGTCCTTGACTTCACCACCTTCACTGCTGAGTGAAGAGTTACTGGAGGCCCTCTGAACAGTCTCTGCTTGACTCAGTGTTCCACCACTGTGGGTTCTTGCACTGCCAGCTCGACCACTGCTTTGTCGCGGCTGGTGGTGGTGGTGTTGAAACAATGGATTAGAAAATGCCAGAGGCTGCGGAGGCTGCATGGGAAACAAAGTAAATGAAGCATTTCAGACATGGAGGATGTAATTAATTTAAAACAAAATCAAAATATGACATGTTATATTAAAAATGTTCATCTACACACACACATTAAAATACAACAGTGGTATAATACTGTAAACAATACTGGCATTCATAAATGCAACACAGAAAATAGACCAAGCAAAAGTGAGTTTTCCCTGTGCAAAGAAGAGGTTTGATGTTGATAAAGGACAAGCTACTTTGTACAGGGTGATCTCCATAACTGCTGCAGTCTGCACTCATAGATGATAGATGGCAGCTGACAGCACGAAACTTCTAGCACCAGCAAGTGTGTACTAGACTCATTAGAAATCTACACACTAGAACAATGCAGGTCCAAGTCCATCCAGCATCATTTCTCTTCTCCTGCCTCTTCTACTACTGATGTTTCCAGGTGTTAGATGCATCCCAATGCTACTCTTCTCATTATTATGCTTGTCTCTCTTGTCTTATAGTTGTATATAATGTTCTGCTTTCATGAGCCTTTTCCAGGCAATTACAGTTAGTTACTCTGGCAGATCACGGTAAATGAAACATTCATCTCAGAAACCACATGTCTATTGCCTCCAAGCTCTTCCCAGTTGGTTCATCCCCACTCCAAGATTCACCACATAAAGTGTACATTGGGTCTTCTAAGTTAGGCCTCTGTCTGAATATATCAGAACCACTATCACAACTGCATGTATATAACGTTCCAGATTTGTAAATATTTCCAGAGTAAAAATGTGTACACCACATCTTTCAAGTTAGAGGCAGATGACACACCTCAACACCACTTTAAGACTTTATAAATGCTACACCAATTACAACCATGTGTGAGGAGACAACTGGTGCAGAATCCACTTGCTTATATTACAGAATCACAAGTTGCCTGTACATACAATACCCAAATAATACTAGGGACACAGCCCGAGTACCAACAGGAAAGTACTGCCATAACTATGATGCTGAAATTGAGGCAATCAAGATAGCAACAGAGCAATTACTAAATACCAGCAATGGTACACAACCTGTGGTGCTATTGACAGATGCAAAATCAGTACTCAAGGCTGTCTGGGAAATTGCCAGTACTAAGGATACTACTTTCTGAACTTAGCAGTCAGCATAAGGTCACCATACAGTGGATACCATCACACTGTGGAGTACCCGGAAACGACAGAGCTGATCAATTGGCTAAGGAAGGAGCCAAAGAAGAACAGCCTGATGTGCCCGCTACATACAACCAAAAGAAAAGAATGATCAGATCAGTCAGAAAGCCACCAAAACCTGCTCAAGATGGCTACCACATTATGGACATACCAGAACAAGTTCTGCGCCTCAGAACAGGACACAATAGATTACGCAACCACATGTATACAAAATTAAAGATTGGTGAAACAGCCATGTGCACATGTGGATTGGCGTCGCAGACAGCAGAGCACATACTCCAAGACTGCCCAAAATATAACATATCTAGGCACACCTTCTGGCCTAGAGAGACAACAGTGGAAGATAAAACTCTATGGACCACTGTGTGAACTAAAAAAGACAGTTAAATTCATACAAGAGACAACATTGCAGTTATAGACACATTTCAAGCGAACAAAAGAAGAAGAAGAAGAAGAAACAAGCTGCCTCATCAAATGTATTACCTAACCTAGAATACATCCATTACAACTGGCACTTCATGGGTACAGACACTTGGGATTGGATTCCCTAGAGAATCTGTTGGTGACGTTTGGCAGCCATCATGGTACACTAATAGTTCAGCTTATTGAACAGAACACAGTCCAGAGTTCTCTTCAAAATAATCTTCTCAATGTTATGCTTTGAGAGCAACTTCTAAATTCTAGTTTTGAATAAGAATCAAATACTGAACAAGAATCAAGCACCACATATAGATGGCATGACAGTGAAAGCATCATGCTAGATTTCACCAATAATCTACAACTAGGAGTTTGCCTGTATTTTTTTTCTTATAATTACTGCTACCTTTTCGTCCTTTCCTGATAAAACTGTCATTTACTGTGTCAAGCCATGCCACTCACCCCCCCCCCCCCCCCCCCCCAATGGGACTTCAAACAGCACAACAAATTTTGTGTAGAAAGCTCTTGTTAACCTAATGCTGAAAGGCATAACAGGGATGGTAGAAAGAAGAAAGAAATAAGAGAGAGAAGAATAAAGAGAGGCACAATTAATTATGTGGTTTAAAACAATTAAGTAATACTTCCCACACAATGTCAAGACAAACAAAATGGAAATGTGACTTCACTATGCTATGTCCCAATAGAAGTTCAAGTTGCACATCCCTAACACTGTGTCTCCTTCTGGAATCAGTCCCAGAAAGACCGCGGGAAGAAGAAACAAATAAAAAAAAATACTTCATAATGAAGTTCATATGCTGTGGATAATTCTTAGGGTGTTAGACAAGAAATCACATATATTGTGTGTAGGAATCACATCAAGCAAAATTGGTTAGCCAGTCATACACTGGGAATCACACTGTGCATGGCTAGGCAGCCATACACTGGGATCACACTGTCCATGGCTAGACAGCCATACACTGGGAATCACACTGTGTATAGCTAGGCAGTCATACACTGGGAATCACATCGTGCATGGCTAGGCAGCTATACACTGGAATCACATCAAACGTGGTTAGCCAACGATACATGAGGATCACATCAAGCAAGGTTAGTCAGCCATACACTATGGCACAGATGCTAGTTAGTGATAGGGTGAATACATGCATTTCTAGATGCGCTTAAAGCTAGTGTTGACATCACATACAACCACTGGGAACATCACATATGATATATTTGCATCTTCTGATGTCACCACAAACAATGAAATGTCAAATAGTGGTTGTGGTAACATATTGTATGAGTAGCCTCAAACATTAACTGTCCCATACAGCTCCTCCCACAAACCCAATGTCAAATAGTGGTTGTGGAAACATATTGTATGAGTAGCCTCAAACATTAACTGCCCCACACAGCTCCTCCCACAAACCCAAATGTCAAATAGTGGTTGTGGTAACATATTGTATGAGTAGCCTCAGCCATTAACTGTCCCACACAGCTCCTCCCACAAACCCAAGTGTCAAATAGTGGTTGTGGTAACATATTGTATGAGTAGCCTCAAACATTAACTGTCCTACACAGCTCCTCCCACAAACCCAAATGTCACATAGTGGTTGTGGTAACATATTGTATGAGTAGCCTCAAACATTAACTGTCCCACACAGCTCCTCCCACAAACCCAAATGTCAAATAGTGGTTGTGGTAACATATTGTATGAGTAGCCTCAAACATTAACTGTCCCACACAGCTCCTCCCACAAACCCAAATGTCAAATAGTGGTTGTGGTAACATATTGTATGAGTAGCTTCAACCATTAACTGTCCCACACAGCTCCTCCCACAAACCCAAATGTCAAATAGTGGTTGTGGTAACATCTTGTATGAGTAGCCTCAAACATTAACTGTCCCACACAGCTCCTCCCACAAACCCAATCGTCAAATAGTGGTTGTGGTAACATATTGTATGAGTAGCCTCAAACATTAACTGTCCCACACAGCTCCTCCCAAAAACCCAAATCTCAGTCATAAATAATGCAAATTAAACTAGATAGTTCACCAAGTGCCTTATAAAGCTAATATTAATTTCACTAAACACATTATGTATAGTGTCTAGTGGAAAATGTGTTCGAGTATACGCATTTGACAAAGCCAAATAATGTTATTGATGACAACGTTCTGACAATATTAAATCATCTCAGTGATGACATCAAAATAAAACAATGTCAACAAAGACACTGACATCTAACAATATTCAATATTGTCGATGACATTGTCATGTAAAAATATTTAGTAATGATGGCAATGACATCAACCATGTGACAATATTAAATAATGTCATTGATGACATCAATCATGTGACAATATTCAATAATGTTGGCAGTGTTATCAACATCTGACATTTTATAATGGCATGCAACATTATTCAATAATGTTGGCAACAACATCAACATGTGACCTTATTCAATAATGTCACTGATGACATCAGTATGTGACATTATTCAATCATGTTGGCAACGACATCAACATGTAACATTATTATGTTGGCAATGAAATCATCAGCTGTTTGTAAATCTATGAATAATTAATCTGTTAACTGAAGCTAAGGCACGCAACTCTTTAGTGACAACACTCACAGCCTGAAAATGAATAACGGGTGAGCGAGTGATTTCCCTAGTCATTTCTCGCACATGTTGGGTGTGAGTACTGGAGTCAGCTGGGGAACCTGACCGCGACTGAGTGTGAGTGAGTGGCTGAGAGCCAGACGAAGTAACAGCGCACACCTCAATGGACACCTGTATGAAGGAGTTGAGGGTAACAAACACATGAGAGTTGCATTGCACTGACAGAATGAGAATACATTTGGGGCACAAACAAGACATGTTTACATGCATGCACAAAATCACATGAAAGCCTTGCACAAGGTGATCACACACAAAGGTGATCACACACAAAGGTGATCACACACAGTTACACATTGTTTTACAAACTGTATTGGTGTGTTGTGTGAATAATCTAGGGCAGGGGTGGCCAACACAAGGCCCGCGGGCCGCATGTGGCCCGCCGGACGTCATGTTGCAGCCCGTGGAATGGGAGGCGATGATGTGGTCGAGGCTGTAGCACACTTGCTTGTTTACATTTACATGAGAGTTGCATTGCACTGACAGAATGAGAATACATTTGGGGCACAAACAAGACATGTTTACATGCATGCACAAAATCACATGAAAGCCTTGCACAAGGTGATCACACACAAAGGTGATCACACACAAAGGTGATCACACACAGTTACACATTGTTTTACAAACTGTATTGGTGTGTTGTGTGAATAATCTAGGGCAGGGGTGGCCAACACAAGGCCCGCGGGCCGCATGTGGCCCGCCGGACGTCATGTTGCAGCCCGTGGAATGGGAAGCGATGATGTGGTCGAGGCTGTAGCACACTTGCTTGTTTACATTAATTAAACCCCCCCCCCCCAAAAAAAAAAAAAAAAATAAAAAATAAAATAGGTGCGTGGCCCGGCAGAAAATATTATTTCTGAAATTTGGCCCGCCATCTGAAAAGGTTGGCCACCCCTGATCTAGGGTGTCAATGTTATGTGAATAATCTAGGGTGTCGATGTTGTCTTAAAACAGTGAGCTAGCAAAATTATGTGTGCAATGTATACTGTTGATGTGTACTGGCAATGTATACTGACTGTGTATTGTTAATATGTGCAGTTGATGTGTAGTGATGGCATGTGTTGTTAATATATACGATGTATGTGTACTGTGTAATGACAGTGAGTATTGTTAATGTGTATTGTTAATGTGCATGGTTAATGTATACTGACGGTGTGTATTGTTAATGTGTATGGTTAATGTATACTGACGGTGTGTATTGTTAATGTGTATACTTGATGTGTAGTGTAATGACAGTGTGTATTGTAAATGTGTATACTTGATGTATAGTGTAATGACAGTGTGTATTGTTAATGTGCATGGTTAATGTATACTGACGGTGTGTATTGTTAATGTGTATACTTGATGTGTAGTGTAATGACAGTGTGTATTGTAAATGTGTATACTTGATGTGTAGTGTAATGACAGTGTGTATTGTAAATGTGTATACTTGATGTGTAGTGTAATGACAGTGTGTATTGTTAATGTGTATACTTGATGTGTAGTGTAATGACAGTGTGTATTGTTAATGTGTATACTTGATGTGTAGTGTAATGACAGTGTGTATTGTTAATGTAAATGGTTGATGTGTACTGTGTAATGACAGTGTGTATTGTTAATGTGTATACTTGATGTGTACTGACAGTGTGTATTGTCAATGTGTATACTTGATGTGTACTGTGTAATGACAGTGTGTATTGTCAATGTGTATACTTGATGTGTACTGTGTAATGACAGTGTGTATTGTTAATGTGTATACTTGATGTGTACTGACAATGTGTATTGTTAATGTGTACTGTGTAATGACAGTGTGTACTGTGTAATGACTGTGTATTATTAATGTGCATGGTTAATGTATACTGACAATGTGTATTGTTAATGTGTATGCTTGATGTGTACTGACAGTGTGTATTGACAATATGTATTGACACTAAGTATTGACAGTAGGTACTGTTGATGTGTACTGACAATGTGTACGCTGAAGTGTACTGACAAGTGTACTGTTGACATGTACCAAAAATGTATACTGTCAATGCGTATCATGAATGTGTACTGTTAATGTGTACTGTTAATGTGTACAAAGCTAACTGTTGACATGTACTGGTGTGTACCAGCAATTTATATCAATGGGTGTTCTAATGCCTTGTGAAAATGTGTACTGATATCTTATCCAGCATCAGCATATTTTTCTCACTTCTTGGTTCACTGGAATTTATTTTGTTCTTTTCATGAGCTGCACATTGGTGATTCTGACATCGATACCATTATTATTACTCTCTTGCACAGGGACCAATTAATGCATGATTGTAGCTTATTATTAACTGTTTTAGTTGTTCTTCATGTTTCTTATTTTAAGAGCTTCTGCTGGGTTACTATCTGGATCAGCAACTTTCCCATCTGTCAGAAGTTGATAGCATTTCAAATGTCTACTTTAGATTGAGACCATTTCTTACACTTGATATCCAGCTCCACTTCTGCAGGTTGAATTGGTGAATCTCCCCTGATGAATCTCCACCTTGCCGTGGTGGGGGAGCTTGCGTGTCCCATCGACCCCATGTGCTTACCGATGGGTGAACAACTACATATCGGACAGCATATGGGATAGGGACCAGACTAAGAGACACACAACCTGCTGCTCTGCAGGTGAGACTGAGGATAGCAGTCCAAAATTTAAATCAGGCGCACGAAGGCAGAAGTTCTTGGTCCGGACAAAACACTAAAGGCTCCCTGTCGAGGGCTGTGGCTGAACGCCTCTAAGCCACAAACCCTCGGACCTGAGAGCCGGGCCGATAGCCACCTCTCGAAAAATAAAGGCGTGATACTGAGCAAGCTACATGCTCAGGTCTGATAGAAGTTCGAAGGCTCTCAGCTGGGGGATATGAGAGATTCCCGGATGAGAGGCCAGGCCGTTTCTCGTTCACCGCTGCACGAAGGTAAGGTGCTGATCCGGCAGCACAAGTAGCCTACCTCGTGAGCGAGTACAAAAAGTCAAAAAGTGCCTCAGTCGAAGAAAGTGGCTGCGAAAACTGTATCTAATTCATAGAGAGTGTAGACAAAAGTGGAAGAACGTCTCAATGACGCAAAATGGAACGCACGGCGAGCGAACCTATTGCGTGGTCCGAAGTCAAAAGCGTGGGTGTCGCTTGCAGTCTGACCGTCCCTGGTGTGTGCTTGAGCGATCAGTGGCAAACGAGTTGCCCAACACATGGAAGTGAGGAACTAAAGCAGCCATGAGCAGGACGTGGCAACTTCTCGGGTGAGCCCAGTCACAGAGCAATATGTGCCGGCTCTGCAATTATGGAAGCCTCCTTGGATAGCGAGGGAATGCTCATGGTCTGCCCCTGCTTTCCCTTGAGGGCCGACCACGATGTCGTTCATCGTTCTATCTTGACCAGCTGAGATGTTAGCGACATCACAACAGTCCAACGTGCCTCGAAACCAGAGGATGGCTAACCTCATTAAAAAATGCCCGCTGGAAGTCGGAAGTGTCGTCCTACGGGTGGCAAACTAAAAATTGACACTACGCAATTACGTCCGAGTGAAATGTCTCGTCCGAATGTCTCTCGTGCTAGGAACAGCTCTGACTACCTAGTTTCCGAATGCCGCTCTTGTTCGGAACAGCTCTGACTGGGTAGTTTTCCGAATGTCTGTTGAGCCTGGAAAAGCTCTGATGGGCGCAACGACAAGCACATGTCCGAAAACTCGCTGAGTGGATGCCGTCTGCAAACCTGTCTGGTTTGTGCGGGAATGACCCGGGGAAACGAAATGACCAATATATTGAAGTGAGGATTTAAAGCAGCCATGAGCAGGACGTGACGATCTCCCTCGGTGAGCCCAGATCCAGGGCGTTATGTGTCGGCCCTGCAACTATGGAAGCAACCTTGGATGGCGGAAAATGCTATGGACTGTCCCTGCCTTCCTTTGAGGGATGACCGTTGTCTTCGACCGTTCCACCTTGGCCAGCATGGTTGCAGATGGCGCCACAAAAGTGAGAGTCTCCCAGGAATGCTACCTGGTCAAAAATGCACGCTAAAGTCGATGTGTTGGCCTACGGGTTTCGGCCCAAGGGCGCATAACAGACACACCGCAATCACATCTGAAAAAACACTCCGGATGAACGAAAAGAAGAAGAAGAAGAAGAATTGGTGAATAATTGTCCATTTTCTTTCATGACATCAGGTCAGGTCACCCATCGTTGTCTTCATATTGCTGTTTCTTAGATTACCTATTGTACTTTGAAATTTTATGTAAAGTACCTTCTTAGCTGATTCATTGTTGATATTTGTTAGTGCATAACAATGGATCACATTCACTCTTTTGTTTACCTAAATGCTGCTGTAATTGTTGTAGAACTCACTTCTTTCCACCCTATTAATGTTATCTCTGCTTCTGTAGACAGCATAAAGACCTTTCTGTATGGCCTGAGAACTGCACTGCATCACCTGTGTTTACAAATCTTTGCCTGCTCCATTCCACCTTGTTTCACAGAATCCCAAAATGCTAATCTTATAATATTTCATTTTTTTTTCTACCACATGTGCTGGCTTTCCTAATTCATACCCAGTTCTAGCATTCCATGTGCCAGTTCTGGACATTTTCCTTGGTGAAAGGAGTGAAGTTGGCAATCCAGACCCCTTGTGGCTTTCTCTGCTTCATTTCGTATTTCTAGGAGAAGAACCTCCCATGGTTGGCTGCGTTTTTCTCCCTCCTTACCTTTAGATTTGTTCATTGTTGGTTGATTTCACAGCTAAAGATGTCGACAGGTTGGGGTAGCTAACCTCCAGCACAACCCGTATTGGTTGGCTCTGATGACATGCATCCCCCGCATGTTAAATTAGTGTCATCACTACTGTTCGCTTGCCTTAAGGGTCGCAGAAACACAACAGCGGTATTTCATCAATCTATTGCTGTATCCAACATGTTCATACCTATGATCAATCTAATCTTCTTCAATCTACGGCTGAATCAAATGTTTCACACCGTGGCTGTAACCAACATGTTCACATCTATGATCAATCTAATCTGCTTCAAAATATGGCTGGTTTGATAGTTAATGAATCCAATAAGTATACACATTTAACATGCACCAGTGTTTTAAGCAGCAATCTGACAACTTGAGGTACACACAAGAACTGGGGTTAATTGCAACACAGCTGTAAAAATGCAATGAAAAAAAGGAGAAAAAAAAAATGGAAAGATTTAGCTTTATAAAAATATGATCACAAATAAAACAGGACGTTACAGCGATGTCTCCATTTTATCTTTGTCACCATTTTTATGTGACAATGAAGGTGTGTTTACTGATGAAGACATATGCTGCAACATTCTAGAATTTGTGATTGTGTTGATGTAAAGTCAATCATCTCCATATGTTGTTTTTCCTTTTAGACATGCCTATAGGCAATATAAGTGTATGTGCCAACATGCTCTTCTAGTCTATAGACTAGTGAATGTGAATTTACTACAAATGCTCTTCTCATCTATAAGCTTGTAAATGTAAATTTACTACAAATGATCTTCACATATATAAGTCAGTAAATGTGAATTTACTACATGTGCTATTCTCATGTTTAAGCTAGTAAATGTGAATTTACTACAAATGTAAATTTATCACTTACATGTGATTTACCTATCACATGTGATTTATGACATCACATGCAAGAAATTAACATTATCTGCTATCATACTCAGATCATGTGCCATGGAGAGCAGCAGAGGTAATGATGTCATTTGGAACCATCTGCTTCTATGTCATTGATAAGTTCCACCACTGATCATTTTCTGTGCATAACCCAAGAAACTATCCAGCATTGTCTCCATCTGTTACATTCTGTCCCTCAGTCTGTCTAGATGTGCTAAAGTTCTCCAACCCTTCTCTTCTTTAACATGACCAAACACATTATTGTCTTGCCCTTGTGTGAGTAATAATCTGTCTTCTTCGTGTCTCTCACATACTATCATTCAAATCTGGAAATAAAATGTGGAAATATTGTCATTCTGTGTGCTTGCTTATTTTATGGGAAGAAGCTCGGGTGGTGCTGCAGCTGATAGAATACTGAATTTATTATTAAATACAAGTTAGTTATATATATGTGTGATTTTGATGATATGAGGCCTCAGGCATTCAGAAAACAATGGCAAACTACTGAACTAACATTGCTTTGTAAATCACAAACTTCCCTTTGTAGCTTCCTTGTTTTGCAAATATTCAAAGGCTACTGAACTAGCAGAGATCTGAGACCATGTCACCCAGATGGATCAGCTGCAGTATTCACTCAAAGTCAATACTGCAGTTCTTCACTGAGACAATCACAAAGTCTTTATATATCTTTTTTGAAATATTGTGAGCTTGTGTATGAATCAAATTCTCCACAGATTGTTTCAATTAATCGAGTCTGGTAACAAGACAGTGGAAATACTATCATAGTGTGTGTTGACTTATGTGATGGGAAGAGGCTTGGCTGGTACTACAGCTGACAGAATACGGAGCAGATTATTGTATAACAGTTAGCGGCACGTCCTTCCCCGGATTTCACAATCAAGCCCAGCATTTATTGGCTGTTTGTGATTTTCTAGGCCAGTTTGACATTGCTTTCTGAACAGCTCATACCATTGTGCAAATTATCGCCAATTATTTTGCTTCTAAAGTACCTGTGGTTGACTGTGAACCTGGTATGTCAGGACTGTGAAACTGTGTTACTTATTATAACAGGTGACAACTAGAGTAAGCTTGATGCACAACCACAGCCTGTTTGCCGAATGCCACAGCACAGTCCATAGGTTATGCTTACCAATACATGCAATGGGTGAAGCTATTCATTTAGAACGAGCTCACAATCACAATGACCATCAACTGAACATGCTGACTGAACTGCTAGTGCAACACACAAACACCAACATCAGAAGACAACATCTATGTGCATGTGACAGAGTCAGGCATGTGACAGAGTCAGGCATGTGACAGAGTCAGGCATGTGACAGAGTCGGGCATGTGACAGAGTCAGGCATGTGAATGTGGCAGATTCAGGCATGTGACAGATTCAGGCATGTGGCAGAGTCAGGCATGTGCATGTGGCAGAGTCAGGCATGTGACAGAGTCAGGCGTGTCCAGGCATATGCATGTGGCAGAGTCAGGTGTGTGCATGCGAAAGAGTCAGGCGTGTCCATGTGACAGAGAGTCAGGCGTGTCCATGTGACAGAGAATCAGGCGTGTCCATGTGACAGAGAATCAGACGTGTCCATGTGACAGAGAATCAGGCGTGTCCATGTGGTAGTCAGACGTGTCCATGTGGTAGAGTCAGGCGTGTCCATGTGGCAGAGGTAGGTGTGTGCATGTGACAGAGGTAGGTGTGTGCATGTGACAGAGAGTCAGGCGAGCGTCACAGGAAACTGGAGGTGTGCAACAGGAGCAATGTGTCAGAATGTGTCATCCATCATGTCCCATCACAGCATTCTAGGCATGTCAGAATGTGTTATCCATCATGTCCCATCACAGCACTCTAGGCATGTCAGAATGTGTCATCCTTCACGTCCCATCAAATCACTCTAGGCATGTCAGAATGTGTCATCCATCACGTCCCATCACATCACTCTAGGCATGTCAGAATGTGTCATCCATCACATCACTCTAGGCATGTCAGAATGTGTCATCCATCACGTCCCATCACAGCACTCTAGGCATGTCAGAATGTGTCATCCTTCACGTCCCATCACATCACTCTAGGCATGTCAGAATATGTCATCCATCATGTCCCATCACATCACTCTAGGCATGTCAGAATGTGTCATCCATTACGTCCCATCACATCACTCTAGGCATGTCAGAATGTGTCATCCATCACGTCCCATCACATCACTCTAGGCATGTCAGAATGTGTCTTCCATCATGTCCCATCACATCACTCTAGGCATGTCAGAATGTGTCATCCATTACATCCCATCACATCACTCTATTCATGTCAGAATGTGTCATCCATCACGTCCCATCACATCACTCTAGGCATGTCAGAATGTGTCATCCATCATGTCCCATCACAGCACTCTAAGCATGTCAGAATGTGTCATCCATCATGTCCCATCACATCACTCTAGGCATGTCAGAATGTGTCATCCATCACGTCCCATCACATCACTCTAGGCATG
This sequence comes from Cepaea hortensis, assembly GCA_963921405.1. NCBI lineage: Eukaryota > Metazoa > Mollusca > Gastropoda > Stylommatophora > Helicidae > Cepaea > Cepaea hortensis. The sequence continues at coordinate 79,650,278 of OY992884.1, read as the reverse complement.
TCAGAATGTGTCATCCATCATGTCCCATCACAGCACTCTAGGCATGTCAGAATGTGTCATCCATCACATCACTCTAGGCATGTCAGAATGTGTCATCCATCACGTTCCATCACATCACTCTAGGCATGTCAGAATGTGTCATCCATCATGTCCCATCACAGCACTCTAGGCATGTCAGAATGTGTCATCCATCATGTCCCATCACAGCACTCTAGGCATGTCAGAATGTGTCATCCATCACGTCCCATCACATCACTCTAGGCATGTCAGAATGTGTCATCCATCGCAGCACTCTACACATGTCAGAATGTGTCATCCATCATGTCCAATCACAGCACTCTAGGCATGTCAGAATGTGTCATCCATCATGTCCCATCACATCCCTCTAGCCATGTCAGAATGTGTCATCCATCGCAGCACTCTACGCATGTCAGAATGTGTCATCCATCACGTCACTCTAGGCATGTCAGAATGTGTCATCCATCATGTCCCATCACATCACTCTAGGCATGTCAGAATGTGTCATCCATCGCAGCACTCTACGCATGTCAGAATGTGTCATCCATCATGTCCCATCACAGCAATCTGGGCATGTCAACGTGTGCTCATTGTCCCTCCGATGATACTGAAGAGTATGGATACAGGTGGAACAGGTGGAGTAGTGGAGGACCAGACAAGAGTCACAGTACCATGAGATGGGGATCATCTGAATGTGACAGGTCAGTAAACAAGGTATGCCAATTGTACATTCCAGGTATCTAGTTTTCACATCGTAATAACCAAGAAACATACATATTTTGTCCATATGCCAGGTTTCTAGATGTGTGTCACATGCCAGGTTTCTAGATGTGTGTCAGTCAAACAGCTGTTGATGTTTCATGATTTACAAGACACAACATGACATAGAAGCATATTTGCACACAGACTGACAAGCAACATTTGCAAATGATGGCCTTGCAGAGGAATGATGTATAAGCAGTCAACAAGTACCTTGAGGAACAAGAGGAATGCATGAGAATGCACATTCAGACTTTGGAACATTTAAAGCATGCTTATTCTGAGATGCTTCCACAACAGATTATGTTGACACAATGCTCCCAACACACTTGTGGGATGTGTGTCTTAGGTACTTGTCAGGGGCCATGTCTTAAGAGATACTGGTCAGGGGATGTGTGGGGTTCAAAGGGTCATGTCTCTACAACAACATCCCCCCTCCCCCAATAGCATGGGCTGCCAGGAGTAGACAACTCAGCAACACTGAGCTCAGCAACACTGAGATCAGCAACAACAACATTCTTTCAGTCATCTCTGCCACCCAGCAACAAATGCCAGTATACAGTGCCAGCACAAACAAAACGTGACCAGTGTCCATACCTGACTTCCAGTTTTGTTGCCGTCCAGCTCCATGGAGGAGTTGTGAGCATCATCATCCATGAATGGAATCAGGTCAGTGAAATCCCCATTGACTTTATCTGCATGCGTCCAAGCCTCACTTCCTGTCCGCTCACTATACACTACTTGGGGTCCAACAACTGAAACACTCTTCATCTTCTGGATGCCTCTGTCTTTGTTTGTGGATGGGAGGCCACTGGTGGCATGAGAGGAGCCGGACCCACTGATGTCTTCGTGAGAGCTGTCTGTGGGTTTACCTCTGTTTGCCAGGGCAGGAATGTCATCTGTTGACTGCCCACAGTAGCGCAGCATGTCAATCAAGACTTCAGTTGGCGATGATGCTGTCAAGTCCCTGGTTTTAGTTGGGCCATAGGGCACTTTGTTTGGAACTTGTGGTGCCTCTCTGGTCTGCAGTGAAATTGGGATGAGATTGTCATAGATTTGAGATTTTCTATTGGGCTTCTTCTGTCCAATTGTTGGGTCATCAAAAGCACTTGACAAAGAATTCAGAATTGTATTCAGGCTGTCAAACTGCTTTCCTGTAGTCTGTGGATGCAATGCAATAAGATAGTGAGTCTACAATTGTGGAAATCATTAGGAATTTAAGTTGTCATGTAAGACTTAAACTTGTTACATGCACAAGGCAACTCTCTGAGCCAAAGCAATTTTAGCCTGTTACTACTGTATAATTTTATACTATTATTAAATCTCACAGCTCTAAGATGATGTTCTTCACTACATGGGAATCCTTTAAACATACTTGGGACTTGTGGTCAATTTTGCCATCTTATCATCCAGTTGCAATGGTATCTTTGTGTCCAGACAAAAGAAGGGTTGTCAGAATGAACAACGCCAACCATGGATGATAGACATGAAGCAAGTCCTCAGCATAGGCAGGGACTCCCTCTCAGAAAATAATTCAGCATCTTTTGGCTGGAGTCAAATTCAATCCTGCCACTATACACTGATGTCATGGTGGCTGTGTTAGTCAATCAGCAAATTAGCCGCTATATTATCATGGCAGAAGTGCTGGTAAACCTCACTTCATGAGCTGGAATCATACACCTATTTGCCTATTTAGGTAGCAATGCAGTCAACAAGGGAGGAACAGATGAAGCTATTAGCAAGGGAGGGACAGATGAAGCTATTAGCAAGGGAGGAACAGATGAAGCTATTAGAATAAGAATACACAAGGCAAGATGAGCTTCCATAGCTTGAGGAAATGTGTGGGAGTCAACAGAAATTACATGCAGCAACAAACTCAGAATGTTTAACGTTAAATCAGTATTATTGTTTGGACAGGGTTTTCTAATTTTCTTCTGAAAAATACTAATGTTAACAGAACAGTTTTACAATTCTACAATGGACAAAACAAAAATTATGCGAACAGTTGCTGTGCATGAATACTTGTGTCCAGATACAAACACCTGGGATATGAGCACTAACTACTGGCCGTCGGTGTTATATGAGCTAAACATTGTTTCAGTCCCAGCAGTGGAAGTGGGTTGTGTGGGGGACAAATGGAGCTGGTGGTGAGTGTGTTGTGTAGGAAGATGTAGAGTTGGCAGTGAGAGTGTGTTGTGTGGGGAATGTGAAGTTGGCAGTGAAGGAGTTTTGTGTGGGAACATGTGGAGCAGGCAGTCAACGTTGTGTTCTGTGTGGGGAACAAATGGAGCTGGCAGTGAGAGGGTGTTGCATAGGCACTTGTGTGTGGGGGGGGGGGGGGAGAAGCTATACAATACAAGTAGTAGCGTAGCTGGATAATCTAGGACAAACATGTAGATAACCAAGGATAACTTAGGACAAACATGTAGATAACCAAGGAAAACCTAGGACAAATATGTGGATAACCACAAACACAAACCAAGGACAAACATGTAGATAACCACAAACACAAACCTCGGTGTACTTCTCAATACACTCTAGCAGCAGAGCATGTAGGACAGACAGTTCCTTGCCCAGATCTATGTATCCATCAAACTCCAGGAACTGGTTGCCTGCATCAGGACTCTGTCATGGAGATGGATTACCCAGAGTCAGAATAAATATCCAATGGAATATGTCAGTTCCTGTGTTGCAGCTAAGGCATAACATTATTAAATGTAGCGGGATAGGTTTATACAGCTTACACAAGCACAACATAATGTTCCTCACACAGAAGATATTGCCATGCCCTCAGCCATTGCAACACCAGAGGTATTGAACTAGAACAATTATATATAACATAAACGCGAAAACAACATATGAAAGAAAACATCAAAGAAAAATAAGAGCTATGAGTCGTAAAGCAAGCTCATGTTTTGACTGCAAATGGTCTACATCCAGGGCAAGACAACCGAAATACTGTATACCAAAATAGACATAGTTCTTCTTGTATTGTTCATGATAAAGTTTGATTGTACTTGAACTGGACTTGTCATGTCTTTTAGCTGCTTAATAATAATATATGTTGTAGACTGCAGAATGGGAGATGCAACAATTGGTTAATGCCCAGGTGATGCAACCATCTACATGCTAAAAGGCAAAAGAAGTGCCTGGGGGTGAAAATCACAGGTCAAGGGGCAGCGTTTAGTGCAGGAGAGCCTGGCATATGACACCACAACATATAGTTTGAGCGTGGAGGTTAAGGCAGTCAATACAGTGTTATGCTGGCTGGAGGACAAACAGCACACAAACGTCATGATTGTAACTGACTCAAAAAGCATGCTGTGAAGTGTGAAATACTTGTTTCTCTGCAAGATCATAGTGAACACAATCATGACAACTACAGAAGCTATCACCACACAATCACGACAACTACAGAGGCTATCTCCACATAATCATGACAACTATAGAGGCTATCACCACACAATCATGACAACAACAGAGGCTATCACCACACAATCATGACAACAACAGAGGCTATCACCACACAATCATGACAACAAAAGAGGCTATCACCACACAATCATGACAACTACAGAGGCTATGACCACACAATCATAACAACCACAGAGGCGTAAGACAGTAAACAACATAAACATTCTGGAAATCATCAACAATAGATTGATTGATTGATTGATTTAAGAATCAACATCACAGCATTCGGGGCCATCAACAAAGGATGAAACAATGAATGGAAACTGACTGGTATACAACTTACAGAAATCTTGTGCAGGAAAGACTTCATGCTGGGGGCCTCCCTCTCAACGAATGTGTTCATGAAAGTCATGAATTCCTCTTTCCCACCAAACCTGCGCACAAATATATGATCAATGTATCACACTTCACAACATTATCACAAGGGTTATCAATACACATAATACAGACAGCAATGTGTAATAGTAAACTAATAGACTCATTAACTGATGCTTGCTCAGTAGGACTACAATGGTCAGACAAAATCTGCAATGTGGAGTTCACTGAGAGAGTCAAACAGTGAATCCAGGGGTGAGAACAAGATGCTGGAGCTGAGCTGGACACACATTGAGAACACCTGATGATGATGCAACTAGACAGCACTTTGTCTGGAACCCAGAGGGCAAACAAAATAGAGACAGAAAAACACATGGAGAAGACAAATAGCAAAAGAGATGAATAATATGAGATGACAGAGATAACATAGGGTAGGAGGCTGTGTCATGAGTTGCTTGAGGGCCTATATGGTGGTGGGGAAGGGGGAAGGGGTCAGAAGATTCTTCTTTCATTTGTTTAATAGGTCTTCCCCCCATGGCTTTATGGTTTTGGTGAGAAATCTAGTAGTGCATGTCAACAGACTCTAAACATCATTTATCTCTCAATATGAGAGATCTAGTAGTGCATGTCTACAGACTTATAAACATCATTTATCTCTCAATATGAGAGATCTAGCAGTGCATGTCTACAGACTATAAACATCATTTATCTCTCAATATGAGAGATCTAGTAGTGCATGCCTACAGACTATAAACATCATTTGCTTATCAATACCATTCTATTTGATCGTTTCAATTTTGAGTCAAATGAATCACATGAACTTTGTTAATGTATGTTTGTGTAGTACACCTTTCCATAAATGATTCCATCTGATTCTTGGTACATTATGTTTGTGTAGTATACCCTTGATAGACTCAATCCATATGATGCTTGGTGCAATATGTTTTTGTAGTATAACCTTGACAAAAATCACCCTTGATAGAATCAATCCATCTGATGCTTGGTACAATATGTTTTTGTAATATAACCTTGCCGGTCTCCCTCGCCTAGGAGTTAACGTCTTTCTCCGTAATCCCGCATATTCTCATGAGTAATGTAACCTGCACGAGAATCGGTAGCGGTTCTCGCCGCATTGGTAACTTATGGGGTATGCGAGCTGGTCGCTCAGAAAGCAATGGCAAACTACTAAGCGTAATCAACAGCAGCTGAAAAATGCTGATGTTGACTGCAACATCCTGTAAGGGATATGCAAAAAAAAAAAAAAAACTTCATAGAATCAATCCACAGAGATTTTTTGTGCAGTATGTTTTTGTAATTATAACCTTGACAGAACCATCCTTTTTAGAATCAATACATCTCATTCTTAGTGACCTTCCTCAAGGCCTAGAGCCACAGCTTTTTTACTTGTAAGTATAATTCAGTAGCTGATTGGTCTTCATTCTCACAAGAATATAATTGATACATGATAAACATACAATAACAGCAGACAGTTACACAACCAGACGTGCTAACTGTGACATGAACACTTACTGGGTGAAGTTGGCAAGAGTCTGGATTGTTTTGGCAATCAAAGTCAGATTGCGTGATGCCCTTTCATTGGGGTACTCTGTAGACAGCAACAAACCCACTCAGTAATCCACAAGCCATTAATTATACAATTGTCTGTTGTGTGTCTGCTCTTAATTTCAGACTTCAGTATTTTCTTGACACATCACCATCATAACAACATGTTAAAATGGATGAAGTGTCTTCCTCAAACATCTATACTGGTTAAACTTCTTGTACTGGCTTCCACCTTGTGTTATACACATAGTCAGCAGTATTCAAGTGTATCTTTTCATTTGTGTTAATCATTAAACGCATGTTGCCTTTAGTTATTTTTATCTGATATTCTATAATCATCATATACACACAGCAGTGTAATAATCAATCTTTTGATTTGTCACTATTATTTAACAAAAACAATAGTCTAACCCAGGGTAATGGTTAATTGTACCAAGATATGAAACTAACCATGTGAGATATAACAACAAACTACAGGAGTAACCCAGTGTGATAGCTATAACAACAAACTATAAAACTAACTCATGGAAATAGCTATAACAAACTTTAAAACTGGCAACTATAATAAACTATTGGATCAAGCCATTGAGATGGCTCCTTCAAGGTATTCTGAGAATAACTGTGTGTGATAGTTAGCTTTAACATAAACGTATAAGGCCAATGTTATCAATAGCTTAACATGCCATTTGACTAAGTGTGATGTTTAGCTGTTAACAGATCTGAGACTGACCCAGTGTGTTGGCGAAGTAGTTCAGAGACAGCTAGAGTTCAAGCTACTGACCCTGTGAGATGTTAACAGATCTGAGACTGACCCAGTGTGTTGGCGAAGTAGTTCAGAGACAGCTAGAGTTAAAGCTACTCACCCTGTGTGATGTTAACAGATCTGAGACTGACCCAGTGTGTTGGCGAAGTAGTTCAGAGACAGCTAGAGTTAAAGCTACTCACCCTGTGTGATGTTAACAGATCTGAGACTGACCCAGTGTGTTGGCGAAGTAGTTCAGAGACAGCTAGAGTTAAAGCTACTCACCCTGTGTGATGTTAAATAAACTGGGATAGAGAATCGCTGGACAGAGGAACCGCAAGAATATGCAGCCACTGATCAGGTTGTCACTGTAATCTCCTTTGCCCTTGTCATTGCATCGACTACGAAAGCTGGCAAACACTTCCCGGAGCTCACTAAAGTAAACAGCACAGCATTTGGCATTTACAATGGCAGTGTTAATACATGTGTGACAATAGAGAAATGTGCTGTGATTAAAAGTAGCATAGGAACTCAACAACTTCCGCAAGATATCAAGAATTCTACCCGCGTGACATGAAGAATTCTAATGGCATAACATCAAGAATTCTACCTGCATGACATCAAAAATTCTACAGCCATGTGAGGGCATACAGAGGCTCTGGTGCACCAAGTCTAGGTAGCATACTGACCTGGATCTGACGTCATCTTCCTGGGAAGAATCCTAGGAGCAGCCTGGCTAACAAAGACCTTCTGACCTTCTTCTGCCATTTATTTTCCAATGGTGTGTAGTCCCTCAGCTAACCCCTTCTATTTCTTGCCATCTCCTGCAGCTCCAGCCATGTCCTCCTAATATTATTCATCTCTGTCTCAAATGCTCTTCTCTGTGCACTCAAGTCTCCCTCTATTTTTTATGCCTTGTAGGTTCCAGAAAAAGACATTTCTAGTTATACTATATCTAGTTTCTTCATTTTGTGTCCTGTCCAGCAGTAGCATTGTGATGGATCAGCATTCTGATGGTCTGCATTGTGATGGTCAACATCCTGATCCAGCCACAATGAAATCAACTCAATGTTAGCTACACTGTGTGGTTTCTATCCTTTTCCTTTGGGCTCACAACAAACAATGACACATTTCACAAGTCATGCATCTGCAACTAAACTTATGCATTACATATTACTGTCCTTATAATCATAATATATATTTGGGAAAGAAGCAGAAAGTGTTCATGGCTGACTTGGCAAAGTAGCAGAATGGGTTCATGATTTACTTTGAAAAGTAGCTGAGTAGGCTTATGACATGGGAAAGTAGCAGAGAAGGCTTATGATTTACTTGGGAAAGTGGCAGAGAAGGCTTATGATTTACTTGGGAAAGTAGCGGCGTAGGCTTATGACTTGGGAAAGTAGCAAATAAGACTTATGACTTACTTGGGAAAGTAGTAGAGTAGGCTTATGATTTACTTGGGAAAGTAGCAAAGTAGGATTATGACTTGGGAAAGCAGCAGAGAAGGCTTACAATTTACTTGGGAAAGTAGCAGAGTAGGCTTATGACTTGGGAAAGCAGCAGAGAAGGCTTACAATTTACTTGGGAAAGTAGCAGAGTAGGATTATGACTTGGGAAAGCAGCAGAGAAGGCTTACAATTTACTTGGGAAAGTAGCAGAATAGGCTTATGACTTGGGAAAGTAGCAAAGAAGGCTTGTGGCCTAATTGGGAAAGTAGTATAATAGGCTTACACATTTCTTGCAAAAGTAGTAGAGTAGGCTTATGACTTGGGAACGTAGCAGAGCAAGCTTATGACTTACATGGGAAAGTAACAGAGGTGGTTTATGATTTACTTGGGAAAGTAACAGAGGTTTATGATTTACTTGGGAAAGTAACAGAGAAGGTTTATGATTTACTTTGGAAAGTAACAGAGAAGGTTTATGATTTACTTGGGAAAGTAGCAGAGTATGCTTATGATTCACTTGGGAAAGTAGCATAATGGGTTAATGATTTACTTAAGGAACTTCATTGGTGAAGCTGCAGGGTCAATGGAAATGTAGCAGGGTGGATTAACTGCTTCACTGGGAAAATAGCAGGATGAATTATTAACTTACTTGGGAAAATAGCAGAATGAATTGATGACCTTGACCCAGGCCATGTTTGAATACATGTCAAGGTTCTTTTGTTGGCAGTTCAGCAGCTGTGGTGTTGCAACCTTGGTGGGATCAACTTCACAATCATCAGGTGACTGGATGAGTTGTCTGATGAACTCACCCAGTGTGTCTTGAAGATACTGTCAGAAACACACAGGAGATTACCATTTTATCTCAAGTTAGTTGCATATCCTTTACAGAATGTCGCAGTCAACCCCATCATTTTTTGGCTGTCTGTGATTTCTTGGCAAGTTTACATTCAGTAGTTTGCCATTGTATTCTGAATAACCGACACTCATACCACTTTATGAAAAACAATGCAAGACGGTCTGCTGCCAAATCGCCCGCAGCTGTGTTTAGAATGCGGTATGTGGGTTTATGAACTGCATCTGTAACCCCTTCACCACAGAGCCGCTGGTTCATGTTTCAAAGATAAGGCACACATCTTCAGTGTTATTGCTCATGTTTCAAAGATAAGGCACACATCTTCAGTGTTATTGCTCATGTTTCAAAGATAAGGCACACATCTTCAGTGTTATTGACTGGTTCCATGTTTCTGAAATAGGTACACATAGAACAGACGCCGTTACCTAGACATACAACAACTATTCAAATAAACACAACTAAATCAAAGAACGCACAAACAACCATTACACAAAGAAACAAAACAAAAACAAGTGTAACAACGTGCTTACTTTCTCGCCAACAAGTTTCATGTAAGCCTCCATGGCTTTTGTTGCTATACTGTTGCCTCTAAATGTTAAATGTTCATTATCTGTACGGAGAGGGGAAAAAAAACATGAAATGTCAATCTGTTGATGAACTCAAAATGCTGCTTCTGGTCACAGCAAAACATTCTGGTCACAATCATTTAAACATCAAACTGTTTGCATTAGGTACATAGTTTAACACACTTCTGGTCACAGCATTCTTGTCACAAACATTGAAACACCATACTGTTTGCATTAGATACACAGTTTCACACACTACATTATAATCACCCAGAAACAACTGAATATTTCAAACTATTATACATATTTTTTTTTATTAAAGTCACTTGCATATCTTTTACAGGAGTCACAGTCTCCAGCATTTTTTGGCTGTTTGTGATTTCTTGGCACGTTTATGCTCAGTAGTTTGCCATTGCTTTCTGAAAGACTGATGCTCATACCTATGTATGAAACCCAACATAAGGCAGTCTGCTGCCAAATCAGCACAGCTGTGTTTCAAATGCGTAATGCGGGATTAAGAATGGCATCCGTAACCCTGGCCTTGGAGCCGGCCTCACATATTACACAATATAAAATAAGAGCGTATAGAGTGCAAAAAGGAGAAAAACTTCTATCTCACAAAGATGATTGTAGCATATGTCTTATGACTATAACACCACTTAGAAAAAAAAATAAATTATTCCCCCCTCCCCACCAAATTTAAAAGAGGATTTAAAGAGGGGAAATGTGGGAGGGGGGGGGGAGAGAGACAGAGAAAGAGAAAGAATAGAACTGCATAAACATAATATGTATGAGATTCTTACTGAGAAACAAACAATATTTAGCAAATTATGGTCAGGAGGAAAATGGGGGGAACTGATTAAGAACTTGTAAGTTACCGGGGCAATGGAAGGGTGGAGACACAGTGCTTGCAGCAATCTGACCTGTGAGAAAGAAGAAATGTGAGAACATAACGCAAAGTGTTCTCTTACCCAACTGAGATATCTCCTCTATGACAATGTCTGACAGGAATTCACAGGCTTTCCCCTGTTTCTGGAGCACATGAACAAGGCAGGTGGCAAAGTCCTCCTTCTCTCTCACAGTCAACAGTGGCTCCAACATTTGGCACAGCTGCTTGTAGTCAACACTTAAATACTGTGGAATCAAGTGTGCATACACAACTGTGACATTACTGTTTGAACACAGGCAGCACAAAGTAAACATATATGCCACAAAACAGTTTATTAGTAGTTCACTGGATGTCAACTGGTCTATACAAATATACAGCTAGCACCATATGCCCAATATGCCTCAATGCATGTGCTGGTTTCCTTTATTCTTCTTCTCTGTTCACCTTCAGAGTTCAGTATGAATATAAGCAAAGAAGGCAGCAGTCAACTTCAGCTAGTTGACATCCTCGTAGAGTTTGTCCTCACATGGAGGAGCTGATACAGGCCAAAATACTTTACTGTCTTCTGCATATGTTGGACACTCTTGTTGTGTCCTGTGTGGAGACTGAAGATTGCTCCTAGTTCTTTTTGGTTGAGTTGGTAATATACATAATTTTTCTGGTGACCTGGATACTCTGATTTCCATTGAGTTCTATAACTGTTTCTTATAAATCCCTGGGCCTCATCATGGGATATGTCTATATCAGGCTGAGGTAGTCTTCCACCTTCCTTTGCCCATCTGTCAGCTTCTTCATTTCCAGTATGTTGCAATGTGAGGGAATCCACTGTAGTAGAACTGGTTTGGATTTCTGGCAATAGTTCATGCAGTGATTCTCCTACAACTGCTAGTTCTACACACTTTCTGTTCTTCAGTATTGAAACAACTGATTTTATATCTGTAAAGAGAGCTGTTTATTTGACTCTGTCAACAACATTTCTGCAGCAGTTTTGAAGGCTTCCATCTCTGCTCTGAAGTTATTTGATATCTTTCCAGTTGCTACTGTGTCTTCTTTGCTCCATTTTTTAGATTCAGGAGATTCTCTCCATCTCCATTTTATGATATTTGCTGATCCATGTGATCCTGTATTCAACATTTACATAGAGTATTCATCACTACAAATAACTATATTTGTCAAGCTATGCCAGGATACTGTCAGGAAGGATTGATGAGAAAGAAAGAGCGTAATTAAATGTATAGATGTATCTGTAGTCTCATACGGTGACAAATTCAGCCCAATGTGTTCACTGATCTAGCAATGTCCTGCGTATGTGACACGTCCCAGTTAACTTAACTGTACTGTGCTGTACTAGCACCCTGCTGTCATGACAGATAATAGTTACAGTGCTTAAAAAAATAATAATAACCTCTCCATAACACAAAGCCTGGGCTGAATTATAGAAACCATGTTTTGCCCATGCAGCATGATTCCTCTTACGAACTGCCTAGTTTACTCCAGAGGAACACCAAGGCTTAGGGCCTGGTCTGCCCTGTCATGACGTTTAGTCTTCAGACTGCATTTCCTCGCACCAGGATAAGGCTTGTACTCTCCCAACTGCTCTCCTCTGCCCAAAGCCGTCGGCTCAATGTGGGGTTCAGGTTTGGTGAGTGTTGCCCAACATTTGGTGCTAACAGAAAGCATATAGTACCATCTACTGTCATACGGTAGCTCAGTCATATCTGACTAAGACCTGACTAACAAGTTAGCTGTAACACACAACTTTAAGCTCTCTACTACTGTAAGCTACCTTGGTTGAGTAAGCATCCACATATTCTTATTCTTGTGTTGCCTTTCAATCCCCGCAGCCATCTCATGCCAAGCCCATCTGTCACAGACTCTTACAGTTCCTTCCATGACATTTCCATATGACTTCTATGGGAACAGCCTATTTAATTTTGGTCAGCTCATTTCTTTCTTTCACTCGTTGAACTTTACAGATGTTTTCTGTGGGATGGAGTGGTGGGCTTCATGTCAACCCTCTGTAGTTGCCTCCTACAACACACTGGTAGGTGACTGGGTTTAACACTCTTGGCTGTTGTTATGGACACAGTAAACCACCTGTAATACACATGTCTAGAGTGGTCTGGTGGTTATTTGTCATGGCTTCAGTCTAGAAATGAGATGTATTCAAGAATATAAAATCAAGAATCAATATCTTTACACTTGGGACATTCAAAAACATGCTCCATCTGCTTCTTCGGTAGTTAACAAAGTGTTCCCATGTGGATGGCACAAGTGGCAGCCTAGTTAAACACTGGCTTGCATGTTCCCCTCCGTGTTGAGTGACGTCCAGAACTCCTGTTTGTTGCCCGCTGAATCAGCCTCTCCCCACACTTGTGTCTGTCACGTTGCTGCACTCCCCACTCAGTCCCAGGCAGCCTTCACTGCATCAGTCTTGTCATAATATAGTTCACCACTAGCTGCAGCCAGTCTATCAGCCTGTTCTCTCGACCTTTGACTTGTCAAGCGATGCAAGCCACTCCACATGGAACGTACCAGTTTCTATGTTATAATCAATGAAGTATCTGTGATGAACTTTTATAGTGTTCATAAATGTACCCCAACTCACACAGTCATGTTCGTTCTTGAGTTCTGTAGGATGACTTTGATATTCTTCTGTTGACACTATGGCTTAAGGTCAGTGAGCACGTTTCAACATACCGAGTCTATGGTTTGAAATCAGGTGCAGGCAACATGGAAGCAGACTGCCTCACATTGATTTTAATGGTATATATAGGCGTTAGAAAGCAAAGGAAAACTACAGAATGTATAAATTGCTTAGTAAATCACAAACAGATTGGTTGTGACATCCTGTAAAGACACACAACTTTTTGAAAACTAACAATGACTTCATGTTGTTGTGCAGCATTGCTGTCATAATTACAGCCAGATCACTTGTTGAGGTATTTATATAAGTGCAACTATCATCACCTGTGATACTCATTTTCACACTTCTCTCTCCTCTTCAGATGTGTATATGACAATGCATGCATCAGACATGTTATTAATTGAACACAAAAAGTAGCAGCTGACAACGTTTACATACCCAAACTATTTAACAAAATGAACAATATTTCTTGTTTTTCACATGATATTCCCAACTTGTTTCATATATAATTCCGCTGCATGTTTTACAATAAATTGTCATCATCAACATCTATGACTAAGAAACTTCCCTATATGATTTCCTGGTTGGTTCGGTTGAATATCTAAGTTGCTACAAACAGTCCAATTTAACATATGTTGTTTAAGTACAATATATGTCAAACCAATGTAGCTGAATGTTTGAAGACTGATAAAATGACAATCAGAAAATGGGAAAAACTAATAACTTTATAATAAGAAAACATGAAAATAATTCTATTAAGAAAACAACTAAAACAAATTGGAAAAACTCACCTTAATGAAAGACTGATATGCTTCGAGAGGTAAAATATCAACAGTTTGTCTACGTGCCTTCAAGCGAATTATGGGCTGGTCACTCTTGGTCTCTTTGCCTGCTTTACCAACAGTCCCTGAGTTGCAGGTGATCCTGCCATACAAACATATACCTGTATTACATGTGTAGCAGTTGTGGTAGCAACATGGTTAACATGTTTGCTTAACACTGTGGTCTGGGTTCGGTCCCCAAGTAGTGGCAGGATTCTTTTTGTTTCTCTTTTCTGGAATCAACTCAGTTTCATATAATGGCTACCAGATAATTCTCAACATTTCCAGGAAAATATCTGGGAAGGAAAGGCCGCAATGGATGGAACTGGCCACCCTAATGCTCTATTCTGTAGCCTAGAATATGTGAAGGACTAACCTTTTTTATCCTACTAGAAGTATCTGCTATGGAATTACCTTTACTTCTTTGTTTTCATGAGTCATATGACACAGTCATCTATATATAGGATCTGCAGTCACTGACTGGATCAGATCTCAAAGGAAAACTGAGACAAAACTGAGATGATTAATGTGAAGTTAAAATGTCTACACAAACTAATATTTTCCTCTGACAAATTGTATTCATGCTAATTCTATACCAACAAACATATTCAAGGGCATCAGAACAGACCTTACAATTTCCATAAATACAGTACAACCATTTCAGTGCCTAATTGTTAATGAAACAGTTATTTAAGAACAGAATGATAAGTTTTATGCACAAATTATATAAACAGACATTTATAATAAATCAGATAAGTGTGTCTCACGCAGACAATGAAGACTGGCAGATGCAAATGTCCACAAATGATATCTCATCTTGACGAATGTCCTGACAATGCTCCTGTGAACATCTGTAGCATGTGTCCTAGAAAGACACATTGTCTAAGTACTGTGTGGTTTCATCTGTTTACACCCATGTCTACTTGTCCGAGATCAAACAAGACATTCAAGGAGGTCAGCACGTGCTGAACAGTTACTTTCTACAGGACCAGTAATCTGCAGCTGTCTGCAGACATATATCTGATGTACAAACACACGCAGTTGTCTGCAGACATATATCTGATGTATAAACGCATGCAGCTGTCTGCAGACATATATCTGATGTATAAACATGTGCAGCTGTCTGCAGACATATATCTGATGTACATAGATGTGAACTATCTGCAGACATATATCTGATGTACAAACATGTGCAGCTGTCTTCAGACATATATCTGATGTATAAACACATGCAGCTGTCTGCAGACATGTATCTGATGTATAAATACAATCAGCTGTCTGCAGACATGTATCTGATGTATAAACACATGCAGCTGTCTGCAGACATGTATCTGATGTATAAATACATGCAGCTGTCTGCAGACATGTATCTGATGTACAAACATGTGCAGCTGTCTGCAGACATATATCTCACATACAAACACGTGCAGCTGTCTGCAGACATATATCTGATGTATAAACACATGCAGCTGTCTACAGGCATATATCTGAAGAACAAACATGTGCAGCTGTCTGCAGACATACATCCGATGTATAAACATGTGCAGCTATAAACACATGCAGCTGTCTGCAGACATATATCTGAAGTACAAACATGTGCAGCTGTCTGCAGACGTACAAACACTGAAAGGATGCTGAATTTCTTGCTCCAAAATAAATCAAGAATGTTACATGGGAGACTGAATAATCAAACAATCTTTAACTTAAAAAGTGTCTGGTTGAAATCTGACAGTGAAACATTTATAAAATATGGAATCTGAGAATGACTGCAGGGTAGTGGATATGATTCCAGATTGATAAATGTGAAGTAACAAGAGGTTCCGTGTGAATGATGTGCACAACAATGGACTTTCAGCACTTGGAAACTGTTCTCAGGCTACCAGTGGAACTAAGACACACAAACAAAGATGGATACAGAAAGCTCGGTGACTGTTCCATGATATACTACAGAAGGCATACATATGTATAGGAGACATTCAGACTTACTCAGTGACAATGTGATAAACTCAATGTTAGCCTATATTTTAAAACATCCACACCATCTCCATCAGGCACATGACAGGTTCACGTACACATTGATCAAGTATGTACCACAACTGAACACAACCCGTAGGCCATGATGCAGACCACTCACTCTATACGGGTTTCAGTCTTACCATTTTTCAACCAGCTGCCGGTTCTCAAAGTCAGCTAAGTTAAAGTTGACGTAACCTGCAAGGTAAAAAAGAGTCAGCATATGAACATATATATGTATATAGTAATTCATCAAAATTTAACTACATGCCTAGAGAAAGTAGGAGTTGACAGCAAGGACAGAAGATTAATAACAAACTCATAATGGAAACAAAAGCAACATTGTTCAGGAAAGCCTACATCACCTCATATTTAAAAAGCTGTGAGACAAGGGTGTGTGAGATCTTTACACAATATTCATAAATAGTTAGTTGCATGTGCTTTTACAAGATGTTGCAATTAACTTCCACATTTACTGGCTGCTTGTGATTCACTAGGCAAATTGTTATGTCCATTTGCTTTCTGATTGGCTGTTACCATTGAAATCACTGCAAAGCGATCTGCTCCCAAATTACCAATTTCACACCATCTATTAAACAGAGATTATGTTCCAACAGACAGAGAGGGGACCAGGATTCAGCACTGGAGGACGATCAATAAGCAACATCAGATATGAAGACAAATCATCTTGCCTGGCTGAAACAGAACAGGATCTCTAAGAATTAATCAACTAAATACAAGAGCTAAGCAAAGAAAATGACTCTGACATAAAGAAAAAGAAAACAAAAACTGTGATTGTCAACACAGATAGTACAAAGCCAATTTAAAAAATTACACTGACATAACAACACCCTTGAAAAAGTGGACAGTACCTGGACAATAACTCACAAATGATAGCAACTGTCAGAAAGAACAGAAATGGCAGAAATAAGAAAGAACAGAGTTGGCAGAAATAAGAAAGAACAGAGTTGGCAGAAATAAGAAAGAACAGAGTTGGCAGAAATAAGAAAGAACAGAAATGGCAGAAATAAGAAAAAACAGAAATGGCAGAAATAAGAAAGAACAGAAATGGCAGAAATAAGAAAGAACAGAAATGGCAGAAATAAGAAAGAACAGAGTTGGCAGAAATAAGAAAGAACAGAAATGGCAGAAATAAGAAAAAACAGAAATGGCAGAAATAAGAAAGAACAGAAATGGCAGAAATAAGAAAGAACAGAAATGGCAGAAATAAGACAGAACAGAAATGGCAGAAATAAGAAAAAAACAGAAATGGCAGAAATAAGAAAAAATAGAAATGGCAGAAATAAGAAAGAACAGAAATGGCAGAAATAAGAAAGAACAGAAATGGCAGAAATAAGAAAGAATAGGAATGGCAGAAATAAGAAAGAACAGAAATGGCAGAAATAAGAAAGAACAGAAATAGCAGAAATAAGAAACTATAGGAATAGCAGAAATAAGAAAGTATAGGAAGGCCAAAGCAATATTTCAACAATATGAACCAGCTTCTTACTTCTACACATCTAAGTTAGAATTCAACTAAGGGTTAAAGTGTAGCTTGTACTCAACATTATTGCATAGCGTAGAAATAAGGAGTGTAAATGAACAGTGTGAGGGTAACACTGAAGCTTTGAAATATTATTTAGACGAAATGGGAAGAATACCAGGAAGCAGAAGATAATAAGCAAGTTAACAAATCTGGACTTCAAGAAAACATTGAATGAGATTGAGGTCGGACGATTAAGGTACTTCAACACACCTCCTTGTTATAGGACATAAGAGAAAAATGGTGGGCAAGTGTGGAAGAGGAAGACAACTTTACAAGTGGATTTAACACATTAAAGGACCAAAGGAAGTATGTATAAATGTACCATAAAGACACAGGACAGAAGGTGTTGAAGACCCTTCATAGCTGACCTTCAGTGTGCAGATGGCACTTGATGATGAATGACAACTTGTATTAGGCTAGACATCAGACTGGTTTTGTGTGTATTACAATAAGACATAACTGAAAATTCTGTGCTCACACTAGTACAAGTTTGAACATGCCAAGTTTGAGAGAAACACTCTGAGGATGTGTGTCAAACAGAAAACAAGTGTCATCCCCACACTGAACACTGACAGTCTTTGATCTTCCTCACTTTCCCTCTCTCACTCTGGTGGTACACTCTGACAGACAGCTGTTTGTCCTTCTCTTTATGTTATCCCTCCATTTGTATTGCTGCCTACCTCACGCCTTCAACTTGTTCCTCCTCAAGTATATGTTTGATAAGGGTGTCATATCACTGAATGTGCCAAATGTATTTGACTTGCCTCTGTTTATTTCCTCAATCAGCTCTCTTTTAATACAACAACTTCTCTAGGATTCTATATTTATTTGCTGTTATTTCCATAACTGAGACGGGTGGCAAGAATATGCCTGGATCTTTTCTCCGGTGTGCTGGGGAATGAACAGGCGGAGAGATTGGCTGGCTCTGTAAAACTTGGAGGAATATTGATGCATGACAAGGCAGACGTGGTTGCGGCCTTGTGGGAGCATATGCACAGCTCGGAGGAGCAAATGGATCACCATGGTCTGGCAAGAATGAGGCAGCGAGGAGTGACGAGGGGTTCTGGCCGATACTCGACGCTTAGAGGAAAGGTGAGACGGACATATAATCAGATCTACTGGCACTATTGGTGTTAGAACTCTTCACTGGCTGCTGAGGATGGGGACGGAGTGCTTATGGGAATGCCCTGAATGCTATGATGTCGGTTCTTAAATCAATCAATCCATAACTGAGATCTATTCTTTAGGGCACAATTTAAAGCATAAATGGACAGGACATTCTAAATAATCTCAAACAATATTCAAAACAGCAGAAAGCATGAACACGGAAGTATTCTCTATTAAAGTTAATTTATGAAGTGATGGTCAATATGCTGATAGAAGACAGGACAATAAGAATGCTGTTTATTTCATAATTGTTAAAGACATGAAAAAAGCCCAATGTTATCACAGAGACTTAGACCTGCTTATGAGAAACTTGTGGATTCATCATATGATCAAGTCAATGACATTCGTACAGTCATGTGACTAGCAATCATATGACCATGTCAACAACATTCATGTTTATAGAAAGTAAAGAAGCAAAACAACAACACATGAGATGTTAAACATTATTACATAAAGGATATCTCATACCAGCACATTCCCACACAAACACAACTCATCAGACACCTATCATATACCACAATACAACATATACAATTCCTCACACAGCACAATAACACAATATACTCTTCACTCAGTACAATAACACAACAATCAGACAAATGCTCACCAATTAATGTGTTTTTATCTTTTTTCTTCTTCTTGTCTGCTTCTCTGTACAAATTGACAGTGATGATCTCGACGACTGGCAAGTTTCTGGGGAGAACATACAACAGCTCGTACACATCTCAACAGTAACTGAGCTAACACGGAGGTTAGTGTGCTGCTGAACAACACACTTGCCCAGGTTCAACATCACAAGCCCTACACCAGTCAGTTGGACTAAAATGTTGACTTCTCATCCTTGACTTGGAAACATAAATTACAAGTACCTCAGAAGTCGGAATGGGTTCACCTGATGGTAAGGGACACTGGTAATAGGGAAAGTTAATCCACATGCAAAAATCAGTCTACTGCACTAGAAGTAGTAGCATGTGTACGGACTATGTTTGAGTTGAAAGTAAAGGGAAAACAATATAACAACAAAACATGCAACAGTGGCAGGAGTCTCTTGACTCAGCTCTGGGATAGACCCAGAGTCATACAATGGACAACTGATAATTTTCTAGAAACTGTCAGGAAAGGAAAACAGTGAGGATGACACTGGTGACCTAAGATCATTATTCCACTGCGTAGAATATAGGAAGGCCTCTAAATCTGATACCAACATCTACAGGATAATTATATTTACATGTACATGTCAACTAGTTTCAGCACAGAATTACCACAATAATTAATGCTATTCAGAGACTTGTTAAGCCTAGAGCATGTTTATGTCTGTATTAATGGTCAGTCTAAATTTACAGATAGCACAAAAATGACCAAGTCTACATGTGCCAAGCAGTTAGAACATAAATCACCATTTGATTTGATGCCGAATCAGGCATTCTCGCCTGGTTTTGCTGGCCTGTCACAGCTGTTGTCAGGGGAGTGGCACGCTGTTGCAGGCGTGAACTGGATGTCAGGCTTGGACCAGTGGGGAATGGGCCCTGAAAAGGGCGTGACAGCCATCCTTTATAGCCTTGAATGCACATATTGTACACACAATAATCCTGAAAAATGTTTACAATACTGGGCTCAAGATGAAAATCACAGACAAGATGTGAACTTTGAAGAGAAATGTTTACAATACTGGGCTCAAGATGAAACA
Organism: Cepaea hortensis; assembly: GCA_963921405.1. Taxonomy (NCBI): domain Eukaryota; kingdom Metazoa; phylum Mollusca; class Gastropoda; order Stylommatophora; family Helicidae; genus Cepaea; species Cepaea hortensis. The sequence goes on along the minus strand of OY992884.1, from coordinate 79,629,773 downwards.
GACTGATACAAGATGTGAACCTTGAGGAGAAATGTTTACAATGCTGGGCTCAAGATGAAACAGACTGATACAAGATGTGAACCTTGAAGAGAAATATCTCTGGAACATTGTCTGTCTTGAAAATATATTAAACATCACAGAGACAGAGCGATACCAGTCGTGGAAAGTGCAGTTTCTAGAGGAAGAGGCAGCGATAGACCTACAAGATGATGGACTCTCTGGGCATGGCATGTATGAGTCAGTGGTTGACCTATACGATGATGGACTCTCTGGGCATGGCATGCATCAGTCAATGGTTGACCTACAGGATGATGGACTCTCTGGGCATAACATGCATGAGTCAGTGGTTGACCTACAGGATGATGGTCTCTCTGGGCATGGCATGTATGAGTCAGTGGTTGACCTACAGGATGATGGACTCTCTGGGCATGGCATGTATGAGTCAGTGGTTGACATATACGATGATGGACTCTGAGCATGACATGCATGAGTCAGTGGTTGACCTACAGGATGATGGACTCTCTGGGCATGACATGCATGAGTCAATGGTTGACCTACAGGATGATGGACTCTCTGGGCATGACATGCATGAGTCAATGGTTGACCTATACGATGATGGACTCTCTGGCATGACATGCATGAGTCAATGGTTGACCTATACGATGATGGACTCTCTGGCATGACATGCATGAGTCAGTGGTTGACCTACAGGATGATGGACTCTCTGGGCATGCATGCATGAGTCAGTGGTTGACATATACGATGATGGACTCTGAGCGTGACATGCATGAGTCAATGGTTGACCTACAGGATGATGGACTCTCTGGGCATGCATGCATGAGTCAGTGGTTGACATATACGATGATGGAGTCTGAGCATGACATGCATGAGTCAATGGTTGACCTACAGGATGATGGACTCTCTGGGCATGGCATGTATGAGTCAGTGGTTGACATATACGATGGTGGACTCTGAGCATGACATGCATGAGTCAATGGTTGACCTACAGGATGATGCACTCTCTGGGCATGACATGCATGAGTCAGTGGTTGACCTACAGGATGATGGACTCTCTGGGCATGACATGCATGAGTCAGTGGTTGACCTACAGGATGATGGACTCTCTGGGCATGACATGCATGAGTCAATGGTTGACCTATACGATGATGGACTCTCTGGGCATGACATGCATGGGTCAATGGTTGACCTACAGGATGATGGACTCTCTGGGCATGCATGCATGAGTCAGTGGTTGACATATACAATGATGGACTCTCTGGGCATGGCATGTATGAGTCAGTGGTTGACATATACGATGGTGGACTCTGAGCATGACATGCATGAGTCAATGGTTGACCTACAGGATGATGGACTCTCTGGGCATGACATGCATGAGTCAGTGGTCGACCTACAGGATGATGGACTGGATGGATGGATGGGCATGACATGGATGAGACAGGGGAACTGAAAGGATCATGAGTCTTTCTGGCAGGTCATTACGAGATCAAGGTTCTGCCAAGGACTGCTACATAATCATGATGTGATTTCCAAGAACTTCCAATAGTGAACACATTATTCATGTTATATTCTCACATACACCTGCTGTATTCAGATATACATGCACGTAGAAACTGTACACATGTGTGCTATACATCTGATACCACCAGCCACACTTCCCATAGCCAGGCATACGTAATTCTACTGCCCTCATTCAAAGCCTTTCGCTAATGTGACACTGTCATCAAAGTCCCCACAGCCTTTCACGCACATTTCTGCCACAGCCCCACAGTGATATATCACTCTCTTTACTTCATTCAAACATGATCTCTGTCTAGAAATGGTGTGAAAATCATGCAGGTCATATGTTTAAATATCTGGGCTACAAACCATCACCCGATGGATGATGTGACACAGACATTCAGAAGCCAATTGCATATGCAAAGACTGTGTTACCAGAATGTGTCTTCTGTTTCAGACTCTCCAATTCTCTCTATCATCTGGTGTGTTATTGTAGCTGGTGTTCTTCTTGTATTCTTCTGCTGCCTGTCAGCTCTCAGTGGAGGGTAGGCCTCAGTCACCTCGTGCCAAGCCATGTGCAGACATATTCTATCTGTGAAGACTTTGAGGCTAGTGTTCTGTGGGATGACGTCACCCGTCTCAAGCCTGCCCTCTTAGTCACCACCTACAACAGTGTTGCTGCTCTTGGCTTTCCTGATGGGCCCAGGTCACAGACTGATGTCAGTTGGTGTTGCTGACATTAGAATTTGTTGCCCAGCTATTTACACTTATCACATGCACCTTTCTCTATCTTCCTCTGCCTCACTTGCCTGGTATTTTACCATATAAGACTAATTTGTCTATTCCACCTCTTTTACTAAAATGCACCATACATTTAAATTGTCTTTTCAGTAACTTTATGTAATTCCAGAACCCAGATTTGTGAAAGCCCCACAACTATATGTTAAAGTCCCAGATGTGATAATATTGCTGTCACTTGTCAAAGTCGTATAACTATCTGTTATACCACTAACTACCCTTACTTGTCACAATTGCATTCCCATATTATACCACAGACCATACACATCAGTCCCACACACTATACATATTTTCATATCCTCATCTGTAACAACCATACACTTACATGTTTTTGTATCCTCACACGCTACAACCTCACATTTACATGTTTTCATATCCTCATATGTGACAACCTAATACTTATGTTAAACTGCTGCATTCTTGTGTAATGGTCCAAAATTTATGTATGTCCTAAATATTTACACATGTCTGACCTCTGCCCTCATGTGTTGAAATAACATACTCACTTAAACTCAAAGTGCTCTCCCCAGAACAGCATGTCTGTCATCATCTTCAGGGAGGTCTGGGCATACAAGGTTCGGTCCAACAGAATATCACAGAAGTATCTGGGGAGGCAGAGGAAAGCATCTGTTGCTGATTCCAGGAGATGCTTAAGGTGTGCAAGTGGGCTGTGCATTGTTAACTGAGAGATATCTGCTGAAGCCAGTCTACAGTTGTGTGTATGTATGCTTGTGTGTATGTATGCTTGTGTGTATGTATGCTTGTGTGTATGTATGCTTGTGTGTGAGGATGATTTCTACTGTGCATTATTCATGTATGAAGCTTCAATGTCTTCTGCTTTAAACTTTGAAGTTACATTTCTCTACGTCCTCTAGCATACCTGTATGCCCAACCAATAACAACCATACAGAGGAAAACAGACACAGCCAAACTGTTGATTGTCAATGACCATGTGGACTGTTGATTGTCAATGATCATGTGGACTGTTGATTGTCAATGACCATGTGGACTGTTGATTGTCAATGATCATGTGGACTGTTGATTGTCAATGATCATGTGGACTGTTGATTGTCAATGATCATGTGGACCGCGGACATCATTATTCTTTAGTCATCTCTAAACTGACATCTCTTTAATCATGTCTGCCGTGAGTGTGTTACAACATCACACATGGGCAGCTTAACTGCCCCTCATATTTGTTTACTGTGTATATTTGAGTATAATTGTAAAGTGTTACTGCAACGGAAAGTACCAGAAAACATTACATACATCAGTGATAGAGGATCCAAATGTAATGACTGCTTAATAGGATTGTAATATGAAAACTTGCATACTTAATTATTATTTACAATTTACACAATATTGAACATGACTGGTATTTTAAAAGGTTGGAGAAGGGGGGGGGGGGGGAGAGAGAGAGAGAGAGAGAGAGAGAGAGAGAGAGACAGAGAGACAGAGAGACAGAGAGACAGAGAGAGAGAGACAGAGAGAGAGAGACAGAGAGACAGAGAGAGAGAGACAGAGACAGAGAGAGAATTTTTACAAGCCCACAACTTGTCCCACTAGTGGAGAAACCCTCTTAAACCCTTTGACCCCAAGGAACTTAATTATCCTATGTATAGGGAAACACTAATGCTTCAAAGGGCCAGTTTTTCAGTATAAGACAACAACCACAGATTGATTGGGTTGACACACACAAAATATAAATAATAATAATAATAAGTTCAGATTTCTGCAAGTCACTTTTGGGAAGGTAAAGATAAATGGTGGTGCTGTTGAAGCAAGAATAATAATTAAAAAAAAAATTGCCACAGAGACTCCCTGTTGAAGTAAGAATATTCTCAGCACACATGATCTCAGAATCTAGGGAACATGGCAGCACAATACAACTTGTCTGCCTTCAGTAGCCACCCTACAGATATGAAGGTCTGTTAATGAACCAAATATACATTCAGGGCGGACTGGCAGGCACCAGATCTGACTAGCACAAGCTGATAGCAATGTGTGAACCCGAAGCACAGAAGTTGATCATTTGTTAATCTGTACTGTTTTTGTAGGAACTAGTGTTGCCACATGGGTAAGTGGTGCAATAAACAGCGTAACCTGAGATGGTGTATCTATCTCTACCAGTCTGTAACTGTGGCAGGGAGCAGAGTGATAACAATGTTGGATCTTAGAAACATTCACAACTGAGTAATAGAAACACAGACATTACGTTTTACAAGTGAATGTTGAACATACATACAATCATAATGTTTTACAAGTGAATGTTGAACATACTATCATGCCATTTTACAAGTGAATGTTGAACATTCTATCATGACGTTTTACAAGTGAATGTTGAACATACTACCATGATGTTTTACAAGTGAATGTTGAACATGCTACCATGACATTGTACAAATGAATGTTGAACATGCTACCATGACATTGTACAAGTGAATGTTGAACATAATTGTACAAGTGAATGTTGAACATTCTATCATGATGTTTTACAAGTGAATGTTGAACATTCTATCATGATGTTTTACAAGTGAATGTTGAACATGCTACCATGACATTGTACAAGTGAATTTTGAACATACTATCATGATGTTTTACAAGTGAATGTTGAACATACTATCATGATGTTTTACAAGTGAATGTTGAACATACTATCATGATGTTTTACAAGTGAATGTTGAACATACTATCATGATGTTTTACAAGTGGATGTTGAACATACTATCATGATGTTTTACAAGTGAATGTTGAACATACTATCATGATGTTTTACATGTGAATGTTGAACATACTATCATGACATTTTACAAATTAATGTTGAACATACTATGGACAGTAAAAAACTTGTGATCTAAATGTTTTGACAGTGACCAAGATTCAAGTAAACAGACAGTATTCTTTTGCCACATCATGAGAAGAGAAAAGCTGGAATATATTTGTAACCACTAAATCAGATTAATGAAAACAGACATAGACGATTCCCATCTTGCATCATGACATAGAGAGATATGAGTTGATACATTCTGTTACAGAATGGGGATTGCTATTGCCAATTAACAAGGCAATTGGTGGAGACAATGAATACCTGAGAAGAATGTTTAACTATGGTGATGATGAAAATGAATACCTAACACAAATTGTTTAACCAAGGTGATGATGACAATGAGTAACTAATACAGAATGTACAACCATGGTCGTGATGACAATGAATGACTAACACAGGATAACACGAAGAAACAAATGAAAAGACTGAATATTAACATTTTAGGTATATGTGAGACCAGATGGAAAACAATGGGCATGATAACATCTGAGGAATATAACATATTGCCATGGGCAACACGGTACATTATCAATGTGTGGCCAGAACTAGATGCAGCTGTACTAGATGCAGCTGTGAGATCAGACTTCTTGATTAACAGATGAAACTTCTTAATGATCAGATGAAACTTTCAAACTACTACAGTCCTCGTCCACTTCATCCAGACACAGTAATAGAATGTGTTCAAGTGATTTATACTGACTGATGATTATTCAATAAAATTAACAAGACAATCAGAACTTTGTGCTCATAGTCACTGATCAATATAACATAGGTAAGCAAAAACAGCAAAGGAATAAAAACAACAAGCAAATGACCTATGGTCACACCTTGAGGCATATTGGGAAAATGGTAACAAATAATCAAGGTTCCTTTTACATGCCTTAAGGAGCACAAGACATTTGTTGCTATAGTCTGTTTACTTTTGTCTGCCCCAATATAAAATTCCATATCTCAGTAACCACCTAGGGAAAATGATGAGATTTAGCATATAACCTTATCATTATGTCCACCCAACAAAACTATATTTTTGTTCTGGAGATTGTACAGCAGATTTCAAAGTTTGTTTATATGTGGTATATAATTTACGGGTCAGAGATGAAGTGCACATTATTAAATGTATTATGTCTTCACACGAAAACATTAGCGTTGAATAGTTAATTTTCTCGTGGGACATGGGATTGGCCTTATGACAAGAGCCTTGCATAGTGGAACGGGGCATTACTGTAAAACAAGTTTGTTAGCGAGAAATCACTAGTTTTTCACCAAATCTTCAAAGAAATGTCGCTGCTTTCCATGATTTAAGTTGCTTTTGGACCTATCAAAGACATATTCCTTGAGTGGGGGTAAATATAAGACGGCAGGGAAAATTTCATAACGATGCAACAGACAGTTTTCAAAATAATTGATCGTGAATGAGGGCATTCATTTCTGGATAGACTATAGAAGCATATTTTTTTTATACACCAATAAGGTGCTAGCTGCATATGTGTATAGACTAATCAGCAATTGATGGGTAGCTTCATATGTTTATAGATCAATCAGTGATCAATGGGTAGCTACATATGTGTATAGACCAATCAGTGTCAATGTGTCGCTACATATATTTATAAAGACCAATCAGTGATCAATGTGTAGCTAAATATATTTATATAGACCAATCAGTGATCAATGTGTGGTAAAATGCTGACTGCCTTTACTGCCCAGAACATTTCCTGGTATCCAGTTTAGGCTGGGTCAACCTGAGAGCCCAGTTTTTCTTCTGCATTCATCCGGAAAGTTTTTTTGGACATCATTGCATTGCGCCTGTTTACAGCAGAGCTGCGATACTTGCGCCTTTCGGCCAACACATCCGACTTTTGCGGGCATATGTTAAAAAAAAAAAAAAACATATGCGGGCATATGTTGACCGAGTTAACCTTTCCAGGTGTTTCGAAGGACATTCGACTCTAACTGTTGTGGTGTCACCTACGTCCCAGCTGGTCAAGTTAGAATGGCCGAAGACATCCTGGTCAGCCCTCAAGGAAAGGCAGGAGCAGACGATGGGCATTCCCTGCCATCCAAGGAGGTTTCCATAATTGCAGAGCAGACAGATAGTGCTCTGGTACTGGGCTCACCCAAGGAATCGTCATGTCCTGCATATGGCTGCTTAGCCTCACTTCCGTATATTGGACTCCACGTTCGCCACAGGCTATTCCTCCGAAGACCAGGAGGGACAAGTATGCAATGACATCCACACAATGAGTTTTCGCTTCGGACTTCCACGTAATAGATTCGCTAGACAAGAAATATTCCAGTTCGTGCCACTGGGGTGCTTTTTCCACCTTTGGTAATGCTCACTCAAATGGGCATTTGATACTGACTTTCCTCGTAATTGATTTGCTAGCCGAGCATTCCATTGCGTGCCACTGGGATGCTTTTGCCACCTTTGATAACGCTCACTCAATGAATTTTCGATACTAACTTTTTCAATTTGTTTTAAACTGCAAAAAATAATTTGTTTTACAAAACATTGAGGGGACTCAAATGCACGGCCACTGGACCAGCAGGCAAGCATGCTAGCCACTGCTGCAATAAATGGAGCACAGAGATCTGAAGATTGATTGATTGATTGATTGATTTAGGAACTGACATCACAGCATTCGGGACATTCCCATAAGCGCTCCGTCCCCATCCTCAGCAACCAGCGAAGAGTTCCAACACTAATAGTTCCAGTAGCAATCTGATTATATGTCTGAAGACAGACAGAGAAACAAGCAAGAGCCATAACGGACAGTCACACTATGCTCCAATGCAACAGTGGAACACACACAACAACTGGCTGTTTCTATCTGTTTTTAATGCGTTAGTTTAGGTTAGTTTAGTTTAGTCGATGGATCAACATCACGGCACATGGGTATAACCCATAAGTGCTCTTCTCTACTCCTAACTCAGGCCTGAGTACAGAGATTCCTAACTCAGTGTACAAACTCCGTAGCACTGGCGAGGATCCTGAAATACTTTTGGGTAGATTTTTAATTCACAATTTTGCCCGGGCAGCGCCATTAGGCTACTCTTTTTCGATTTCCAACTGCCAAGGGATTTTTTACGTGCGGAACAATACACACGGGCATCCAATCTCGCTACCCAGAGACCAGGGGAAATTTGTTACTAGAAGTCCACGTGAAAAAATCCCGGTCCTCACCGGGGCTTGAAACTGGGACCTCCAGCACTTGAGGCGGACACCTTACCTCAAGACCACGCAGCCCCTAGTGTGTGTGTGGGGAGAGGGAGGAAAGTAGGCTCAATAAAAGCAAAGAGACATCTCAAGGGACAAGACAAACTCACCTTTTCTTGGTGGCCACATTCTTGGCTTCTAATATCCATAATTTCAGTGAGCTGTCAGACCGTCTGGAGTGCTCTTCATGAGGTCTGATTGTTCGCCGCAGGCTGCAGACCAGATCAATATCTAATTACATAACTACAAAGTCAACAGCAACACAAACAACAAGCAATTTAATCAGTACATATTAAAGTGCAGTTAAATAAGTCACAGAATGTAAAAACACAAACAACAAAACAATACTTAAACAACAACAAAACAGTACATTAACAACAACAAAATAGTACATTAACAACAACAAAATAGTACATCTCATCTTGTTATGTTATGACTAGTTCCCACTCTTGTTGTCTATCTCATCTTGTTATGTTATGACTAGTTCCCACTCTTGTTGTCTATCTCCTCTTGTTATGTTATGACTAGTTCCCACTCTTGTTGTCTATCTCATCTTGTTATGACTAGTTCCCACTCTTGCTGTCTATCTCATCTTGTTATGACTAGTTCCCACTCTTGTTGTCTATCTCATCTTGTTATGTTATGACTAGTTCCCACTCTTGTTGTCTATCTCATCTTGTTATGTTATGACTAGTTCCCACTCTTGTTGTCTATCTCATCTTATGTTATGACTAGTTCCCACTCTTGTCTATCTCCTCTTGTTATGTTATGACTAGTTCCCACTCTTGTTGTCTATCTCATCTTGTTATGTTATGACTAGTTCCCACTCTTGCTGTCTATCTCATCTTGTTATGACTAGTTCCCACTCTTGTTGTCTATCTCATCTTGTTATGTTATGACTAGTTCCCACTCTTGCTGTCTATCTCATCTTGTTATGACTAATTCCCACTCTTGCTGTCTATCTCATCTTGTTATGTTATGACTAGTTCCCACTCTTGTTGTCTATCTCATCTTGTTATGTTATGACTAGTTCCCACTCTTGCTATCTCATCTTATTTTAACCAATTCCCAGTCTTTCTGTCTATCTCTCTTTGTGACTAATTCCGACCTGTGCTGTCTATCTCGTTATAACTATTTCCCACTCTTGCTGCTTGTCTAACGCCAAACTAAACACTAAACTGTAAAACCTGACAATTTGTGGATGTGTGGAGCAGTCCCATGTTACTTGCAGCCAGCTGCCTTCTGCACATGTTGTAACCATCCCTGGAGACAAGACAACATGATAAAGTCCCACCTGGAAATCCACTTGTCCCTCTCCTCCGATGTTGTACAAGAAATGTATTTGCTCCCTTGGGACGTTGACACATGGAAGCAGTGACCCTGACCTAACACACTGCTGTGGAGCGGCTTGACCTCTACATCAGGGGCACTGAGGTCAATGGAGTGCATGCTGGGAGGGCTGGCTAGCAGAGACTCATGGGATCTAGAACTGCGAATCCTGGCACTGATCAGAGACCTGAGGAGGACACAAAGGGGAACATGTTAACAACAATAGAACTCTCTGTATATGATATGTATCATTGTTCATTAGATTCCACATGGCTGTGCACACCAGACTGCATCCACTCTCTAGGATTCAGTGTAGGTTGCACAAACCTATGCAGCTGCAAAACCTGTTTGGTTGGGAATATGTTTTCAGCTTGGGATACACCTGAAGGAGAGGGTGATAGAAACTAGGCCCAAGCTCTGCTTACATGAACTAATAAGCTGGTTGAAACTAGGACCAAGCTGTGTGTACATGGATGTGACCACCAAACACTATAGTACAGCACATTCACAACATTGTCAAGTAGTCACTGGGAAGCCAATTTGAAAAGGAAATGATTCATGTGTTACATTACCCCCCAGCCCCTCTTCCATACAAGTGAGAAATGATACACTACATTCATGCACTAAACACAATTGACAATACTTGACTATTACCGATATACATCCTGATGCATGCTTCATATATTTTAAACACAAATGTCACTATTTAGAATATTGCAAACCAAACCTTTTTTTTATACACATACTAGACTGTAAAATGTTTGGTTGCAATAAAACATAGTCTACCTTGGCACCAGAAGAGAGGCCAATTGTCCATATTAGTGCCAGAAGAGAGGCCAATCGTTCAAGTTAGTGCCAGAAGAGAGGCCAATTGTTCAAGTTAGCACCTGAAGAGAGACCAACTGTTCAAGTTAGCATCAGAAAACAGGTGAATTGTTCAAGTTAGTGCCAGAAGAGAGGCCAAGTGTTCAAGTTAGCACCAGAAGAGAGGCCAACTGTTCAAGTTAGTGCCAGAAGAGAGACCAACTGTTCAAGTTAGCATCTGAAGATAGGCCAATTGTTCAAGTTAGTGCCAGAAGAGAGGCCAAGTGTTCAAGTTAGCACCAGAAGAGAGGCCAACTGTTCAAGTTAGTTCCAGAAGAGAGGCCAACTGTTCAAGTTAGCACCAGAAGAGAGGCCAACTGTTCAAGTTAGTGCCAGAAGAGAGACCAATTGTTCAAGTTAGTGCCAGAAGAGAGGCCAATTGTTCAAGTTAGGGCCAGAAGATAGGCCAGGCCAATTGTTCAAATTAGTTCTTCTTCTTTTGTTCGCTGTTCAAGTTAGTGCCAGAAGAGAGGCAAATTGTTCAAGTTAGAGCCAGAAGAGAGACCAATTGTCCAAGTTAGGGCCATAAGAGAGGCCAATTGTCCAACTTAGTGCCAGAAGATAGGCCAATTGTTCAAGTTAGGGCCAGAAGATAGGCCAATTGTTCAAGTTAGGGCCAGAAGATAGGCCAATTGTTCAAGTTAGCACCAGAAGATAGGCCAATTGTTCAAATTAGTTCTTCTTCTTCTTTTGTTCGCTGTTCAAGTTAGTGCCAGAAGAGAGGCAAATTGTTCAAGTTAGAGCCATAAGAGAGGCGAATTGTTCAAGTTAGTGCCAGAAGATAGGCCAATTGTTCAAGTTAGCGCAGGAAGATAAGCAAATTGTTCAAGTTAGCTACTACGATACATCCATGCTTGCTTGTTAACTCTGACGCTCAATGGCTCAACTAGACATTTCAACAAAAATGTTTGTTCTAAACTGTAATAATGTGTTCCATTGACTGCTTGTGTCCTCTGCGTGTTAAACTCATTCATTGTCTTTCAGTGTTCACCTGTGTCCAACGTGCGCTTCCCGTGCATCAATTCTGGTCTTGCATTGCTGCCTCAGTTGTTTAGTCTTCCAAGCTTCGACATTCTGGAATGTCTACAGTTTTTGTGTGTGTGTTGTGTTGTTGAGCATATGTCCTCGAATGTACTTCTTTCTCTCCTGATATTATTATCTCCTAACGATACCGCCAATACTCCCACTAATCAATAACTAAGCTTGGACAATTGTATGTCCTATCTACCCATTGTTGTCAGGCCCAAAACCAAGTAGACCAATGACCCAGCATGCCCAAAACCAAGTAGACCAATGACCCAGAGAATCGGTGTACAGCCATTGACTCTACTTCCAGAGAATCTGTGTGCAGCCATTGACTCTACTTCCAGAGAATCTGTGTGCAGCCATTGACTCTACTTCCAGAGAATCAGTCAAACACCACTGACTCTCCAGAGAATCATTGTACAGCCATCTACTTCCTGAGAATCACTGTACCACCATTGACTCTACTTCCAGAGAATCTGTGTCCAGCCATCGACTCTACATTTCCCGATGCCGGTCTATTTCCAGCTGAAGGTTAATGACTTATTAATGCATCCACATCGGATCTTCATCTCTAGAAATAAACGGCCTTCTCCTTGAAGCACTTGGGAACAGAGCTAATTGGTTATTCTCCATCTAGTTAGTTAGTTAGTTAGTTAGTCACGGTTCCAACTTCACAGCAACGGGTTATTCTCCATCTAATAGGTGTGAATGGGTTTCAATGATCGAGTGTGCTGTCACTCCAGATATATCATTTGTCCATCAGTCGAACCTAGTCCGATTTTTGAGGCACTTTCAATTAACGTTCTCTAAGCCATAGATGAGAAGTCAACATTTAACTTCAAGTGATCGGTGTGAGGAACGAACCACCTACAGCGGCTATCAGAGGCCCAGTCTGTTTTAAGGGCAGGCACATTAAGCCTTTCGGCTATGTGACTTCGTAACATCTCGGTATATTTTCCATGTTTATACTGCCAGACTGGTGTGTTTTCAATGTTTATACTGCCAGACTAGTGTGTTTTCAATGTTTATACTGCCAGACTGGTGTGTTTTCAATTTTTGTACTGCCAGACCGTGGTGGGATTTTAATTCCTTTACCACGTCTTCCATGAGTGCAAATCAAGAGCCCTGAATGTGTTTTGTGACTCGAGGTATACATGCATGGTTTCATGGACCGCGCATTCACCCAACACCAGGCATCCGGTCGGCGTGTTGTCCCGAGGCAACCAATCTTAAAACAAATATCGTTCAATGTCAAATGAAAAAATGTAACGCACCAGAAACGGCATTTTAAAAATAGAACCGGCACAAAATAACATCCCAGCTTGAAGTCACAGGCGTTCATTACTGTGGCGTAGTAGATTCGGGAGTGCTATTTCTGGCAGCGGCGTGATCGTGCTGGGGTGCCGGGGAAGGGACGGCGCTGCCGATTGATTAGCGTCAATTTTTGGGGTTGCTGTTCACCACAAGCGGACATGATTACAATGGCTCCGCTCCAGTCATTGATCCATTTATGGCGAAACTGTTATTGATAATAGAGCTTAACGTCACAAAATTGTATCAACAGTGCAATCATTCTCCTTCTTCATCCAACTCATGTAGAATCCTGTTATGTCTTTCTATGTTTCTGTTCTCCTCTTCCTCTTATGTTGCTGTTGTCCTCATCCTCCGGGGTAGAATCATTAGCTGTTACTCACGGGACCGCCACGTAGGCAGTACCCAACACACCTACCACACAGCGGGACTGCCTTCTGCTGGCTGGTTTTCTAACAAACAACACATGTTCCACGTCCCTTGCAGGATGCTGTGATCAACTCCAGCTAGATTTTCTAGGCAATTTTATGCCCAGTAGCTTGCCATTGCTTTCTGAACGAGAAGTCAACGTTTAAGTCCAACTTAATGCCGTTGAATCGCCTACCCCACCATCAGCGCATCGGAAGTTTAAAAGCGAGGGCTTGTATCCTGTCGGCCTCGTCTATGGTTCCTGACCGAGACAGGGACATGGGAGCAGACTCAAGTTGAACTGTGCAATAAGATTACAGAGCAATATATACAAGTGGTTTTAGATACACATTACTCGACTTCTGATTTGTCTTGGAGAACTTGGTGACACCTGGCAAGGGCGAAGGGAAGAGACCAAGGGGAAGACCGAGAAGAAAATACCTGGATGGATTGGCCACGTGGCATGGTCGAGACAGGAACACGGAGCTGATCCACGACTCTGGTGATTGAGTGAGATGGCAGAACATGACCGCCCACGCTTATTGGCATGGCACATGATGGATGGATGGATTTGTCATCAGCTTATTCTCACGGGCGGTGCTTTTCTGCAAAGCTACCAGCCTACGTTCTAACATTTCAATCTTCGCGCTACCAGCCTACGTTCTAACATTTCAATCTTCGCGCTACCAGCCTACGTTCTAACATTTCAATCTTCGCGCTACCAGCCTACGTTCTAACATTTCAATCTTCGCGCTACCAGCCTACGTTCTATGTTCAATCGCTTCAACCTTAGCGATAATGTCTTAGCTTAGACAATACTCTCATCATCTCGTCTCAAATCACGTTCCTCTTGTACCTTGCGGTGTCGAGGTGAAGTATAAACAGCGAGAGAGTGCCCGCTTATGGGTTTCATGTTTAAACAATACGTTAGACCATTTTGAACGTGGCAATACATGTCTTATCAAAGGGAATCTCACTCTCCTCTCTGGCCTCACTCGCAACTGCGAGCCCTATCAAGAACAAGTTACCTGAACAGTTCAAGAAGCCTGATACGAGGGAGCAAATGTCACGTGGCAAGACCAACAACAAGAAACACACCAGACTCACAAGATGTTCAGCATGGGAGCCGCCAAAACCCTAAAAAAGACGAGCGGAGAGAGCCTACCTGCGAGCTGCAACAAAGAACCTGAAACTACATATACTACTGAAGCTACCACGAGGAAGATCGATGACCACCCACGACAGACAAGAGCCAAGACATCTGAGAAGGAGGAGGAGAAAGACACCAGCGTCGGAAACACCGACTCACAGACGATCAGATGGATTGTCAAGCATATCCAAGTGAAGCATACGATTTCAGGCATCGATAACCAAGAAAATACAACAGCCTGAAGGATTCACACCAAGAATCACTCAATGTTCCAGATGCCTGAGGGCCGGCCACAGCAGAGCAACATGCCGCAGTAATACGGAAATCTTCTGATACTGCGCCGATCACCACGCCTTCAAGGAGTGTCCGCTGGCCAAGCTGGACACGGACTTCCGAGCACCCAACAAAAGAAAGCGCGCCAAATGCCTGGGCAAGCATGGGGCTTGATACCTGGGCTGTCCGTACCTCCAAAGACACGGAGACGTCTTAAAGATCGCCATTACCACAAAGACACCATATAAGGACGAAATGTGGAGGTGCGAGACAGCCACGTGCATCTCTCAAGCGGAAAGATCTATACTACAAAGCGAGACAGACGAGCTAAGAATTAAAATCAAGCTACTTCAAACACCGGCACAAACCAGCAACAATGAAAAACTGCTCGCTGAAATAAAGGAGATCCAGCAAAACATCAAACAAGAGGTGGAGCACATGATCCAGACGACAAAGAAGAATGAAGAGATTCTACGAGACATCGAGGCGGAGAGGTAAATGCTAAAATATGAAAGGGAGCCAACCCAAATTAAACCAGCAGAAGACACGGAAAAGATCTCAGAACAAATGCCGCAAGATGCAACCCAACAAGAAAACATTGAAAAGCTTCTAAAGACAATACACAAAGAAGGAGGCAAAAGGACGCAAGCTGAAGCCAAACCACAGACCAATCAGAAACAGCAAGCTACAGCCAGTAGTCCAATCACGAAGCCCAAGCAACTCAAGAAATAAGTATCCTGCCAGACACACGAAGAGAGCCTAGAGGAAGAATACCACATATCTGAAATTGAAACGGAGGATGAAGAATTAAACGAATGGAAATCAAGACACGATGAAAATATAAAACGATTTGAAGAAACTGAGGCTAACATCTCAAAGGCAGCGGCTGTGTGGAAACACTTCTCACCAAACAGCAAATCAATAAATAGTCCCTATAAGGAGTGTATCATATCAAAAACGACACGCTAGAAGCCAACGCTGACAACTGAAACCACCAGAGGAGACGGACTCAAAGGAACACTTGCCGGACGACCAATCACCCAGCTGACGTCACAGACACAAACTCTGCAAACCGATAAGCCAGCTAACACTGGTGAAAAAAAAAAAAAAAAAACTAGACAAACTCATGCCGCACCATGAACCACCACTATTATAACCGATGCCATAGAGGCTGGTTGACACAGTGGAGAGTTTTTTTCTCTCGCAAAATGGAAGGAAGGAAGGAAGGAAGGAAGGAAGGAAGGAAGGAAGGAAGGAAGGAAGGAAGGAAGGAAGGACTAAATCGTAAGAGCGCACAGACAGAATCAGAATAAAATCCACATAAACCACGGATCTCAACTCTAACCAAGGCTGAAGAAGCAGTGAACGAGACCGAATTTGGAATTTTTGTTTCTGAATCAAGTCAAACCTCTCTGGCCCCTTTCTGTATGTGTACTTCCGTTGAAGTTAGTGTTGACAAAAACAGGCAAGGCAATCAATCGTGCACCAATCGTCTCTGATGTCAGGACGGAGGAAATTTAAACAAGGAAAGTCGAACTCTCGCATCCCCTGCTGTGTGAACCTGCCTAAGGCGACAAGTTTGTTCAGTCAACGCGTCCGCTCAGAATGTTGTCATGGGTGTGGCCAACCTAAGCTGTGCTTATGTGGATATCATTGTGTATGCTTTTTAATGTACTTGCGTTTATTGTACCCATGTATGGAACCTCTAACTACCCTGGATGTGGAAATGAAGCGGCTTATCACTGTTCATGAAATATAAGAAGAACGTATTCTTGGAGGAGAATGAATTCTACATATCTGGCGTGGTATGCGTGCATGCGATGAATGAATTCTACATAACTGACGTGGCAAGCATGCATGCAATGAAGGAATTCTAAATATATGACGTGGCAAGCACGCGTGGCGATGAGTAAATTCTACCTACTATGACAAACGCCCACATTAGCGATGCATGAATCCATCCTCTCGCTCTCTCTCTCTTTCTCTCTCTCTCTCTCTCTCTCTCTCTCTATATATATATATATATATATATATATATATATATATATATATATATATATATATATATATATATGGAATGTTGTCTGCGTATGAGTACTGACGTAGTTGAGAATGACCATGAGTACATGTGGCTAGGAGCTCCCATACACTAAAGTCAAGGCATCGACCACTTTGATACAAGTTTGGTCACTAGACAAATTCAATAACCTGGCGGTTATTGTTACAACTGTGTGTGCAGACCATGAAAGGTGACATTATGGGGCAACATACATGAGTGCATGAGACGCCTACCAACTCTCACTCAAGAACTAATTCATATTCTTTGATATATAGCGCTGACATTATCCCCAATCTATTCCTTTGGCTCCTGGACAGTCTTTTTCTTTTCCTTTTAAGACTCTCTGGTCCACAACCAGGCGTGCCCCGCCCCTTGTAGGCCAGTCATGGTTAGTGGGAGGATGGTGGCAGCTAGTTTCTACGATGTCAGGTGGCCAATCTCAGTTCTACGCCATGTAGTCCTCTTTTACGACATGCACAGGTGTTTATAGTGGTACTGCGTGTACTTCACCCGTGGGGCCCGGACAACACACGGTGGGCACAAAGACATAGTGCTCTTGACCTGCCTGGAGGGCACTGTACCCGGAGTCGTAAGTGTTATAAGCGCCGAACTCTTTACAGTGTCTGTTCTTATCAGTGGCTACATGCCAGTCAGATGAAATGGGATAACAGCGGTCGAAGAGACAAGGTTAAACATCGTATAACTAACTATATATCGTAAACGTGACAACGGGGACGAACGCCGGCGCATAACAAGCGTCGTAGCGGAGGCGACAGAGGCAATGGCCAGGAAAGAAGCTGGCTTCCCAGAGCCACATATGCCAGGATTTGTGTTGAAGCACCGAGTGCACAAGGCTCTACTCCCCGAGGGAGCAGATATTTTGCAGGTTTGGAGCACGGAACATCGCACAAGACCGAACGTTTCAACGCACGGCAAGGGAAAGACACATGAAATCACGACCCGGTCGGGCCCGTCCCCAGAGTATGTCAAGAAGGTGAAGGGTCGAAACATTCTGGGAAGGGGGGGGGGGGGGGGTCACTGTCTGACGATCAGAAGCCCCTGCAGTGTTTGCTCCACGGTGGAGTATTTATCACTGTAAACACATAATGTCATATGCAGTGATAAATACAACAACTGTGAATGTGTCTGAAGAACACACTTGTTTATAGCACACACAAGTTCCACCGACCACACACATCCAGGCTGGTGCACCCCGCTCTAGTATTGAGTTCATGTATGTTCGTAATCTGGGATTACATTTAGGGCCTTGACACCGCAGGTCGTGAGAACGGAGAAATGTACCCGGCGTCTGGTTATGGCTGTGTATAAGAATGTAGTCACAAGACAGGTAACATTTCTCTACACCAGTTCGTTCGTGTTACTGACGCTCGGGGGGTGGGTGGGTGTAGGCGTTAGATAACCAGGGTGGAGGGAAGTGTCAACTACAGTCGAAGAATATCTTTCCAACTATCTACGGTAGTCTTCACCAAGTCTGTACTGTCCGTAGAGAAGTGGCTAAGTCGCCCGCTTCGCGCTCCGAAGGTCGTGTGTTCGTTTCCGGACTCCGTCCTTTGGTTAACAAGTGCAATTTTCTCTGAAATTCCCGGGGCTCGTCGCTAGCTACGTGCGACGCTTTCGGCAAACCCGGTCTTCGGAAAGAGAACGAGCTATAAAACCCGACTCAACGAAGTGGATCCTCTCTGGTTTGAACTACGTGCTCTATGTTTATAGACATATGTGTAATGTGGGCATCATCCATCGCCTCGTCAATCATCATTATGACCGTCTTGTCAAACATCAGTGATATGTTCTTTTACCACCATGTTTTAGTATCAACATGTTTCCCCATTCCACATTTATTTGCAGTTGTTCACATCGACATTACAAACAAACAAAAACACACACACACACACATGTATAGGCTGCCTGCCCACGCCACCAGCGTGACTAAACAGCCACAGAGCCGGTACACTGTTCTTGTCAGTTTAGTAGTGTCAGTCTGAGTACTGTGTTCACAAGTGTGTCTATTCAACATCACCCACGGGAACACACAATTCTCAGCCTTTAATTTAAAAAAAAAACAAAGTCGCTTAAACGTCGTCAGGGTCGACTTCACTGCAGCGGTTTTTATCCCATATGGATCGGTCTCTTTCCGCAGCGCGGAAAGCGTCACACAAAGCACGAACTCCGTAGCTCTAGCGACGACCCATAGGAGTCTCCAAAAAATTTCACTCGTGAACCAAAGGACGCGGCTCGGAATCGAACCTTCGAAGCCTTTAATCATCAGCACAAGCAAAAGTAGGTCACACGTGTCTTACACGTAGGTCAGACCAATAAAGATAATGCTGACCAACTGACATCAACTACAGGCGCCCACAAAGGAAGTGGGTCGGAACATGAAGCGGAGATGCCACACGAGTCCCATTATGTCAGAACGGTCTATATCCACTCAGATGAAGTAATTACAAGCGATGTTCGTCCATCATGAATGACGTTGACCATTCATTGACGATGACCATTCATTGCACTACATGGAACGAATGACTTGCGCTTCAAATTAATTGCCATCATTTGCTGGCTCTTTTGAAAGAGCGCCTCTTTCCACAACCCTCTCTTTCCTAAAGTGTCGGGACAGCTTCATACAGCGTGTGTGGCCAATTTGCAGCCTACCAGAACTCATACAGCCTCCTAGACACATACAGCCTACTAAAACACATACAGTCTGCACCCAAGGTGATGGATGTGCTTAACACAAGGACTACACTCTATGATCAATTGGGTAAACTGTCTGAAATAGTTGCCAGTATGTCATTCCTTACAAGTCTAGTAGACTAGTTTCATTTCGTGTTAGTGTCCTTCCTCACCGATGGTCTATCTCTTCTCCTACCCCGAGAGAGAGAGAGAGAGAGAGAGAGAGAGAGAGAGAGAGAGAGAGAGAGAGAGAGAGAGAGAGAGAGAGAGAGAGAGAGAGAGAGAGAGAGAGAGAGTAGTGCATCACGGATGGATAACCTGCCGTTATGCAGCTTGTAACCTCATCTGTGCAATCACGCAGACAGCACACAACCAATCACTGGCGAATGCCGTGCGGCGGCATGTATGCACATACGCCTAAGTAGAGGTCCGCTTACAGGCCCAAGGCGTATGCACTGCACATGCAGAGCTAGATCACATGATTGATAGATCACACGGACCCCATGGGTGACTGATATATCACACGGACCCCACTGGGTGACTGATAGATCACACGGACCCCACTGGGTGACTGATAGATCACACGGACCCCACTGGGTGACTGATAGATCACACGGACCCCACTGGGTGACTGATAGATCACACGGACCCCACTGGGTGACTGATAGATCACACGGACCCCACTGGGTGACTGATAGATCACACGGACCCCACTGGGTGACTGATAGATCATACGGACCCCACTGGGTGACTGACAGATCACACGGACCCCACTGGGTGACTGATAGATCACACGGACCCCACTGGGTGACTGATAGATCACACGGACCCCACTGGGTGACTGACAGTTCACACGGACCCCACTGGGTGACTGATAGATCACACGGACCCCACTGGGTGACTGATAGATCACACGGACCCCATTGAGTGACGTGCCCGTCACTTCCCCAGACGGATGCCACCTAATGTAGGCCGGGCCAACCTGGCATCCCGGGTCAATGTGGCAATTTCGAAACTGCCTGGGTGTGGATCGAACCCAAGACCACTAGTGTTGCAGGCGAGAGTGTAGAAACTAGAATACCAAGGCTCCCATCAACACACATAAGCACTTTATCTATTGCATATGATGGTATACATACTCTTCTGATCGTACTGTTGTCCCCCCCCCCCCCCAATTATAAGCCAATTATTACTCTTCTGTATGTATGACAAATATGCATGCATACGTATACACTAATACATACGTACCCTAGGAGTCTCCGTGGCGAAGTGGTCAAGCCGTTTGACCCGGGCTACGAAGGTTGTGGTTTCGATTTCGGGCCGCGTACTTCGGTTCACGAGTGAAATGTTTCGGAGACTCCCATTTGCTTATAGACCCGATGATTGATCTGCATTACAAGTTGCTGTTTTATATCTTCTTTGGTGCTAGTAATCGCTTATCGACTTGTATTATATTTGTCGGTGTAAGAAATCGCTCGTCGAAGAGTATCGTATTATATTTTGTCGTCGCTAGAGCTACGGAGTTCGTGCTTGGCGCTGCGGAAAGAGACCGAGCCATATGGGATAAAGCCCGGTGCAATGAAATCGACCCTGTCGACCTTTAAGAGACTTAAAAAAAAAAAATACATACTCTGCAATGCTGTTCTTTCTAATTATTGTGACTTTTATGCTATATTTCTTCTGGAGTATTGATCTAGAATGTTTATGTTTGATCTAGAATATTGTTTGCAATGTGTGAATGAAGACTGGCCAATCTGCAGTGTGAGCTTCTCCTCATGTTTCGGGCATTCTTAGAAACGTTGATGTCTTGTGGGATGACACTTGTATTGTACCAATTCACGACTCTGGTATTGTATCTGCTCCAAAATCCTCAAAGGTTGCTGCTCTTTCTACTAACAATGTCTCATTGTCTTTGGTGTTTCTGATCTTCATGTTTATTGCTTTCCCTACTTTCGACTTGATATTTCTAGTGTCTTCATTAACTTTCGTAGCCGGCGTGGCTTATTTCATAGTTTACCCTCAAATAATCCTCTTACATATGCTGTCTATGTTATTTTTATAGTGAAGGCGGCCGCCGTGACAGTGATTAGCACCATATACTACCTGACCTGTAGCCGTGTCACTGATTCCACAAGAAACAGGCACGGTAGCACTAAAGCAGGTTGTACACACATACCCCAGCTGAACCACCCGTGTGGAGTCCAGGAGGGTGTCAGTCTCTATGATGACACAATTGGGCAAATTCAACATACACTGAGGAGGGGTTTTGGGGAGTATACTGTCTTATAACCTTATTTCCACGCATAGCAAAAACTATGTGGGTATGTGCGTGCGCGAGTGTGTGTACATGCATGTTTTCCACGGTATCTAGCAGCCAAGGCCAGTGCAAACACACGACTAGGTACAGTCACACTCCAGCACAGCGAGACTGCAGACGGCTGGGCGTGTTGCTGGGTGGATGTAAGCGCTGGTAACACACCAGCTGATCGATGGCTAGAAGAATGTCTGGTATGTAGGTGCGATCTTCCCCCGCAGTAAACAGGGTCTGTTTGTTCAACAATGAAGAAAGCCGTTTGGCTTGTTGTTTGCTGGTTACGGAGATTGTAAGACACAATGAAATGAAACAAGCGTGTTGGGGAAGGGGGGGGGGGGTGTGTTTCTTTTGTTTAGGGCTGCGGAAGTTAACGATTAATCGATATGTTTTTAACGATTAATAATAATTTTTTTTAACGATTATCGAAAACCTTTCTCCCGTCACATATACAAATGAACCGGATGTCGAAAATTGTCGGACATTTTAAACATAGTGCTGCAAACGCAACCGAGTTGCAAAATTGTGCTGAGTCACCATTGTGTAAGCTGCAGCAAGATGTACCAACAAGATGGAACATTATTTTTATTATGCTACAGAGTCTTCTACAGGCCAGAGAAGCATTAGCTGTCTACATGTCAGATGAAAAGAAACAATACAAAGGTCCAAAACTGCCAAATTCAGATTGGGAGAAGATTTCGAAATATGTCAAAGTTTTGGACATTCTATGAGACCATGGTCCTGCTTGACGGTCAAGATTATGTTTCATGTAGCTGTGTATTGCCACTGCTATAGTATGTCCACATTTGTTTGCATTCATTCACGATCAATTATTTTGAAAACTGTCTGTTGCATCGTTATGAAATTTTTCCAGCCGTCTTATATTTACCCCCACCCAAGGAATATGTCTTTGATAGGTCCAAAAACAACTTAAATCATTGAAAGCGGCAACATTCCTTTGATGTTTTGCTGAACAACTAGTGATTTCTTGCTAACAAAGTTATTTTTACGGTAATGGGAGACCTGCAAATTCTGATGACACACAAAGGCGTATC
>OY992884.1:79389439-79601939 GCA_963921405.1 Cepaea hortensis | reverse complement strand
GCTTTTTCTAATATGAACGGTGAAGAAGAAACACACTGCAACAATGGTACAACAACTGGAGAAAGAGCGAACAGTGTAGAACATTATTCACAAGCTCTAGCACCATGACACACGAGATAGAAGACATGCACCCTGGTTCGACATATCTACCCCAGACACACACACACACACACCCAGGCACCGGAAGTATCTAATACAAGCTGTCAACTTTCAACTATCTGCAGGTGGGCTTCTAGATCTCCGGTACAAACAAGACTTGACCAAACAGGAAGTCAGCACACTACCCGCTGTCACGGCACAGATGCCAAGGATAACGTTTACTTGTGGCGGCCGTGACACGATAACCTGTAACCCACATTTAATAAGGCCATTTTTGCGGTGTTTGAAATCAAATGTCAGCTGGCAAATTGAAAACAATAGCTGACACAAACTCATAGTTCTAATTGGTATGTGAATAAGAGAGCAATATATTCTTTCTAAAGAAGCAGATACAGGATAGAGGGGAAGTGAACTTACTTGGAATCACAGAAAGAAAGTAAACATGCCTGGGGAAACCGATAAAAGACAGAAGTGGAAGTAAACTTTTCTGGAGTGGCAGATAAAAAATAGAAGTGCAAGTAAATCTGCCTGGGGAAACAGATAAACAAGTCACGCTGCCGGAGTAACAGATAGAATAAACAACTAAACAATAAACTTGCTGGGGTTGGCGATAGTTAGTTAGTTATTTAGTCGCGATTCCAACTTCACGGCAAAGGGTCGCCCCATAATGCTCCGTTCCTGTGTCAATGAATATCACACAAAATGCTCTTGACTGCCCTGTGTGAAAAGTGGAACAGACAGGAGTCTCGACAAACAGTCCGCACAAGTATACATTATACTATGCATAATGCCGCTGCCAGAATGCCAACACAAAAGTCCATCACGAAAAATACGGTTGATCACCGATAGAAGTGGCAGTCACCAGAAAACCAGCAGCCACACATTACTGCATAAGGCAACCCACTTAGTTCAGCGACCTCCCGGTCGCCATTTTTCTTAATATGCAGTTCACGCTACAAACAACCGCAGACAGATGTAAAAGCACTCCACACGAAATTCACAGCTCACAGTGTCACTCCGTGCACTCAACCCAGTAGCAGGGCGACGGAACCATCAATAGTGGTTATGGGGCACAGTGAGAAGCCAACAGTAAGCAAACAGATGCCGCTTATCTAATGAGACGCACGTTGGTCGAACTACGGGTTCGCATCCTGCTTACATAAATGTCATACAGCAGACGTCTTCTTCTTCTTCTTCTTCAGCGTTCCGAGCCATTGAGGTTCTTTGCTGCAAATACAATCCGTCTCCATTCGTCTCTCTGGTGGACCTTCTCTTGCCAGTCGTTGATTCCAAGTGCTTGTAGGTCTGTACATGTATTATCTCTCCACCGCCTTCTTGGTCTACCTCGGGGGCTACGGTCATTTATTTCCTGAGTGTAAGCGAGTTTTGTTTCCCTATTATCTTCCATTCTTTCTATATGCCCCAGCCATTGTAGTCTATTAGCCTTCATGATACCAGTGATTAGCGGGGACTTAAACAGATCATAAATGTCTTTGTTACTTCTTCTTTTCCACTCTCCACTTTGTGTATCCCTAATGGGTCCAAAGATGCGTCTTAAAATTTTGTTCTCAAAGGTTTGTAACAAGGCTTCGTCTCCTTTCGTTGTACTCCAGGTTTCAGAGCCATACAGCACAACTGGTCTGATCAGTGTTTTATATATTGCGATTTTGGTGTTACGAGATAGCGCCTTTGATTTTAGTAGATGTTGTAGTGCATAGTATATCTTATTTCCAGAGTTGATTCTAGTTTGTATTTCTTCCCTTACGATGTTGGAGCAGTTGAAGATTGTACCCAGGTATTTGTATGTTTCCGTTCTTTTAATGGTCATATTATCTATTTGTATGTGGCCAGAGTTTCTAGCCATTCCGTCTCTTGAAATTACCATATATTCTGTCTTATCTTGGTTGATAACCAGCCCCATCTGTTGGGCTTTTTCCTTTAAGTGAGTCAATATTTCCAATGTCTTTTGTTCACTTTGCCCTATAATATCTATATCATCTGCATAACCAAGCAGCTTGGATGTTCCTCCAATATCACATTCCTCCTTTACCTTCCTTACAACTTTCTCTAGAGCCAGATTGAAGAGTAGCGGCGATAGTGCATCACCCTGTTTCAAGCCAGATGTTATTTGGAAGGGGTCTGATTTCCTGCCTTTATAAGTTACTATATTATAAGTATCTTCCATGCATAGTCTGGTCATGTTGATTAACTTCCTTGGTATTCCAAATTCCTGCATAGCATTCCTTAGACTATTCCTATGGACACTATCATAAGCCTTTTTAAAATCTACAAAAATGTTATGGAGATCTCTTTTATATTCCCAATGTTTCTCGGCTATTTGTCGTAAGATAAATATCTGATCTATTGTTGATCTGTTTTGTCTAAAACCCGCCTGGTAGTCACCTAATATGTCTTCTGAATATGGTTTTAGTCTATTTAGTAATACTGCGGATAGTATCTTATAGCTTGTGGACAGTAGTGATATTCCTCTATAATTTCCACATTGGAACTTGTCTCCTTTCTTAAAGATAGGTATCAATAATGACTCTTTCCAGTCATGGGGTAATTCTTCTGTCCTCCAGATTTTTATTATTAGTTCGTATAGCTTTAGATGTAATGCATGGCCACCTGCCTTTATAAATTCAGCAGCAATTCCATCAGTCCCAGTTGCCTTATTGTTTTTAAGTCGTGTGATTACATATAGGATTTCTTCAAATGTAGGTTCTTCAATTTGTGGTTCGCATGTTAGAACCTCTTCCTGTGGGAAAATGTTACTTGGAGCTTCACAATTTAGTAATTCAATAAAATATTCTTTCCATGTGTTGCACATTTCCTCATTGGTATTTATCATATTCCCATTTTTGTCTTTTAAACCATATGTGTTTTGTTGGTGCCCTCGTTTAATTGACTTCAGTTCTTTAAAAAATTTTCTGGATTCATTTTTCTGGTGATTAGTTTCCATATCTTTGATTATATTACTCATATATTCTCGCTTCTGCTGTCTGACTATTTTTGTAGCCTCTTTACATTCATTTCTATAATGCTCTTCCTTTTGGATGTTATTGATGTCATTTAACCATACATGTCTGGCATTCTTCTTCCTAATGACTGCTTCTTCACATTTTTGATTGAACCATCTGTTCTTTCTATGCGTGGTTAACACACCGAGACATTCTCCTGCGGTAGACTGAATTGTATTCTTGATGTTCAACCAAGTTTGGTCAACGCTTTCCTCCAAAGGGTTTTGCAGAGTTTCAAGTTTACATTTTATTTCATCTGTAAATTTCTCTTTGACTGTAATGTCTTGCAGTTTTTCTCTGTTATATGTTGGGTGTAATCTTTGTAATTTAGTATAGAAAGCTCTCTTAAGTTTTATTTTAAATTTTGCTCCAACGAGGAAGTGGTCACTGTGGCACTCAGCTCCTCTATAACTTCTGACTTGCTGTATGTTTGATGCATTTCTGTTGTTAATTAAAATGTGATCTATTTGATTATAGGTTCTCTTGTCACATGATTTCCAGGTTTGTTTGTGTATATCCTTTCTTTGTAGTCTGGTACTGCTAATCTGCAGTCCTTTGGCTTCTGCCAGGTTGATGACTCTCCATCCATTATCATTTGAAGTTGTATGTAGGCTTTCCATACCGGCCACTTTTTTATTAGTTTGCTCTCTACCTATTTTTGCATTGAAGTCTCCCAGCACAATCAGGATGTCCTGTTTGGGGGTTTCTTCTATGACATCTTCCAGATCATTATAAAAGTCTTCTTTAATATCATCTTCTTTCTCTTCAGTAGGTGCATGTACATTAATCATCGTTATATTTTTCCATTTACCTTTTATTCGTAATTTACTAATCCTGTCATTAAAAGCTTTAAAGTTTAAAACGTTCCCCCATAACTCTTTTTTGATGACAAATCCTGTTCCTAATTCATGTTTATTTTGGGTGTTTCCTCCATATATTATAATCATTCCATTTTGCTCTAAAGTACCCTCTCCTGGCCACCTTATTTCTTGAATTGCTGTTATATCCATTTGATATTCAACCAGCTCTCGGGTTAGTTCTTCAGCTGCTCCAGCTCGATATAGTGTCCGTACATTCCATGTTCCAGCATACTTCTTACCAAACATAATATTTAGACAACAACAACGAGCAATCTGGAAGTGTTATGGGAAGCTGAGTCGCAAAGACAACTCATCACAACTCACAACTCATCCGTTTTGTGTCATGGCACGGAAGGGAGTCAACACATGAATTGATCCACGACGTCGGAGATAGCAATTTGTGAAAAGGCCTGATCGTCCACGCCAACCGACAATGCACTGGATGATGATATGATGATTATACACACACATGTATACATGATTAAACACTTGATTTTAATCAAAGAAAAAGATAACACCAAAATACGACATAATAATAGATGGGGTAATGTTTATCTAAGTTAATAAATTCAAATACCCATGGGCTATCATAACATTAGATGGAAGATGCGTGGCAGAGATTAAAAGCAGAATAGGATACACACAAGCTGATTAATTTTTAAAAGAAAAACTTTGAATGTCAGAAAGAGAGTACTGAAATCATATACGGAGCCTGTTCTGCTCTGTGGCTCCCGAACAAACAAACTAGAAAGAACTTGGGGGAAACGGAGATGTGGTTTCAGAGACGAATGTTGCGAATAGCTTGGACATGGCTAATGGAAGTAGAACATTATATCAGGCTACAAAAATGAAATGTACACTGTTCTTAGACCCTGTAAGTAGAGGAGAGGCCCTGGAAAATAACGTAACCACTGGAGGAATCAGCAGTGGAAGAGGCAACTGCAGGCCCAGATAAACGGTGCTGGATGCATTTAGACGATGACACGGAGGAATATCATCAACAGAATTGATCCAGGACACCAAGGACTGGGATCTGTGAAGATTCATCAGTCTACGCCTGTTTTCATGGCACATACTGATAATGACACACACATACTCCTCAACACGCAGCATCCGACGATCACTGCAGCAGAGAACTTGTTGCCTTGACCGTGGCTAGGATATTTTACCTGGCAGACGTGTCGGGCAGGCATGTGCTCACTACAGGCGCCGTGTGCATCACTGAAGACCCGGAATGTAAACCCAACCAGGAATTATGAATCACCAGCTCGTCTGCATTATGTCAGCTTTGTCCCGCACCACTTTTAGTGGAGTCTATCAGTGAGTAGACAACATCTGGCTTCAGCGCGATTAGCGGCGCGATTAGCGACACGAACTCAAGACACCTTCTACTTTTCAAGATGAATAACACTATCATAGTTAATTAATTGTGATTATCTTAATATACAGTTTCCAACACCAAGTGTCTTTCCCTGTCTTTCTTATATTTTCACAAGACCACACAGTACATCCTCCCTTCCTCCGGTATTCCATGACATAATTCTTCTTCTTCTTCTTCTTCTTCTTCTTCTTCTTCTTCTTCTTCTTCTTCTTCTTCTTCAGCGTTCATCCGGATAATTTTTTTCGGATGTGATTGCATTGTGCCTGTTTACAGCAGAGCTGCGTTCTTGCGCCGTTAGGCCGACACACCCGACTTCTGACATAATTCTAGGATGGTCATTATCACGACTTTATGTGATTTTGCGTTTGATTTCCACGGCAGAGGTGTCGACTGTTCAGAAAACAATGGCAAACTACTGAACGTATAAACTATCTAGTAAACACTAACAAGTTAGTAGAGTATCATTTATAGGACGTCGCAGTGAACCCAAGCGTGTTTTGGCTGTTTGTTATTTGTTGGCAAGCTTACATTCAGTAGTTTGCCATTGCTTTCTGAACGGCTGGTATTCATGACATTGTACAAAAACCAGAAAAGTAGGTCTGCTTCACAATCGCTCTAGCCGTGTTGCGAACGCGGTATGCGGAAATGCAAATTGCGTTTGTAACCCCTCGCCACAGCGTCAGTTGTAAATTACAAACTGTCAATAAATGCTGGGGTTGAATGCTCCGTCGTGTAAAGGACGCGCAACTAAGTTACTTTTTCAAACAAAAATGAGGCAGGAGCAGACCTAGAGAGTTCTTTATTTCAGTGAGGACGTGGCGTCTGATAACGAGACAGTCGCGCGTATGTGTTTCTGCGTACAGTCAACTATTGTCTATAACAGTGGTTCTCAGCCGGTGGGGAATCCCCCCCCCCCCTTGCCCAGAAGGGGGGGGGGGGGGATTTAAAGGTTTCCAAGAGGGGCGGAATTAAGATTATTTCAAGATAGCATTAATACAAGAACCAGTTACTTGATATTGTTTTTCCCTCTAAATTTTACGGTTCTGTACTTCTCGCCCTAATGAATTTCGATTTATAACGTAAGTAGACTCGCAAATCACGTTTTATGTAGATGTCTATACTTGTTCTAGTATGTGTTATTAAATTTTGCTTCCATTTTATATATAATGTGTAATGGTGGGGGAGGGGGATTTATAGGGAGGAAATTCGAAAGGGGGGGGGGGTGACGTTCTGAACATATGGTAAAGGGGGCATGGGCCAAAATAGGTTGAGAACCACTGGTCTATAATAATCCCGAGTGATGACTGCACACTGCCCACGTGCTCAGTACGAACCAATGCCTTCATGTGTTTGTGTGGTATGACTTATCATTATTACTTGACTCAGTGCTGAAGGATAATATATTGTCAAATGTGACCTCCCATTGGACAGAGGATGATATATCGCCATATTAGACCCAACATTTGTTGTTGTTGTTGTTGTAACGAGGTATCTTCCACAATTCCAATGCTCAGTGAACGGAAGTTTACATGATAACATTTGATTGTGTTCCATGTTTGGTCCAAACCTGCTGTTTGTTGGGCACTGAACCATTTAAAGTAGGGAATCTACACTTAATATGTTTGTGGACATTGCTGGTATGCCTTATTAAAGTAGGGAATCTACACTGACACAGCAGGCGCAGACATAACCATTGTTGCCACCAACAGATCAAACTGCGGATGTGTTACTAGAGAACACGGACGATGTATATTGACAGAACGAGAACATACGGCTAGCATCAGGCTGGAATGGGAGAACGAAAGATGACGGTCTGGAGCGGCTCTAGCCAGCAAGCTGATGAGAATTACCGGAGTCTGGCTGAGAATGAAGCGTACTAGAAATAACGTGGGGCGGCTCTAGCCAGCAAGCTGATGAGAACTACCGGAGTCTGGCTGAGAATGAAACGTACTAGAAATAACGTGGGGCGGCTCTAGCCAGCAAGCTGATGTGAACTACCGGAGTCTGGCTGAGAATGAAGCGTACTAGAAATAACGTGGGGCGGCTCTAGCCAGCAAGCTGATGAGAACTACCGGAGTCTGGCTGAGAATGAAGCGTACTAGAAATAACGTGGGGCGGCTCTAGCCAGCAAGCTGATGAGAACTACCGGAGTCTGGCTGAGAATGAAACGTACTAGAAATAACGTGGGGCGGCTCTAGCCAGCAAGCTGATGAGAACTACCGGAGTCTGGCTGAGAATGGAACGTACTAGAAATAACGTGGGGCGGCTCTAGCTAGCAAGCTGATGAGAACTACCGGAGTCTGGCTGAGAATGGAACGTACTAGAAATAACGTGGGGCGGCTCTAGCCAGCAAGCTGATGAGAACTACCGGAGTCTGGCTGAGAATGAAACGTACTAGAAATAACGTGGGGCGGCTCTAGCCAGCAAGCTGATGAGAACTACCGGAGTATGGCTGAGAATGAAACGTACTAGAAATAACGTGGGGCGGCTCTAGCCAACAAGCTGATGAGAACTACCGGAGTCTGGATGAGAATGGAACGTACTAGAAATAACGTGGGGCGGCTCTAGCCAGCAAGCTGATGAGAACTACCGGAGTCTGACTGAGAATGGAACGTACTAGAAATAACGTGGGGCGGCTCTAGCCAGCAAGCTGATGAGAACTACCGGAGTCTGGCTGAGAATGGAACGTACTAGAAATAACGTGGAGCGGCTCTAGCCAGCAAGCTGATGAGAACTACCGGAGTCTGGCTGAGAATGGAACGTACTAGAAATAACGTGGAGCGGCTCTAGCCAGCAAGCTGATGAGAACTACCGGAGTCTGGCTGAGAATGAAGCGTACTAGAAATAACGTGGGGCGGCTCTAGCCAGCAAGCTGATGAGAACTACCGGAGTCTGGCTGAGAATGGAACGTACTAGAAATAACGTGGGGCGGCTCTAGCCAGCAAGCTGATGAGAACTACCGGAGTCTGGCTGAGAATGAAGCGTACTAGAAATAACGTGGGGCGGCTCTAGCCAGCAAGCTGATGAGAACTACCGGAGTCTGGCTGAGAATGAAGCGTACTAGAAATAACGTGGGGCGGCTCTAGCCAGCAAGCTGATGAGAACTACCGGAGTCTGGCTGAGAATGAAACGTACTAGAAATAACGTGGGGCGGCTCTAGCCAGCAAGCTGATGAGAACTACCGGAGTCTGGCTGAGAATGGAACGTACTAGAAATAACGTGGGGCGGCTCTAGCTAGCAAGCTGATGAGAACTACCGGAGTCTGGCTGAGAATGGAACGTACTAGAAATAACGTGGGGCGGCTCTAGCCAGCAAGCTGATGAGAACTACCGGAGTCTGGCTGAGAATGAAACGTACTAGAAATAACGTGGGGCGGCTCTAGCCAGCAAGCTGATGAGAACTACCGGAGTATGGCTGAGAATGAAACGTACTAGAAATAACGTGGGGCGGCTCTAGCCAACAAGCTGATGAGAACTACCGGAGTCTGGATGAGAATGGAACGTACTAGAAATAACGTGGGGCGGCTCTAGCCAGCAAGCTGATGAGAACTACCGGAGTCTGACTGAGAATGGAACGTACTAGAAATAACGTGGGGCGGCTCTAGCCAGCAAGCTGATGAGAACTACCGGAGTCTGGCTGAGAATGGAACGTACTAGAAATAACGTGGAGCGGCTCTAGCCAGCAAGCTGATGAGAACTACCGGAGTCTGGCTGAGAATGGAACGTACTAGAAATAACGTGGAGCGGCTCTAGCCAGCAAGCTGATGAGAACTACCGGAGTCTGGCTGAGAATGAAGCGTACTAGAAATAACGTGGGGCGGCTCTAGCCAGCAAGCTGATGAGAACTACCGGAGTCTGGCTGAGAATGGAACGTACTAGAAATAACGTGGGGCGGCTCTAGCCAGCAAGCTGATGAGAACTACCGGAGTCTGGCTGAGAATGAAACGTACTAGAAATAACGTGGGGCGGCTCTAGCCAGCAAGCTGATGAGAACTACCGGAGTCTGGCTGAGAATGGAACGTACTAGAAATAACGTGGGGCGGCTCTAGCCAGCAAGCTGATGAGAACTACCGGAGTCTGGCTGAGAATGAAACGTACTAGAAATAACGTGGGGCGGCTCTAGCCAGCAAGCTGATGAGAACTACCGGAGTCTGGCTGAGAATGAAACGTACTAGAAATAACGTGGGACGGCTCTAGCCAGCAAGCTGATGAGAACTACCGGAGTCTGGCTGAGAATGAAACGTACTAGAAATAACGTGGGGCGGCTCTAGCCAGCAAGCTGATGAGAACTACTGGAGTCTGGCTGAGAATGAAACGTACTAGAAATAACGGAGCCATTCTAGGATGGTGGCTAGTGTGACAGCTGGCTTTTGCTTAACCCCGCCTCACACAGATTTTCATTTTTGGATATCATACATCTCTGGGGATGACCCAACTTGGCAATGCGTGTACCGGAGGTTTGTCTGGGAAGACGAGGTGGAGATAATGGGGACTGACTGAATGTCTGATTTCATACTGACGTGCCCATTACATACCACCAAGAGAAAAGAATGATCAAATCAGTCAGAAGGCCACCAAACCTTACTCAAGACGACTACCACGTTATGGACAGACCAGAACAGGTCATTCTTCTGCGCCTCAGATCAGGATACAATAGATTACATGTATACAAAATTCAATGTTGGTGTATCAGCCGTGTGCACATGTGGTTTGGCGTGGCAAACAGCAGAGTACATACTCCAGGATTGCCCAAATTACAACATATCCAGGCAAACCTTCTGGCCTAGTGAGACAACAGTGGAAGATAAACTCTATGGACCGCTGAGTGAACTAAAAAAAAGACTGTTAGATTCATACAAGAGACAACATTGCAGTTATAAACATATTTCAGGCGAACGAAAGAAGAAGAATACTGAAGTAATTTAGTGTACATGAAGCCCCATCATGTCATGCCCTTACAGTCGTATCTGTTATAAGGTTATGACCTAGGTTTGAGGCGAGAATATCAGCTTCCCTGCATCGGGGGTTACCCCATGTGACTCAGTCTCTCTCCCTGCAGAACGGCAAGCCACCTGCAGTGAGCATGGCACACAGCACCAACTCCGTAAGCCCCGTGGGTCTCCAGAAAATGTCCGCTCGTGTTCTGAAGGACGCAGTCCGAGAACGAACCGGCGAACCCTTACAGGGCTGTATTCAATGACTGACTGTATAGCTGGCGTGATTCTAAGCAAGAACACGACTGGGCAGCTATATTTGAAATAGGTATATATATATATTGCTACATAGCTCTGGTTGTAGTTGCGCCTTATTATGTATGTATCAGGTCAACCTGAGCCCAAGGAGCCGGGCTGATACACCCGCCATTTGTTTCTCTAGTAATAAAAACATAGCGGCAACACGGTCATCTCTGCATGATAACAGCGGACCAACATTCACCACAATAAAACCAGCGCATCGGCCACCTTATCTGATCTGGCGCGCTCTTTAACTATAGCAGGCTGATACTCTGCGATGCGCGAGATTAGGGTAGTACTCACGTCTGAACGCAGGCCAACCTTTCACGACCTACCATGAACTGATTGATAGGGATACCATCTAGTAGTCACGCTCTACGGTAAACACTCATCTGGGAGACTGTTCCTCGGTTTTCACATGTTGCCTCTGATGAAAGTGCCTCGCCGGCAAAATGGTAGTGTATATCTTTATGTTATCTTTGGCCTTACAGGTCTTACGAATAACAGTAGTGCCAAAACACTACAACCAAATTATGTGATCTATATAAGCTAGACAGGCTAACGCCAGGAACTGGGCGTAACAAAGCAAAGTGGAAACTGCGCGGGAGGAGAGATAAGGCGAGTGATGGCAGAGAGAAACAGAGGAGAGAGAAAGGTGGTATGTGCGCGTGGGTGTCTGTATGAGTGTGTGCGAGAGAGAGAGAGAGAGAGAGAGAGAGAGAGAGAGAGAGAGAGAGAGAGAGAGAGAGAGAGAGAAACTGTCTGCACAGTGTATCAATGACAGGTAACCGAAACACAGGTGCAATGGTGACCTAAATGGAGGATAGCCGACCGATGTGCGACTTCTGCTGGAGTGGAACAGAGCTACTTGTTGGACACAATCTTGGGGAAACAATGATATCAGAGAGGCTTTGAATACTAGAGTAACTACTGGAGTCAGCTCTAGCACAGATCTTTGCGATTACCATGCAGATAACAAATGCTCTACATTAAACAAAACTAGTGACTGTGTTTGAAGTGTTTCAGTCAAAGTATAAATCATTTATTTACTTCATTTGAAATATAACTCTGCATTGTGCACTAGACGAGGTGCATGGAAATATGTCAGGCATTAATTAGTGCAAACTATTGTTTGTGGCTGGTGTGTTCTGCCGATGAGTTCACCGATGTGTGTGTTTATCTAACCACCTCTATGTGCAATGAGCACACAATAAACAGTTAAACTATACATATCAGCTGGGGGAAAAACAACTGT
Organism: Cepaea hortensis; assembly: GCA_963921405.1. Lineage (NCBI taxonomy): Eukaryota > Metazoa > Mollusca > Gastropoda > Stylommatophora > Helicidae > Cepaea > Cepaea hortensis. The sequence goes on along the minus strand of OY992884.1, from coordinate 79,590,091 downwards.
GGGGCCCAATGATATGAAACCAAAACCTACCAAAGTAAAGAAACGACGAGGAAAGAAAAATAAAATAAGATTTCATGGTAAAAAGATAACAATGAGGCTGCTGAAGTTAAATTAACAGGTCAAAAGTGCGCCTACCCGTATCAACCGTCACACACAAGGTGCTCGCAAGTGCTATCCTGGCACAACATGACAAGTTCCTAGCTCAGAATGACTTCTTGCAATGCCAAACACGCACCTGGTTATCCAACACACGACCAATGACGTAAGTCTGCAAGCACACGGATATTATGCACATGGGAAATGTACAGTTCTATACTCACTGACAAGCGCTGTCAAGGCTATTTATAAGTGGGATACTTTTAGCTATAAGCACCTGTTGAGAAACACAGAGCCTCACATACTTTCTGTGTGAACTGCAACCCGCGAGGTGCAAACACCGCCTCACGTCCAATGCTGCTTGTTCTTACATACAAATATCACTGGGAAACGGGCGCGTGTCCACGCACAGACAATACAGCGAGAGTGAGTGGCATGAGTGGCCGCTTGTTCTACAGACAATAGAAGAGGACGCGCTGAAGGACAACAGAGAACAGCTCTTGACAAATCTGACTTCTTACACAAGTGTAACTCTACACACAAGTCTAACTTTACCTTAAAGTCAAACTACACACACAAGTCTACATTTAAGTCATACTCCACGCACAAAGTCTAACTCCACACATATGTCTGACTTCACATACAAGTTTAACTCTACCCATAATTCTAACTCCACACACACGCCCACCTCACTTAGAATTGTAACAATACACACGTCTCACTCAAAACATAGAAGTCTAACTCCACACACACATGTCTAACTCCACAAACATGTCCACAAACATGTCCAACCCCACACACATTTCTAACTCCACACACACAAGCTTAACTCCACACACACCAAGGTGCGCAGGCTGTAGATACTTTGTGGGTAGTGCAGCTTTCAGTCTGGTTGAATACCCAAAGTAGACGTACGGGATACAGACGATTGTGACATTCGTATCAGAATGTTATTGGGACAGGGTGGGACCAGGCGTTGGTGATCGCGGAGTCTGATGATAATGAGTTGTGCTTGCTGACAGGAGAGTTCCCACTAGAGCAGGGAGCGGGAAGATACGCCCCAGCTGTGCCAGCTGACAGTGGGGGTAACACAGTACCCGCCACTGGCACTTTTTACCTGGACTTCCGACCGCGTTTGTTGCCCACAGAGACCGGTATATCGGACTGTGGATTGTGGGGTCTCCAACATGGTGCGGCACGCGGCCTCAGCAACATTTTACGAACAACCCAGGAGATATTTTATATGCACAATCAGCCCAGATGGCATTTCATATACGTACACAGGTATTTCATATACGCACACAAACAGCTCGGATAGTATTTCATATACGTAAACAGGTATTCCAATATACTAACACAAACAGTCCAGGTGGTATTTCACATACACAATCAGTCCAGGCGGTATTTCACAAACAGGCCAGATGGTATTTTACATTCAGAAACAGCCCAGGCGGTATTTCACAGAAACAGCCCAGGCGGTATTTTACATACACAAACAGCCCAGGCGGTATTTCACAGAAACAGCCCAGGCGGTATTTCACAGAAACAGCCCAGGCGGTATTTCACAGAAACAGCCCAGGCGGTATTTCACACAAACAGCCTAGGCGGTATTTCACATACAAAAACGGCCCATAGAGTATTTCAAATATACATAAATGCAACCCAAAAGTATTTAATACACCCAAACAGCCAAGACAATATTTCATATCCATTAAAAGACCAACCGGTATTTCTCTTATACAAACGGCCCATGTTGTATTTCACCTACTGAACACCCCAAGCGATATTTCACATGAACAGATAGACCAGAAGACGTTTCACATCAGACACACGTGTCCAGACATTATTTCTTGGACAAGGGCACGTCTGACACAAAAGCCCAAACAGTATTTCTCACAGGCTTATGGTCGGCGCGGTATTTCTCATACACAGTGACACAGGGAATCTAGCATGTCTCTCTAACAATATCTAACAATACATATCACACAAACACAGTCGGATATTTTTAGCAGTCTAGATACAATTTCTCACACTCATGAACACGCCTTAAACTAAGTATTTCTACAGAGCCGAGACATGGTTTCTCTGGCAGTGAAATCATTGACCAGCCTTTTCGTGTTGACAGACAAGCTGGCACAGACTCCTGATAGTATCCAGTAGTGGGTACCAAGGGTGAAAGGTCACGAGATAAAATTAACAGCTACAATCTGGTGTTAAACCAAATAGTTAAAAACAAGCGGCGCTCAACCCGGACGTGGAAATAAGACAAAATAAAATACACGGCAGTAGTAGTAGTAGTAGTAGTAGTAGTAGTAGTAGTAGTTGTAGTAGTAGTAGTAGTAGTAGTAGTAGTAGTAGTAGTAGTAGTAGTAGTAGTAGTAGTAGTAGTACTATAGGTGGGGCAGCAGCATCAGCTGTTTGTTATTCATTCCACTTCTTTATACTAGACCCAGCATAAATGCCCTATGTGCTTGTTGTCTGAGCTATGCTTGGTTACTCAGTTACTACATACTTCTGAGTCCTGTGGACTTTGCATGAATGGCATCCATCTGCCACAGTTGTCAGGTCAGGTGGATAATGTAGCGGGCAACAGATGACACCTTGTTTGTGGTGTTTAGTTGACCAAACGACGACGTACACTTGTCCTTCAGCGAGTCTTTGTCCTTATTTGGAGGAGGCCGGCTGTCACCTCCCTGCCTATAGTTATCGTACTTTTGTTTAATTGCCTAATGCGTCCTCTGATCTCTACGTCTTTCCTGTCCTCACTATGATTTATGTTACATGTTAAACGACGTAACTGCACATTGGTCGTTACCAATTTTCAAATTTTAAATTACGAGTGCTAATCAACAGCCGTGGACACATTTCTCTTGATCTCCAATGATCACCGATAACCTCCACCGATCTACATGACGACTACGGGGGTTTCCAGTAATGTCTGTGTTCTGGTCCTGATGCTAGACGGCGCTGTCAGACGAGAGAGGCTACACTCCACCAAACTGTCTCACACATACGCCTCGAGTCCACGTCATATGTCCTTGTAAACAACAACATACACGCACACACACACACACACACACACACACATATATATATATATATATATATATATATATATATATATATATATATATATATATATATATATATATATCTGCTGAAAGTAGCCTTTAGCAAGATGAAAAACATTCTGACCAATAAAAAGATGTCAATTGAAACGAGAAAAAGAGTGTTGAGGGGATACATAGAGCCTGTTCTTTTGTATGGACGTGAAACTTGGACAATGTGCAGTCAAGCTGAAAAACATCTGATGGCTGCAGAAATGTGGTTTCTGAGGAAAATGCAAAGAATACCATGGACAGACAGAAAAACCAATGACAAGTACTACAGGAGACAAATGAACATCGTAAACTGATTAGAGAAATTAGACGTAGACAGTCAAAATTTTTTGGACATGTTATGAGAAGAAATGGATTGGATAACTTGGTGACAACTGGCAAGATCGAAGGGAACAGACCAAGAGGCAGACCGAGAGGAAAATACCTGGATGGCTTGGCCACATGGCATGGACGAAACAGGAACACTGAGCTGATCCACGACACTGGTGATCGAGTGAAATGGCGAGTCATGACCGCCCACGCTTTCCGGCATGGCACATGATTGATTGATATATCTGCTGGATTACGAACATTTATTGCCATGATAGTTCAAGTCACCATTTTCAACCTCTTCAATCATGCAAGTGTCGTCTTCACAACGAAGGTTGGCCACACTGGATCCTCAAAACTTGCTACATCTCATTATATCGGTACACTTCAACAAGAACAGTTGATCTATCCGGTGATTCGGTGATGCTATTTTCCTGCTTGCATAGTTGCCTAACTCTTGCTCGACTTCAACTTTTCTTTGCAATAGCCAATCTGGTTTTCATAAAATTATTACATCGTCATGTGGCCACAATATGCCATGTCTCTTACTTATTTTCCCCGTCGTCTGTCTTTTCATTCTGAGTTTCCCTAAAACCTCAGTATTTCGTTACTTTTGTTTCCAAGAAATGTGACATAGTTTCGTATATATCCACATGTCCAAGGTACTTCACTTTAAAAGGGGAAAATAAAACTTCAGCAAAGACACACTTGCCGGCGCTATACATGATAAAAAAACACAGAGACTAGAATTGACTAGAAACACACAATTAAGAACGCAGTCTAGTTTGTTGTGTTGTGTGTTGCAATCAATGGCAGCCATTATCAATATCTAGAGGAAATGCTAGTTCTCGAGGAATTAACTATCATCACCTTCACCTGTGTGCTAGCAACACAAAGTTAACATACCTGCTCACAAGGGTACTACCCCCGTTATTGAAGCAAGACAGCAGCCCGTTGTTTCTGGTCATCGTTATCTAATGCTGCTGGTCAATAAACTCCAATCATACACCGAATATCCACAGAATATCATACCCAATAATGGTCACAGACGCAGTGCAGAAGTCATAGACATCACCCCGGTTCACATACTGAACATGCCCAATGACGTGCTGCAGAAGTTACGTTCGGGCTATTGATGTTGTAATGGTTGACTTGTGGGTCTCTTACACTACAGTCGTATGTAGCTAACATACACACGGTCATGAGCGCGTGCATACAAACACAATATTTTGTTTATGTGAATGAAGTATGGTGTTATAAGCATCAAAAGCCAAACTGCGTAGTTCTTGAGGACAGGACAAGAAAATACTATCCCCTAACGCAATCTGCAGAATGGCGCGAATAGAAGGTGTGTGGAAAACGCTGTCAGTTGTACACTTGACAGTAATTTATGATGTGGTTTCATTCACACAACGTGGACTGCATTCGCGAAACGCAGTCAACCACCAGTGGTCAGCCAACTGTCCATCTCATGTCAAGGCGGCTGTAGGTTAATATATGCCAGGACACTAGTTGTGTGTGTTCATTCATATTCATTGTCAGACGTCTGTCATCAATGTGACACCAAAGGTAAGCGAGCCATCAGTGCTACACCGAAGGTCGTCAACAATGCCGCGATGACATCACATTACTTGGGCCCCATAAATGTTAGCTTCATAACACCATGTGCGGCACGTGTGTTCAGTGTGACAAAGAATCTTGGTCACAAAGCAACCCATTCAGACACGCGGAGATTTATTAATTGATCTGTTTGTGGTTCAATATCAACTGATAGACGTTCAATTCTCAGCGTATAGTCAGTCAGTCATATTAGTAACCCAATCTGATTTTACGTTCTAAACAGTGAAGATGCTTGATACAAAGCCATCTACAAGCAGATCTGTATTTAGACTCCCACAAAATATATACACATCGTTTTGCGGGGTAACCTTAGGACCGTCGTCGGTAGTGGTATTATGTTATCATTCTTATCATGTTATCAATGACGCAACAATAACCTACCACAATAGCGGCTGCTAAATGCTAATAAACCGATGCAAACAAAGAACTAAAACAGGACAACGCGAAATGGCTTCGATTATCTCAGCCAGCGCTTAAACTGAATCAACTGACCACACCTACACATAGCCCACACCAATGACACTGGGATCACACTGCGAAATGGTCACGTACTTCCAATAGGCGAACACAGCATGAACATGCATTTCATGAGAAATCCTGGAATACGTGTAGTAGATGTAGAGCAGAAGCGGCGTATATACGACTGGCGATCCGCCTGCAGGTAGAGGAGATCATGCGTGTACATGGGCGATGAGATTGTACAGCGTACCGCCGACCAGACTCATGTCGCGGCCACTTCTACGTGCCCCGTGTCGAGGTGGGGTCAGTGGTAGGCAACTGTTATCACTGGTCGTAGTAGTGGGTGTTGGGTAGGGCCTGCCCAGGCAGTGTGTCGGCGACATGTGGGAATACTGAATACATCATATGAAATCATCTGTGAGTGCACAACAGTGAATACTATGTTTAGTGTTTATGTAGCAGAATAGTGAATATCAAAGGCCACAGAAACATTTAAGGAAAAAAAAAGTTAGTTGCATATCCTTTACAGGACGTCGCAGTCAACCCCAGCATTTTGGATATGATTCCTTGACAAGTGTACGTTCAGTACTGCTTTCTGAACGACCAGCACTCATACTATTGTATGAAAACAAAGAAAGGCTTCCATATCGCCGGCAACAGTGTTTCGAACTCGGCATATAGGATTACGAATTGCATTCGTAACGCCTTCGTCATAGAGGCGGTTTAAAAACAAAAAAAGTAAAATAAAAGCCCAATGCAGCTGAAGCCGTGAAGACAGGTCCTATGCTTACTTATACACAATGATCACTATCCCAGGTGTCCGGCTCTCAGGGCTTACTGACAAATCGGCACGTGGTGGATCATGTGGTGGGCATTAGGCCAACCTCCTTTACTCCCCAAGCTATGCCCTGGTGCCCACTGTAGGCAGAGTCTAGCTGAGAGTCCGTGTCCATTAAAACAATCATGCAATCCGCGGGGGTTGCGCGTGGAACCCGTGTCCACCATGGCTTGCGTCTGGCCACTGCGCTACCACGGCTCACGATCACTGTATGCTTGGTGAACATCGCACGCCTTCCACACTGGCTGTATCAGGTCATTAATGTACTAGCACAAGTCCTACATCACGCTTTTTTTCCGCATATCGTTTACACGACATCACTGTCAACATCAGCATCTTCGGCGGATTGTTGATTTCTTGGTAAGATTACGCTCAGTAGTTTGCCATTGCTTTCTGAGCGACCGTAAGTTACCGACGATGTGAGAACCGCTACCGATTCTCGCAAATGTCACGTTACTCACGAGAGTACACGGGATTACGGAGACAGTCGTGTAACCCCTAGACCATGTAGTGAAAACAGCATCTGCGTTTTAAACAAGTGTTCTTTCATTGGAGTGACTATTAATGTGTCCAACACAAGACAAACACCCATACTCTGTCTGGTTCTCGCAGAAAACAGCTGCAAGACAATAATAAGACAAACTATACGAATGAAACAATACACGTTATAAGTGCATCATTATCATGTTTTCTGCAAACTGGCCTAGGTGTTCATCTCTCCCAAGATCTCGGTCGTTGGTGTTCTTGATCAAGTCTGCTGATGACATCTCTAAATGCCACCGTCTCAGTCCACCCAGAACCATTTATCATTGTCTGCCTCTGCCTCTTTTCCCACTAAAGGTACATCAATCAATCATGTGCCATGCCGGAAAGCGTGGGCGGTAATGACTCGCCATTTCACTCGATCACCAGCGTCGTGGATCAGCTCAGTGTTCCTGTCTCGCCCATGCCATGTGGCGGAGCCATTCAGGTATTTTCCTCTCGGTCTTCCTCTTGGTCTGTTCTCTTCGATCTTGCCACTTGTCACTAAGTTCTCCAATCCATTTCTTCTCATAACATGTCCAAAAAATTTTGACTGTCTACTTCTAATTTCTCTAATCAATTTACGATTTTCATTTGTCTCCTGTAGTACTTGGTCATTGGTTTTTCTGCCTGTCCATGGTATTCTTTGCATTTTCCTCAGAAACCACATTTCTGCAGCCATCAGATGTTTTTCAGCTTGACTGCACATTGTCCAAGTTTCACATCCATACAAGAGAACAGGCTCTATGTATCCCCTCAACACTCTTTTTCTCGTTTCAATTGACATCCTTTTATTGGTCAGAATGATTTTCATCTTGCTAAAGGCTACTTTCGCCATGGCGATTCTTGTTCTAATCTCTTCAAGGCATCTCCCATCATATGTTATGACTGTTCCGAGATAATTGTACCGATTCACTTGTTGAAGAATATTCCCCTTTACTTGTATATTACATTGTGGTACTTTTTTCTTCCTAGTGACGACCATAACCTGTGTCTTCTTACAATTTAATTCCAACCCCAGCTGCTCACTGTGTACAACAACTGCGTGTACTAATTGTTGTAGATCTTGTGCATTGTCTGCAATCAATACTGAATCATCTGCATATCTAATGTTATTGATGTTTTGTCCTCCAATGCTGATTCCATTTATATCTTCTACATTCCTGAAAATATTTTCACTGTATAGGGAAAAAAGATCTGGAGACATTACACATCCCTGCCTGACACCTCTCTTAATATGTTGATATTGTCCCACTTCATTATCAATCCTTATGGCAGCTTGTTGTTTCCAATATATGTTTTTTATAAGTCTAATGTCTTTCCCATCAATTTGTAGATCTGCAAGCATATTTACCATGTTGACATGTCTGACTCTATCAAAAGCCTTTGTGTAGTCAATAAAGCAAAGGTGTATATCCTTGTTTACTTCTATAGCACGTTCAATAACTGTTCGCAGCATATACACAGCATTTACTGTACAATTTCCTTCTAAAAACCCACATTGTTCTTCTCCTATTTCAGGTTGTATTTTCTTCCTCACTCTTTGCATGATAATTCGTATCAAAATCGTTGTGATGTGGATCATCCCGTACATACGGTTTCGAATATGTCAGGCTCAAGCGTCCACGGGGCCTGGATGAAGGAACATGTGTACTTCAAGGTGCGACCAACTAGAGACTGTCTTATGTCTTAGTCTGTCCCTTCCTTCTATGAGTGACAATCACCTCTGTGTGTGCATTTCTCCCGCTTGTACAATAATCACCAGCGATGGGGATGTCTGTCTATATGTTGTATGTGTGGAGGTGTCGGGTGTTGTGAGACTACTGTTATATTTAGTATGTGTGAAGGTGTCGGGTGTTGTGAGACTACTGTCTATATGTTGTATGTGTGGAGGTGTCGGGTGTTGTGAGACTACTGTCTATATGTTGTATGTGTGGAGGTGTCGGGTGTTGTGAGACTACTGTCTATATGTTGTATGTGTGGAGGTGTCGGGTGTCGTGAGACTACTGTCTATATGTTGTATGTGTGGAGGTGTCGGGTGTTGTGAGACTACTGTCTATATGTTGTATGTATGGAGGGTTCGGGTGTTGTGAGACTACTGTCGCCAACACACAACAATTACACAAAGAAACGCGCTGACAATCTACATGCTGAGAATGCACTGACGAAATGCTAGGCTAGTGCAAACTACAATTGTGTCACAATAAAACATAAAAGCAATCAAAGACGAACAAATATGTCATCACACACAGGGAGCAGAAAAAACATTTGTCCACACATTTAAGAATGGAAAAGATGAAACAGACAATGAGCGCCCTAAAAACTAATAAATCACCAGGAAGGGATGGAATTACAAATGAAACGCTAGCAGGGTTGTTTACTGGGGCAGAATATGCTTGCAGTCCTAAATTGCAGCTGCAAGAGAGTAATGGTCCCACAGGCATGGAAGGAAGCTATACTGATGCCAGTCCCAAAGAAAGGACTAGACCTGGCAGAACAAACTGGCTTGATAGCGACCTTTCAGTCCACTTAATTATGTAGGACAACTGATGGAACGCACTGCTAATACTAATAGCAGCTGAAAGAAAACACCTCTTAGTGTAGATTTAGGGAAAGCGTTTCAGAAGAAGCGATAGCTGAGTGTAGAACCAAGCAGAAACATTTGGAAGATTGACAGCCTGCCCCATGTGTCAGATGTTTAATGGTCTGAGAAGAGAAAGACTAAAGCGAAACAACTTTGTAGAATCTGTAAACAGAAAGATAAGGACATATCCTATTTTTAACATGTCAACAATCAAACCCACCTACAATGCACACAAGTTCCCACTTTGGAGACAAAAGGGCCTGTCTGAGATGATAACACATATTTCCAGTAATGAGAACAAGAACACACTAAATAAATAGGAAAAAAGATAGACAGAAGGACGTTACAAGGAAACACATAGACTCGTGCATAGCCATAAACAGAAGCATCAGCAAGAAGAAAAAAAGTAGGGTCGGCAAGGGGGGTTGGGAGATGGGGGGGGGGGGGAGGGTGTGTTTCTCCAGAACATAAAAATTGGAGCTAAGAAAACAGTTAGTGGCAATTGGCAAATCCTCCATTCTCAAGTAGCTTCAGAACAGAGATAGTCTTGAAAACTACAGAAACATAAAGACGGACACACAGCTCTCTTCACAGATGTGAACTAACTGTCTTACTAGTGAAGAGTGAAAACTGCAGAACTAGCAGACCTTGGGGCAACACTGCATGGACAATGTCAGGAAAAGAATGCAATACTTTGGATTCCGTCACATAGCGACATGTCTGGACGTGACACGGCTGACAGACTGGCAAAGAAAGGTGGGAGACATCTTGGGCCTGACATGGCCATAGCCTATGATGAAGTCATAAGGTTTAAGAGTAGTACGTATCGAACCGAGGTGGGGGGGGGGGGGGTCCAGAGCATCCAGGCCAACAGAAAGATGTTGTATGAGGAGGAGGAGAAGGGGGTGGAGGAGGAGTAGGTGGAGGAGGAGTAGGTGGAGGAGGAGGAGAACCTATTCAGTTTCCCAGTGGTCTAGTATCGTCTCTGATTTCTACAAGTGCGTTGGCCTCTTTATCATATGTGAGTGTCTATCAATAACAATACGTGCATTTGTCCCGCTATTTGACGCCTTAGTGCTTTTCCGAGTCATATTTTCACGAGTCTGTGACGGCACGGCGTACGGCCATACATGTTGAATGGAGAGAAATCCTCACATATCTAGCCCAGTCAAGGTCCTTGTTACCCGCCTACGGAGATTTGACATACAGAGCTAGATCCTTATGTGTATAGACGACTCTCGGTGGCTGATGTGGTCGCTAGCACGTCGGCCGCCTTTAACTCCCAAGACTTTTCCTGGTACATATTTTAGGCTGGGTCGACCTGGGAGCTCAGGTACATTTTAAACATTCGAAACCGCCCTGATTGGGGGTCGAACCCAAGACCACAGGTACGGCAGGCGAGCCGCTGTTTAACTGGGAAGATGCTTGGAAAACGATGGTGACGGCAGTGAAATAAAACAGCCTCCCACCATGGTGTGGCGAATATCAGCTGATGTATTTATACGTGTTGTTGGGGATTGGAGATGTGCACAAGCACTGTGAGCCACGTCAGTCGGCTAGGCACATGATCACAATAGTGATGCTACCAATATGATAGTATCGCCACCTTGAGGTGACAGGTCATTCAGCGAGCGTTAATCCTCCTGGGACTACGTGTTGAGAACCGCTGCCCCAGGACCCGTGGTTAATACAGGGAAGCCAGGACACACACGTAACCTGAAACTGACGGCCTGACAAGACAGGGCGGCAGCAGGCAATCTTAGATGACCTGTGATCGTTCCCCATGAATACACACACCGACCTTCATCTTTCAGCTCCGTGCGACACCGGTGATTATGAAATGTGACCACCGACACACGAAGGTCATGCACACAGTTTAGTGTCACACAGTGTACACGGCTTCACAATCGCGTACAGTCTAGTGTCACACAATGTACACAGCTTCACAATCGCACACAGCTTCACAATCGCATAAAGTCTAGTGACACACGATGTACGCGGCTGACACTCGCGTACAACCTGATTTCACATAACGGACTAATTTACATTTGCGTAAAGTCTAGTGTCACACAATGTACATAGCTGACAATCATCAACAGTATAGTGTCACACAATGTACACAGCTGACAATCATCAACAGTCTAGTGTCACACAATGCACACATCTGAGAATCGCGTAAAGTCTAGTGTCGCACAATTTTACACAGATGACAATCGTCAACAGTCTATTGTCACACAATGTAACAGTTGATACTCGTCAACAGTCTAGTTTCACACAATGTAACAGTTGATACTCGTCAACAGTCTAGTGTTACCAAAGTACAAAATTAACAATTGTCTATAGTCTAGTGCCAAAACGTACATTCAGTGGATAATGCACACTTGAAACTACTCTGTTTTCATACAATGACATTGAACAAGCATATTCCTCGTCTGTGTTAATTTGCTAGGTCATAAAATGTTCTTCCTAAAACAAAAGTAGCAAGTAAACAAGACTGAGGCACTCTCTTACAAGCAGCCAAGTATCACTGACTGCACTGAAACAGGCATGTGTAGATCGAACACTGGCTTCACCGATGCCATCCAATGGGGCAGATTCACTGATGATTTACAATACAAGTAATCGTGCAGGAAATCAATACAGCACCTGCCTACTGCCTGCCCTGTGCTGAAGAATGTCGATTTTTTTCTTCAAGGTCCTAGCAGGTTTACTGTGTCGGATCTTAACTGGGAACAGGGAACTACAACTGTGTGACCTTCGTCACAGCCATCATCACGCAGCTGGGAGCGTGCAGCTGTGTCGGTAGTATAGCTGAAATTACTTCCTATAATAACGTTTCTGGCACTTTCTCTTCACTTTCATGTACATTTTCTGGGTTATGTTTTTGAACATTACTCCACAGTACTCCTTTCATCTTTTTAGTATGTCAATGCTTTCTGTTCAAGCCATACCTATAATTTATTTACGTAGAAACAAATGGTCGCCTGTGTAATAGACACGATCAACGTGTGTGTACTGTGAAAACTACAACTGAGTCACTGAGGAAACATAAGACAGCAAACACTAACCGTGAAACTACAGCTTTCATTGAGGCAAAACATTGTAGCAAAGATTATGTCTGGGAAAGTACAGCTGAGTCACTGAGGAAACATAAGACAGCAAGCATAACCGTGAAACTACAGCTGTCATTGAGGAAAAACAAGACAGCAAACATAACTGTGAAATTACAGCTGTCACTGAGGAAAAACATTGCAGCAAAGATTATATCTGGGAAACTACAGCACTGAGGAAACATACGACAGCTAACATAATCGTGAAATTGCAGCTGTCACTGAGAAAAAACAAGACAGCAAACATAACCATGAAACTACAGCTGTCATTGAGGAAAAACAAGATAGCAAACATAACCGTGAAATTACAGCTGTCATTGAGGAAAACACAAAGCAGTAAAGATTATGATAAGCAGACAGCTTCTTGACCGGAAAACAGATGCGCGACAAGTACGGATGATCGACTGCAAAATGCAGTTATGTGACGGCGAAATTACGGTCACATCACTGGGAGACTGCAGCTGCGTTACAGTGATACTACGGCGGCTTGGCTGGATATCTATACAACTAGTTACTGATACAGCTCAGCGGCGTTATGAGACCTGCACTGTGTGATGGCACCAACAATTGAGGAATATTGTCAAAAAAGAGTCCGATGGCAGTATCTATCTACCTGTCTAAAACAAATGAATGAACGGGGTCATAGCAGATACCGCCAAGCCGGGAAGCTAATCCAGAACCGCTACAGTAAGGTGGTCAATATGGGCTATAGAGTGCTCGAGCAACTCAGCGACTTGGTTTTAAAAGTAACACGAGCTAAACGCATCATAGGTCCTTAGGCTAGCTGGTATATAGAGCAAACAATCACACAGCCAACCATACACTACACATACAGCCACCATGGCATGTCAACAAGCAGCTGTAGTGAGAACAATGGTTCTGAACTATTGCTTATCAGGTTAGTAGAGACTTGACAAGTCAACAGTGCAATAAGAAGACCTACAGGGGGGTCCAACCATAAGGTAAACTTCTCACAGGTATCACAAGGATAAAGTCAACATTCGTTGCCCGTGTCAATAGAAGACAAACTCAGGAGAACAAGTGGTCTCATTCACGGAATACGAGTGAACATACACTGAGTGGGCGGTAGACACTGAGTGAGTGGATACAGAGGGTGGTAGAGAGAGGGAGAGAGAGAGGGAGAGAGAGGGAGAGAGAGAGGGAGAGAGAGGGAGAGAGAGAGAGAGAGAGAGAGGCTGAGAGAGGTTTGTAGACAGAAAGAGGGTGGCAGGCTTTGGGTGAGAGGCGGATAGTAAGGGGATGAAGAGTAAGACAATGAATAGTATTTGTCATCATGGTATGGAGCAGCTAAATTGTGCTCATATCATCATGTAACAGGTTCCCCACCCTTGAAAAGCGTCTCCTTGGCATAAGGCTCTCGACCCTGTGCCAGTTCCCCCGGCCCATGCATGATCATGCTCAAGGCGTCTTCAATGCTCCTTGCTATATTGTGCACCCCGTCCTCTTCTTGTAGGCGCCAGGCCTTCCATCACCTTGCTCTCTCCCAACCACCGCGCCGTTGGATACGGTCAACGGTTGTCAGTTGCCCAGACATGCTGGTGTCTATGAGCCAGTGCTCTTCCATGCTGAGGTCATGTAGAACGTCCGTATTGCGGTTCTTCTTGGTCGACGATATTCTAAGAACTTTTATGCAAACTTTCAGTTAACAAGCGCGATTTTCTGGTTTAGTGCTGATAGAGAGTGACTGTCAAATTGTCCATGATTCACACCCGCATGATGTCACAAGAACGATGCATGTTTTGAGAAATGCTACTTTAATTTGCTTCCTGGTGTCGTGTCACTGGCTCTTAAAACTGTTTATTTTCTGCATTACTATTGACCGCCTACAGCTGACTTATACGACATAGTCATAGTTTGTGACATTTTTAATGTCTTCACTGTAGATCGGACTTTTGGTTAACATCTAGTTTTTGTTTTTAAGTTAAGAGAAAGATTGTTATCTTCAGTGTATAATTACCAATATTGGAGAGGAAGATCGTGCCATCTGCATACTGGAGTTCTGCAATTATAAATAGATGAAGATGGTCCTAGGTCTCGTCACTTCTGGTGTTTCTAGTTGCTTTGTCTGCATAAATATTGAACAGGTGCGGGAATAGAATGTCTAACCTACCCCCCCCCCCCTTTTTTTTTGGGGGGGGGGAGGGGGGGGGGGTTGTTGAAGCTTGTTTTTGTTTTGTCTTTGTTTTGCATCTCAAATTAGCTGGGTGTCTCACCAGCTACACTGACAGCTGCTTGTTGTTGTTCGTGATATGACTGTAGTATAGGAAGCAAATATGAAGGTCTGCACGTAGTCAATGTATTTCTCAAAGATGGTTCTCGCGATGGTCCTCATGTTGAATACATGGCCATGGTTCCGTCCGAAATCTGCGTACACTTCTTGTAATTCATATTAGTTAGTTACCTGTTAGTGTCATACGAGGAAAGTAGACACATAGTTTTAAATGTCCTTTCATGTGGAGAGTGATGCAGACTGTTCTCTTCCATATTTTGAACCAAACAGTGCTATTTCAGATCTTACAGACAAGTGCGGACGCCAGCGCCCCCTCCTGCCTGGTGTCAAAGCTTAGTACTTCCCTTTCTTCAGATTTTGCTTTGCTGATATTACTTCTTCTAATAAATAGGGGGCTGAGTGGTCTCGAGGTATGGTGTCCGCCTCGAATGCTGGAGGTCACGGGTTCAGGCCCCGGTGAGGACCAGGATTTATTTTTAAAAATCCACCTGGACTTCCAGTAATAAACTTTCCCCTGGTCTCTGGGTAGTGAGATCGGACGCCCGTGTGTATTGTTGCGCACGTAAAAAATCCTTTGGCAGTTGGAAATCGAAAAAGAGTAGCCTAACGGCGCTGCCCGGGCAAAATTTCGAGTTAAAAAACTACCCAAAGTATTTCAGGATCCTCGCCGATGCAATGGAGTTCGTGCATTGAGCTGAGTTTCTCCAGACTCAGGTTTGAGTTAGGAGGAAAACGGAGCACTTATGAGTTAAACCGTGTGCCGTGATGTTGATCCAACGACTAAACTAAACTAAACTTCTTCTAATAACGTTTCTGGTTCTTTCTCTTCACTTCCATGCACATTTTCCGGGTTATGTCTTCGCACGTTTCTTCACAGTACTCCTTTCATCTTTCTAGTATATCTTTGCTTTCAATGGAAGTGTTGCCATACCTATCATTTATTATAAGTAATAAAGGTCAAACAGTCCTAGAAAACAGCATGTGTTCGTCCATGTCAGTTTTGACAAGACACTCCATGATGATGAGGTTAATGAAACAATGGTCACGGTTGTGATATATGGACAATACTTACAAGGACAATACTTAATAGGAAATAAGTGAACATGCCGCGCTATAGTCAGCTGGACGTGCCTGGCTTAGTGAGAGGGACAAGGCTTTCTGTAGAGAGATGGACCAGGAGTGCTATAGAGAGATTGATAGTGGGCGCTGTTGAGAGATAAATACGGGGTGCTTTTGAGAGAAGGATAATGGGTGCTGTTGAGAGATGAATAAGGGATGCTGTTGAGAGATGGATAAGGGATGATGTTGAGAGATGGATAAGGGATGCTGTTGAGAGATGGATAAGGGATGATGTTGAGAGATGGATAAGGGATGATGTTGAGAGATGGATAAGGGATGCTGTTGAGAGATGGATAAGGGATGATGTTGAGAGATGGATAAGGGATGCTGTTGAGAGATGGATAAGGGATGATGTTGAGAGATGGATAAGGGATGCTGTTGAGAGATGGATAAGGGATGATGTTGAGAGATGGATAAGGGATGCTGTTGAGAGATGGATAAGGGATGATGTTGAGAGATGGATAAGGGATGCTGTTGAGAGATGGATAAGGGATGATGTTGAGAGATGAATAAGGGATGCTGTTGAGAGATGGATAAGGGATGATGTTGAGATATGGATAAGGGATGCTGTTGAGAGATGGATAAGGGATGATGTTGAGAGATGAATAAGGGATGCTGTTGAGAGATGGATAAGGGATGATATTGAGAGATGGACGAGGGGTGCTGTTGAGAGATGGATGAGGGGTACTTCAGAGAGATGTATGAGGGATGATTAGAGAGATGGATGTGGAGTGCTCTAGAGAAGTAGACATGGTGAACTGTATCAAAATGAAAATGAATCTAGTTCTTATTTGTTTTGATTTTAACACCAGAGAACCAGTAGACTGACACGTTGAAAATTAGCAGGTCCCAGTCTAACTATTTATGAAATAATAATAATAAAAAGTAAAACAATTCTCAGAGTTCCAAAATCTAGGCAGCATTTTCACGGAAGAGAGGTTCCACGCGGACACAGCGGCTGTCACTGTTGCTCAAGAATGTGAAGATTGGATGGAGGTCACACAGGAACACCAGAAAGAGTATGTCTTTCAACATGTTGCTGTCAATGTCAAACCTGGTTTTGATCAACATCCACCAGAGAAAAATGGGCACACGAGAGAGAGATATCTCAGAAAGGCTGCTGGCATTTTCAAAAGAGACAACTGTGCGAGACGAGGATGTCAGAAATGCGACAGGCATGCCAACAGGCATCTAAAGAGAACAGAGACAGAGGTGTGGGTATATTATGGGAACACAAGCGATCAACTGCTGGTAAGAGCATACAAGACAAACAAGATATGGATGTTGTTGGCCGGTGACATTGATACTCTGGAAGATTGAGAGTTTTATCAAAGTTCAGGTCGCCTTCACCCTGAAGAGACTGGCGTAGAGACGTTTCCTTTTGACGCAACCAAGGTACCTGACTTTTGAACACAAGCTGCGGCTTCCCAAAGCCCAACAGTAATCGGCAGGTGTGAATTACGAAAGCAGATGTGATCTACCTGGGGCTAGACAGTGACAGAACCACCATTGTCCTATCCCTGTCTGAGTTCTTGAGACCGGTGCATAAGTTATTTACCAATACAAGCTACACACACAGTGCAGACACAAGGCGGTCAGTGTCGCGTGTTAGATGTATGGTATAGAACGGCTGTCTATTTTCCGTTTGAGAACTGTTTATTACCATCCCCTGTAAACGCTTGGTGGAGGGCGCTGTATGTATGGGACAAACGACCAGGATCCAACAACACGACGCTTACAAAGCCACAGAAGAAAATACTCTCCTGCTGAAGATCGCTGCATTCTCGTGATGTTGAGGAAATTTTCACACCCGAGCAATGTATTCACAAGAACGGTCATAGAGTTCACTGCAGGGGTAAATACAATATTAAAACCTATTCCCGGGAAGGTTAACCCGGTCAACAAATGCCCGCAGAAGTCGGATGTGTCGGCCTAACGGCGCAAGAACGCAGCTCTGCTGTGGACAGGCACAACGCAATCACGTCCGAAAAAAAAAACTCCGGATGAACGAAGAAGAAGAAACCTATTCTAGGATCACACACCGATGGTTTCATTATGTAATTAACCTGGCACCATTTGGCACATGTGCATGCTTGCTCACATGTACGGTCTGTGCGTGCTTGCGCGTGTACAGACGCCATTTAACAACAAATAATAAACTGGTTAGCAACAGAATGTTCTTTTGCGTGGCTTGCGGCACGGTACGCTGAAAGCTAAGAAGATGGCCTCATTGATAGCTAGTTGTGTGTGAAGTATGGGTTTTCCCCCTACTTGGACGTACACGTGACCAACTATCGATACTCTCTACTCGTGCCAGCTCAGCGTGGCCACTCCAGTCTGGCTGGTTCAAGTGTCCATCACAGAACTGGTCATTCCCGATAACTACAACCTCGGGCATTGCTGCCAGGGCCCAGTACATGATGGTTGAAAGTGAGATGTCAAGGTCTAATGTCAAGGATCGACACTTTCTTTCCGTGTCCCTGTGAGGTTTATTATGGACAAAATATTTCAGTTTCAGAAAGTACTTCAGTAACTTGTGCGCGCAAGGGATATCTATAGCAGACGCACGGTACCCTTGCTTTAAAAAAAAAAAAAAGTCGCACGAACTCCGTAGCTCAAGCGACGACAACCAGGAGTATGAAAAAAATGCACTCGTAAACCGAAGGACGCGGTCTGAAATCGAACCCAGAACCTTCGGAGCCCAAGTCAACGGGGTACCCTTGCTGTACACGTGAAATCAGAAACACAGATGGCACTTTCCATGACCTTGGAGCAGTTGACCTTCTATGACAGGGATGACAAACACGGTGGACCGTGTGCGAGTTAAACAGTCATCGGCAGCTGGAAATTGACAAGAGCAAGCCGATCAAGTCGCTGCTACATGCTCACTTTGAAAATATATAAAACCCACCCACACGAGAATATTCTAGCATGTGTGATTCTGTTATACACACGCTTGGATCCTGGCTGGTGTTGCCTAGTTCGAGTACTTGCTGAGATCCTACTGGGATCATCTGCGATGGGAGACTAATCACTTATGGAAACAACTCATCCGTTATTGTGTCTCCTACTAGTCGGCTTTCAAAATATCTTCCTTATACATCGCGAATTCAACCACTAGCGCCCTTGATGGCAACATATCCGCTGTATGGTGGCCTCTCCTCTAGGATGGCCCGGACTGCATATATATATATGAAATACTTGTAAACGGTAAGTGTCTATGCTTGGCACCCACTCTGTGCCACACGGTTCGCTATTGCACTGTACAATCTAACTAAGTTGAGTGCAGTCAAGAACCGACATAACACTCGACACATTCCCACGTGTGCTCCGTCCTAATCCGCAACAACCAGCGAAGAGTTCCAACACTAATGGTACCAGATGCACTCTGATTATGTCCGTCTGGTCTTTTCTCGGAGTACTGAATGTCGACTAGATTCCATGGTCACTCCCCGCGGCACCATTCTCTTCAGGAAATGATGCTGTCCACAATACACACATGATCCCAAGGACCCTGGCAACATCTGCCTTATCGTGTCCACCCAGCGGTGCAGATCCAACCAATTTGTCCGACTGCTCATAATAACTAAGTTACGAGGCGGGGGACCGCGGCTCCAAGATACACCCGTTTTCTTGTTGCAGTGCGACATATCATTAAGTTAAAATACGGACGCTGTTGTTCCAAGATACATCTGATTCGCAGTTAGTGTCACATAACTAACTTTAAATGGGTGTGTTCCGTGTATTCAAGATACCCCCTTATCATTTCAAAAACTACCCAGTGACATTTACCAACGCCATTATCTAGTTTCAGACTTGTTACGTCAGAAAGAAACTATTTTTACCCATCATAAGACAAGCCAGTGACTACCAGCCTTACACAAGCCGCGTCTGGTTACACTCTGGCACTGTTCTTGTGCCACGTGATGATTATAAACAATATGTTTCTGGCTCTCCAGTTGCTGACAAGTTAATTCTCTGACGTCAGAAAATCGGATTCTGACATAGAGCAGGTGTTCATTTTGAACTCACCTGGTACATTTTAGAAACCCGGTGTCCGCCAGCCTGCGTCAGGCCTGGTGTCTGTTGCCTGGCGTATATTTAACGCTCACCCGAGCCTGGCAATGAGTGGGATGACCCAAACCACGTCCGTCTAAAATTAATGATCAGGTCCGCCCTCTACATACCAAATCTCACTTGGGGTATCCGTAGTGACGTCATCAAGCCGTCTGCCTTGCGCTCTAAATGGTTGTGGGTTCGTTTTCGGACTGCGACGTTCAGACCACGAGTGTATTTTTCCCCGAATCCCCCCGGGGTCATGGCGGGTCAAAGGAGTTTGTGCTCTGTGCGATGCTCTCGGCAGACGGCTAGTTCTAAGGAGAACGACTCAAGATGACGAAAACCCAGGTGCAATAGTCTTTTATCTTGCATAGCTCAAAACTGTTTACAAGCAGCACACAGAGTGACTTCAGTCAGGGATATTTAAAAGTCGTATAATACTAGTTACAATGACTCTATGTGGTTGTGTGCAACCGCAAGAGTGAAAAATAATGTGACAAAAAAGCATGTGCAACTATCTGCACGAACTAGAGCTATAGATGAATGGTTCTGCTATTATCTTTACCGCTAGGTGTTGCAGGCATCGCTTAGGTGGGGAGATCACTGTACGTCATGTAACAGACGACCCGCTTACAGCAGAACATTCCTAAATTGTCTTCCCATAAAAGCGAATGACACGTGATTTTCCAGTGATGATACTACATGTGCATCACCCAGGCTTGTGGACCCGTAGCAGTTTGGACTTTGCGCAGATGACCAGAACAGTGGACAGAAGAGAGTCTAGATCAGACAACTTCGTCACCGGCCCTAGGACTTACTCACCTGGTGGTAGTGATGATGTTAAAAGTGAAAGTCTGAGAAAATATGTGAAGCACATGTTGTAATTAACACTGTACCTGGTCGGTCGCCAATCCGGGTCAGTATCTCATCTCAGTATCTCATCTCAGTATGACAACTCGCGTGCACACAAATCCTTGTGAAGTGATGAGTGAGGAAGTCGCATGGACAATCTTGTAGTTCAGCTAGTCAAACCCAACTGGAGTATCAGTTTAGGAGTGAGAAACCGCGGCGCCCAACATCATCGGCAGCAGCCCACCTGCTAGTGCAGCGGTTTGTGCTTTCTTCCTAATGGTCTTGAGAATACAGCACCGATGTATTTGAGAATAGGGTAGGATTCTTAACAACGCGCGAGACCCGACGTGGGTTCCATCTTGAATACTAAATTGTAGTAATGCATAGTATAGACGCTGTAGATAATGTATAGTATAGGCGTTGTAGATAATATATAGTATAGGCGCTGTATATTGTCTCGTAGTTTTTCACTCACTCTGCAGACTGTGAGGTAGCATCTGTAAGAAGCATACCTAGTCCTCTCTAGCTGTACTTAAACTAGCATTTGTAATAGCCGTACTTGTAGTTAACAGAGTCTGTTCTGCTGTGTGTAAAGTTAACAAAATCCGTTCTGCTGTAGGTAAAGTTAACAAAATCCGTTCAAGCTGTTCATGAACTTAACGAGGTTCGTCACTGCTGTGCTTGTAATGGGTCTTCTAACAGTGGATGCAATCCGTCTTAGCCGTAGGTGTCTTCCATAACTGTAGGCGAAGGTCACCCGAACTGTGCTCATAATATGTGCCAATCGTCAATATAGTTTGTCCTAAAGGTATATATATAGAGTGTCCTAAAGGTATATATATAGTGTCCTAAAGGTATATATATATATATATATATATATATATATATATATATATATATATATATATATATAGCGTGTCCTAAAGGTATATATATAGCGTGTCCTAGCTGGACAAGTAGTCGTCCATTAACTCACAGGCCGAGATACATTTACACAATAAATTATTAATAGATTATCTAGAAGATGATCCCGGAATGAAGTGTATGCGTCTCTGTTTACTTGTAGTCAAATATTTCAGTAAAATGTAGCCACAATGCTGAAGAACATGGAATAAACATATTCATACATATTCGCACAACACTGCAACTACGATCTAATCCATACGGCACCAGTATAAAAAGACAACAGGCGTTAAAGATGAATACACGCCTTTGCTGTAAAGTCCGGAGCTCCGCATCAAGCACGATCCGGGCACATCTGAAATCTCCGATACTGACTACAAATATTCACACTTCTGGATTCTGTCCGTATCGGGTCTGTACAGACGAGCATGTTTACACACAGAAAACAAGATAGTTCTTCACCGCACAAACAACGTGCCTCGTCAACACTGTCGTCATCACACACAACTGTGTATGTAATACAGGCTTGCTGTTTCCGTAGGATCGTCCCTATTTCTCTGTTCAGAGACTAATTTTGATGTTACAATGATGATATGTTCCGTACCATGACAAGTTAAGAATATTGTCAGAAGTTTTCAAATCACAAACTAGCTGTTTCGTTACGACCATACAGAGTTTAGTCTATTCTGATTCTTGTTTACGACATAAACCAACTGTTCGTTACGATTGTACCTATCACACTGAGTTTTGTATCACTATGATAGCCACACCGAGTATAGCATATTGTTATAACCACACATAATTAAGAAGTGTCAGAAGTTTTCATATTACAAACTATCTGTTTCGTTACGACAGCCCATATCGAGTTTAGTATATATTAATAACCACACAGAGTTTAGTATATTCTGATAACCATATAGAGTTTAGTATATCCTGATATGTGTTTACAACACAAACTAGCCAGCTGTTCGTTACACCGTGTATCATCACTGTGATAGCCACATCGAGTTTAGCATATTGTGATAACCACACCGAGTTTAGTATAATGTGATACGTTTTCACATCTGTAGATAGTTCGTTCCTCAGACACTGTTAATCGTGTGGTTAATACCAGCTACATTCTATCGGGTCATAATATCCACAGTACCACATGCTTCTGAAAAGAACCGCGTTGCACAAATCTATTCCGCCAATACACACTTGAGACGGGCTGGCAAGCATGCCTGCCTGCCCCGGCACACACACGCTACACGCCCGGCGCTTGATTGGGAACAGCATTCCCGCTCACTGCTACTTCCCCCTGCAGCAGGCAGGCCTGTCGGCCAGTAATTGAGTCACAAAGAAGCAAACCTTGGATTTCAGACAAACATTAGGTTACGGCTGAATTCCGTACATATATATCACTGGTAGCTTACCTCGACCTTGACAAACAATAAATAACCTCCCGTATTTTGCTAAAGCAGGCAGGAGAGGCGGCATAAGTAAACTATATTTACCTGCTCAATACTGGTCTTCAGTTATATGCAAGACATGCGTCTACAGGCACTGCTGGCAAGAACGGTTAGCTACAGCTAGTGGGTGTTTCCAAGGCACTAGGGCCAGGTTCTATACTGGCCAAGACCTACTAACACGTTCTAGTCGTGCGTCCTGGGCAACAGGTCCCGTTGGGGTCCTGGCTAACGTCTGCACGGCGAGGAACCACCAGTCTGCACACCAATAAGCCATGGGACAACGGATACTCATGCAAACCTGTCCGGTATGACATCACACTGTTGTTGGACAACAGGATGTCTTCATCCGACATACAGGACTTCACGCTGGAGTTCACAGCCAGTGAACGCAATCGCAAGCAAGCAAGTTACAGCTACTGGCGAACATCGACAACCGCCGAGTGTATATATATATATATATATATATATATATATATATATATATATATATATATATATATATATATATATATATATATATATAATGTTTCTCTTGTACCTTGCGGTGTCGAGGTGAAGTATAATCAGCGGGAAAGTGCCTGCTTATGGGCTTCATGTATCGATATTCCCATGGACTTATTCCCTGCCTCCATCGTCTACGTATATATATATATATATATATATATATATAATTCTCTATGTTCACCCCTAGTGACGTCATTACAACAGACCACCTAAACACAATCTGCATAATCATCAGGCGTCAAGTAGGCTTGTTCCTGGAGTGAGGATACCATATCCTCTGGATATGAATGGTTCAAATCCAGTCTATCTATAATGTGTCTAGTCCCTAGTGTTGTTTTTTTTTTTTTCCCAACGTTTCCATCCTGTTTCAGGATATTGCGGTCAACACCAGCATCTTTCAGCTGTATGTTGATTCCTAGGCTAGATTACGCTCATCAGCACGCCACGACTTTCTGAGCGACCGGCTCCATACTCTCATTAGTCACTGGAGCGACTCGAACCACTTCTAATTCTCGTGCGCTCACGTCGACCACGAGAGTATTCGTGTTAACGGAGAAAGCTGCTAACCCCTCGAGTCCCTAGTGTTATTAAGTATTACTTAGTTAATTGCATATCCGTTACAGGACGTCGCAGTCAAAACCAACATTTTTTGCTGTTGTGATCTCATGGCAGGTTTACGTTCAGTAGTTTGCCTTTGCTTTCTGAACGACCGGCACTTATACCATTTCGTAAAAAAACCAACACAAGGCAGTCTGCTGCAAATCGCCCGCAGGTGTGTTTCGAATGCGGGTATACGGGATTACGAACTACGTCCGTAACACCTTCGCCACGGAGCCGGCAATATTAAGTATATCTGATCATAATTAACTCATGCACGTTTACTTCCACACAGGTCACATTAGACATGCTTTTCTCAATGTTCTCATTCTGTGCATGAAGTATCCGGGAACTGTTCAGGCAACATTAGGGTTACACTATGCAAACAATTCAACACATCAGACTGTGACATATATCCATCTAGCAACGGAAGATGGAACATATTATCCTGGCACACTTTGTGTGTGTCTCATGTATTTATACAGCAACCAACGATGTAACACGTCAGAATACACTGTGTATGACAGTATACATCCAGGAACCAACAATATAACAATTTATCAGAGCACACTTTTGTGTGAGACATGTATCCATACAGCAGCCAACAATGTAACACATCAGAATACACCGTGTATGACGCAGCAAAGCAAAATGTAAAGCACAGAGCAGACTGACATGGACCTAGGGGTGCCAGAAACGTGGGCACCAAAAGGAGGACATAATAAGACAAAAAAGAGGACAAAGGAGGACATACTTAATGTTTCATTTGAATCGGTCCAGATTAAACCCACAATCAATATAATTTTATTATAATAGCTGCCAATAAGTGTATCTTACTCTTAGTGAATCGACCAAGAAACAATCATGTTAAAAAATAAATATAAATTCAATGGAGGCCTTTTTCAAAATGCAAAAAAAAAAAAAAAAATTATTTAAACAGCCGATTGTACAATTATTACCTTATGATCTTTAATAATTACACAACATATTTCTTGGAGGAGCCAAATTTTCGTAGAAGATCCTCGTTAGCAATTGCATATGCATAAAACTGTTCACAGGTAAGATTCTTCAAATTGTACTTTGTGAGAATGATTTCCCTTTACAGAGTCGAGTAAGAGTCTGTTCCTTTCCTTTGTCCATTGAACATTAATCAAGGAGAACACTCTTTCCACATTGTCATTGTGTCCAGGGATACAGAAGAATACTTCACAAATTTTAAGTAACTCTGAAAAGCAACATGCATTTGGGCAACTTTGGAACAATAAACTCCACTGTTCATGCAAGAGTCTTTCAAAGAACTGTTCATTCTTGTCTTGCACAAATGATTTAAGAATACAGTACTGGTCAAACAATTGCACATCATCTACAATAATACCTTTTCTCTTTCAAGTATAATATGCTTGACAAAAGGTCATCAAATGTACAGTCTTTGATTTGATTTAAGTACATCCAACCAAAGCACTGAAATTCATCAAAAGGTTTCAACCACTTTTCTAAGTAACTAATGCATGCTTCATACGCCAAACCAACGTCTGCCATAAAACTATTACACTCTTCTTCTCCACCACTTTCCTGAAGTCTTCTCAACATCTCCCGGACTTTCAGTGAAATAAATGTCTCCTTCATCTGCCTTTCAAAACTTCCAAGGTTGGGTGAAGAATACTCATAACCTCTAACGCTGAGGTTTCTTCTTTTTCAATGGCCGAAATATTGACTTGGAAGACAGCCATCAAAGAATGCTCCAGGGTAAACTTCTGAAAAATCGTTCTCAATTTTTTTTTTTTAAATTATTGCACGTGGTTGGTTTACAGAAAGAAAATATTCTTTCAAAGCAGTAAACAGCCCCAACAGCCTCTCAACAGCTGGAAACAAACTGAGCCATCTAGTTTTAGAGTGATAGAATAGTTGCTGATAGTTAATGTTGACTTAGTCACAAACATCGTTTAAAGTTTCTGTATATAGAAAAGTAATTGAATATCTTCAAGACAATAGATTCCACGTCAATCTGCATTAAATCTGCGCCGTATTGGATGCAGCTGTGAAGAACATGAGCAGAACAACGCTTACTAATGGCTTTCTCAAGGCTTCCTTCAAATGCGAGAACACATTTTTTACCTTCTCTTCTGTTAATGCCTCCAAAATTAACATCGGCTAGAGCAACAGTTAGATTGAAATTATACAAATAATTGGCGTTTCACATTTGGTATACATATGAAAATTAAATAACTATTATTAAGCAATGGGTTTTAATAAATAAGTAAAAGTAAATATAAAAAAGAGTAATGAGCCATATACAGATAACAGTTAGAATTACTATAATCGACTAGTTCGCAGAAATGCATTGACTTTGTACATTTTAACTATGTAAACATACGATAGAGTGTAGAAACATTGTAAGTTGTAACAATACATAACAATTATAACATAAAATAAGAAAAGCCGAACATTTTAAAGGTTTTTAGCTTTGCCTGCCGGAAGGAGAATATTCGCCTAAAAGGGAGGACATGTCCTCTTTTTGCCCGACGTCTGGCAACCCTACATGGACCCATCAAAAGGAATAACCGCCAGCTAGTCCAGTTGAATGATATTTACAGCAGTGGATATTTACCCAGTGATATGCTGAAATCTGTATTTATAGCTATACCAAAAAGACCAGGAGCAATTGATTGTGAAGATTTTCGTACAATTAACCTTATAAACCATATCACTAAGCTTCTACTCAGAATCATAATGAGAAGAAACAAAAAGAAAATAAAAATGGAAATTAGTGAAGAACAGTATGGATTTGTGGAAGGAAAGGGCACAAACAATGCAATTTATACATTACGGATACTAATAGAAAGGTCAATAGAGAAACAGAGAGACATATATTTGTGCTTCATAGATTATACTAAGGCATTTGATAAAGTAAAACATGATGAACTGATTAAAATGTTGGAAGATATCAACACTGATGGAAAAGATTTAAGAATAATAAAGAATATTTACTGGAACCAAGTAGCAGCAATTAAAATGGGAAATAAAGAGGGTAGTTACGAACAGATAAAGCTAGGAGTACGACAAGGGTGTGTCTTGTCACCAGATCTTTTCTCCCTGTATAGCGAAGTAATAATGAGAGAGATCAAAGAGATGCCAGGAATACTAGTTGGAGGTTATAATATAAATAATATACGCTATGCAGATGACACAGTATTGGTGGCGGATAATTCAACAGACCTACAACAATTATTAGACGTTGTAGTAACAGAGAGTGCAAGGAAAGGACTCTCCTTGAATATCAAGAAAACAGTAACAATGGTAATATCAAAGAAAATGGTGACACCAAAATGTGACATAGAAATAGAAGGGAAAATCCTTAACCAAGTTGATAATTTTAGATACCTAGGGGCATTTATAACATCAGATGAAAGATGTACAACAGAGATTAGGAGCAGAATAGGGCAGGCAAAAGCCGCATTTCAGAAAATGAAGAGTATCTTATGCAATAAGTCACTATCACTGAATGTAAGAAAGAGAGTGCTGAAATGCTATGTAGAACCAGTTTTGCTGTATGGTAGTGAATCTTGGAATGTAAATGAACAAATTAAGAAGAAATTAGAAGCAACAGAGATGTGGTTCCTGAGACGAATGTTGCGAATTCCTTGGACTGCCAGAGTAACTAACGACGACTGCCTGAAACAGGCTAACGAAACTAGAACATTATATACAACAATAAGACAGAGACAAACAGCTTTCCTCGGTCATGTGATGAGAAGAGAGGCATTGGAGAACATCGTAACAACTGGAAAGATCGAGGGGAAGAGAGGCAGAGGTAGACCAAGAGAAGTGATGCTGGATGGATTGAGACGGTGGCATGGAGGAATATCAGCAGCAGAGTTGATCCAGAAAACCAAAGACCGAGATCTATGGAGAGCCATGAACGCCTACGCCAGCCGGCACGGCACTTGATGATGATGATGAGTCCAGTGGTTCTCAACCTTTTTTGGCCCATGTCTCCCTTTACCATATAGTCAGAACGTCACCCCCCCCCCCTTTCGAATTTCCTCCATATAAATCCCCCCACGCTTACACAGTATACATAAAAATGGAAGCTACATTTAACAACACATACTAGAACAACTGTAGACATAAACGTAAAACGTAATTTGCGGGTCTACTTACGTTATAAAACGAATTTCATTAGGGCGAGAAGTACAGAAACGTAAAATTTAGAGGGAAAAACAATATCAAGTAACTGGTTCTTGTATTAATGTATTGAAATAATCTTTAAAAAAAAAAGGGGGGGGGGGGGAATTCCCCACCGGTTGAGAACCACTGAGCTAGTTGATAATTACATCTACAAGAAAAGATAACAAACAAACAAACAAACAAAATACTCATAAGTATGCCAGATAGCGCCGAGGACAACAACAGTAGGCTGGCGATCAAGTGTGGAGTACTATTCTGTTGATATAAGTGACAACCACAGAGAGGTGCCGCTTCAACCTTGCGCATGCCACACCCACCAGTCCATACACATAACCAGAATAGTGGCACTGAGACGCGCGACTGGTGCTTCACACACTGCAGTCAGCTGACTCATCTCATGTACATCCAAATTCCGAGTTGTTACTGCAGACAGAGCAGATTCCGAGTTGTCACTGCAGACAACAGATTCCGAGTTGTCACTGCAGACAAAAGAGATTCCGAGTTGTCACTGCAGACAAAAGAGATTCCGAGTTGTCACTGCAGACAAAAGAGATTCCGAGTTGTCACTGCAGACAAAAGAGATTCCGAGTTGTCACTGCAGACAAAAGAGATTCCGAGTTGTCACTGCAGACAAAACAGATTCCGAGTTGTCACTGGAGACAGAACAGATTCCGAGTTGTCACTGCAGACAGAACAGATTTCGAGTTGTCACTGCAGACAGAACAGATTCCGAGATGTCACTGCAGACAGAACAGATTTCGAGTTGTCACTGCAGACAGAACAGATTTCGTGTTGTCACTGGAGACAGAACAGATTCCGAGTTGTCGCTGCAGACAGAACAGATTCCGAGTTGTCACTGCAGACAGAACAGATTTCGTGTTGTCACTGGAGACAGAACAGATTCCGAGTTGTCACTGCAGACAGAACAGATTCCGAGTTGTCACTGCATACAGAACAGATTTCGTGTAGTCACTGGAGACAGAACAGATTCCGAGTTGTCACTGCAGACAGAACAGATTCCGAGTTGTCACTGCAGACAGAACAGATTCCGAGTTGTCACTGCAGACAGAACAGATTCCGAGTTGTCACTGCAGACAGAACAGATTTCGTGTTGTCACTTGAGACAGCACGGATTCCGTGTTGTCAATGAAGACAGAACAAATTCCGTACTGTTACTGGAGACAGCTAGGCTGCTGCGTAGAGAGAAATACCATGGTACCAGTATCGCAAGTACAAACGGCGTTTGCTGATGTGCAGCTTAACCATGAGGCTTACTGACTTACTGCATGTTGGAGACAGATATTGCCCGTAATAACGAGAGATATTGAGACACTCATACACGAGAGAGAGAGAGAGAGAGAGAGAGAGAGAGAGAGAGAGAGAGAGAGAGAGAGAGAGAGAGAGAGAGAGAGAGAGAGAGGGAGAGAGAGAGTCGAAGAAACAAAGATAGACTGGCCGACAGACAGACAGACAGACAGACAGACAGACAGACAGACAGACAGACAGACAGACAGATAGATAGATAGATAGATAGATAGATAGATAGATAGATAGATAGATAGATAGATAGATAGATAGATAGATAGATAGATATTTCAGAGCTCACTGTATCAGCTAAACGCTAACCCTGGCTAGAGATAGCTGTTGACTCAGCAGAACTTGTAGGCCACAAAATGCCCCTCAATCACATACACAATAAAACCATTTTCGAGAAGACGGTGGCCAATAAAACTGCCCACCCCCAGGCGCACTACCCCAGCCACTACCAGATGCGTGGATCGATCACCCCATAGCGCCAGGCAGGAGCCTGGTCTAGCGAGGTTCATCAAGCTGGCCTGTCGATACAACTGCCTGGCCCTTGACGGTCACGGAAATAGAAACAACCGAAAGTGAATCCCCCACTGAAAGTTCTGACAACCATGGCTCAGCATCACAAGGTGCGAGGGTTAATGGTGTCTGTCGACTCTTGTTTCAGAAAGCCATTAGCTATTTTATTGCTGCTTTATAAACGTGTTGTTGTAGAATGTTGGGTTCCACCCAAGTTATAGTTAGATGTAAATAAAAACATTAAGAATCAAACACACAGTGAAGAGTCCCGAACACAGACATTGACAAAGACAAGACAACAAGTGGACAGTCTCGACCACAAACACTAACAAACACAGGAAGCGACAAACAACCATAAGAAACAACCTTGACAACGACCCCAACTGTAAGCTGTAAGTCCCGGTGAGGGCCGGGATTTTTTCTCGTGGACTTCTAGTAATAAAATTTCCCCTGGTCTCTGGGTAGTGAGATCGGACGCCCGTGTGTATTGTTGCGCACGTAAAAAATCCCTTGGCAGTTGGAGATTGAAAAAGAGTAGCCTAACGGCGCTGCCCGGGCAAAATTTCGAGTTAAAAATCTACCCAAAGTATTTCAGGATCCTCGCCGGTGCTACGGAGTTCGTGCACTGAGATGAGTTTCTCCAAACTCAGGTTTGAGTTAGGAGAAGAACGGAGCACTTATGGGTCCCACCCGTGTGCCGTGATGTTGATCCAACGACTGAACTAAACTAACTGTAAGTTGCTGACTACCGTGGCAAGCAGGATGAAAAGAAAATGTTTGCATATCCTTTACAGGACATCGCTGTCAACATCAGCATCTTTCAGCTGATTGTTGATTTCTTGGCAAGATTTTTTTTTTTTTTAGCATATCCTTTTTACAGGACTTAGCTGTCAACACCAGCATCTTTCAGCTGTATGTTGATCTCTTGGCAAGATTACGCTCAGTAGTTTGCCATTGCTTTCTGAGCAGCCGGCTCAGTATCCCGCAAGTCACGAGCGGGGGTCGAACCGCCTCAGCTCTCGCTCCTCTACGAGACTCTGCGTGATAAACGGGATTACAGAGAGAAAGTGTTGTAACCCCACAGCCAGAGAGACCGTCCTTGGCAAGATTACGCTCAGTAATTTGCCATTGCTTTCTGAGCGGCCGGCTCACATACCCCGCTACCGATTCTCGCCGTCGTCACGTTACTCACGAGAGTATATGGGATTACGGAGAAAGTCGCTAAGCCCTGGCCAGGGAGACAGGCGAGCAGGATGACCGAGGTCCGAATTGTGCAGGCTGCTTTATACAAGCAAGACAGCGACAGGTTGACAGGGTCCATGCAACGTGTTGACGGACAAGTTCAAATTGACGATGTAAATATCCCGTAGACTTGAGTGCCGAAAGGTTAAGAGCGCTGCTCTGATATTTCCTGTGGGCTGGCTTCAGGGTAGCGGGCTCATTTCCTACACCAGCCACTGCTACTTCGGCGTTGACTTCTCGTTCAGGCAGCAATGGCAAACTATTGTACATAACATTGCTTAGGAAATCAGCCTGAAGCTCATCACAACGCCCTTCAAATACATAACGAGGTCAGCGTGACTGAAAGGTTAAGAACACTCGCCCTTCAACTTCCTGTGCGAGACGGCGGTTTAATGGGTTCATTCCCTACAGCGGTCAGATGGACATAGACATTGGCTTCTCGTCCAGAAAGCCATGGCAAACTACTGGACGTAGAATTGCCTAGAAAATCAAGCTAGGGTTGAAGGACAGGCACCGTGTTTAGATTGCGTTGGTATTGACTGGGATGGAGTAGGAGGCGATGTCTACAGGCAGCGCCACACCACACCGTCAGTGACGGCTCTAGCAGTCACGGCTGTATGTGTAGACTGGCAGGCTCAATA
Source organism: Cepaea hortensis (assembly GCA_963921405.1). NCBI lineage: Eukaryota > Metazoa > Mollusca > Gastropoda > Stylommatophora > Helicidae > Cepaea > Cepaea hortensis. The sequence goes on along the minus strand of OY992884.1, from coordinate 79,557,800 downwards.
CTCCTTTATATTTGAACACTATCCGGCATAATAGATGTGTCTGCTGTTTGCTGTCATACTTCAATACATAGTGCCCAGCTCAGAGGTTTTCAACCTTTTTTGCCACATGCACACCTTCACCACATGTTCAGAATGTCACCGCCCCCCCCCCCTTTTTTTTCGTATTCTACCTTATAAATCCCCCCCCCCCCCACACACACACACAGTATACGTAAAAGTGGAAGCTAAATTTAATAACACATACTAACAAAAAGTCTAGACGTCTACATAAAACGTTATTTGCAGGTCTACTTACGCTATAAAACGAATTTCAGAAGGGCGAGAAGTACAGAACTGTAAAGTATGGAGGGAAAAACAATATCAAGTAATCGGTACTTGTATTATTAACGCGATCTTGAAATAGTCTTAACTCCCCCCCCCCCCCCACCCCGAAACTCTAAAATTCCCCCGGGGGGGGGGGGGGAGTCAACACCGATTGAAAACCACTGGTCTAGCTGATGTCGTGTACATCATGTGTGCACAAATTTACACAGGAGACACAGGGTGGTGTTGCGGTTAGTGGGCACGCTTACCAACATTCGAAAACAGTGGTTCAGGTTTCATCTGCAATAGCAGTAATTGTATAGACCTGTACGACCCTGGGGTCGACCCAGCCTCATAACATGAGATATAGGAGGATTGTAACACGTTTATTAGAACTGCATGGGAAGGGAAGGTGGCGAGGCAGAGCACTGACAACGCAACATTCATTATGTCTTGACCTAAACTATGTGACGACCTGCACGAAAGTGTTTGCCCTGGAAGTATCTGTACCTTAAATAGACGTAAGTACAGAACACACATTCCTACTTGCACTCAATCAACTGCTTACGGCGGGACTAAAATGTTGACCTGTCGTCCATGACTTGGAGACGTACATTACAAGTACCTCTGACATCGGACTGGGTTCGCCAAAAGGGGCGAGGGACACTGTTAATATGGAAAGCTAATCCCACAGGCAAAATTAAGTCCATCACTACTATTAATAGTGTGTATGGACTACGCTTGAGTTTAAACCGAGCGAGCGCAAAACAAACAAACAACTGCCTACCCAATCACACACACACACACAGAGGTAGGATTGCTAGACGTCGGCAAAAAGAGGACAAGTCCTCCTTTTTAGCCTAATATTCTCCGCCCGGCTGGCAAAGCTAGATACCTTTAAAATGTCCGGCTTTTCTTATATTTTGTGTTACTATTTTTTATGTATTGTTGTACAAAACTTACAATGTATCTACACTCTACCGCACATGTTTCAAACTCAAGGCCCGCAGGCCACATCCGGCCCGCCGTACAATCATATCAGGCCCGAGAGGTCTCAACCGACGTACAAATGTATTCGGCCCAAGAGAGAATTTTAGGCAAAAATATTTTTTTATGGTCACGATATAAAGTGCAAATCAAATTCCCTAATTAGCAGCCTTCCGAATGATAGGCTACCAGAGAGCATTCTCGCTTCGATCAGAATAAGCGAAAATAAAAGTTGTGTAGTGAGTTAGTGTTCGTAGATATAGTTACTTAGCAACTTTCAGATGCTCGTTTTGGATTGTCGCATAAAAAATGAAAGTAGTCTAATGCCCGGATATTACATCACCTTTTCTCGCTACGGCTAACCTGATATCAATCTAGCGTCTGTCGGTAGAAGCATAATCTTTTAAAATCAAAGCTAGCCTTTAAAATGACAAAGAGAAAAGTTGATTCTGAAAACAGAGCCTTTCAAAGCCGCTGGGAGGCTGAATATATGTTAACTGATATTGGCGGTAAACCTGTGCGTCTAATTTGTGGAGATAATGTGGCTGTAATCAAAGAATATAATCTGAGACGGCACTACGAGACTAAACATCAAGACAAGTTAAACAGCCTGAATGCAGAGCAGAAGCTACAGAATGCATAAGAATTGAAGAGGCATCTAACATCACAGCAGTTATTTTTCAGCAAAGCAAAATCACAAACTGATGCTGCAGTCAAAGCAAGTTTTATTGTGTCAGAGGAGATCGCAGAATCAGGCCGACCATTTACAGAAGGAGAGTTTATGAAGCGCTGCACGATGAAAGTGTGTGACTTCTTGTGTTCAGTCAAAAAGCAGATATTGGCAAAGGTAAGCCTTAGCAGAAATACGGTTGTTGATCGGGTTTGTGAGATGGAAACTGATGTGAAAACACAGCTGATCGAAAAAGGCAAAGACTTTGTTGCCGTCTCCCTTGCTGTCGATGAAAGTAATGACACGACTGACACTGCACAGCTCGCCATCTTCATCCGTGGAGTGGACTCCAGTTTGAATGTTACAGAAGAAATATTCGACATGAAATCCATGCATGGGACAACGACAGGAAAAGACATTTTTGACAACGTATGTCAAAGTTTAACCAACATGGACATGCCTTGGGACAAACTCGCTGGACTGACAACAGATGGAGCACCCGCGATGTGTGGGGAAAAAAGTGGGCTAGTTGGAAGGATGAGGTTAAAGATGCAGGAGAATTGTACTGGTGAATTGATAGCATATCACTGCACCATACACCAAGGATCGCTGTGTGGTAAAGTTCTCAGAATGGAAGATGTAATGAGCATTGTAACACACACCGTCAACGTTATGAGATATCATATCACTTTTCAAAAAAGGTTTACTTTCCGGCTTATTGAATGTTTATCCTGTCCGGCCCGCAACCTTACGTGTGATTTGAGTTTTGACCCGCTGAGCGATTGAGTTTGACGCCCCTGCTCTACCCTATGTTTACATTGTTAAAATGTACAAGTCTGCATTTCTGCGAACTAGTCGATTATAGTAATTCTAACTGTTATCTATATCTGTCTCATGACTCTTTTTGACGTTTACTTCTTTATTAAAACCCATTGCTTAATAATATTTATTTAATTTTCCTATTTATACCAAATGTGAAACACCAATTATTTGTATAATTTGAATCTAACTGTTGCTCTATTCGGCAACACTAACAACTTAGCCATAAGCTGTAGTCTCTATGGTCAAAATTTTAATGTTTATTGTTTTTATTTTTTTGTTTTTAATTTGTAGTTTTTGCCGTCTATATTGATGAAAATGGCTTCTACAAAGAGAAAATGCAAATTCTCGACCACTATGAAAAATAAGTTTCCATGCTTCGGTGAAGGAAGCAACGAGAATGAGGCCAAGTACACGATTTGCGATAGTTACTTGTCCGTTGCCAACAAAGGAGCTACTGACTTGGAACGCCTTGTTGACTGTGAGAGACATAGAAACCTAATCAAAGTGTTCGCGTAATCTAACAAATTGACGTCTTTTGTTTGTTTGTTTTTTCAGCCTAAGTACTCAAAGGTGTTGCTTGCTGAAAGTACATGCGGCTGAAGCAACTTTGGCATTTCATACATTTTTTCATCATCAGTCTTACAACTCGATGACCTCTGAGAAATATGTTGTGTAATTAATAAGGATTATAAGGTAATAATTGTACAATCGGCTGTTTAAATAATGTTTTTTAGCATTTTGAAAAAGGCCTCCATTGAATTTATATTTATTTTTTAACATGATTGTTTCCTGGTCAATACACTAAGAGTAATATACACTTATTGGCAGCTATTTTAATAAAAGTGTACTGACTGTGGGTTTAATTTGGAACGATTCAAATGAAACATTGAATATGTTCTCCTTTGACCTCTTTTGTATGTGTCTTATTATGTCCCCCTTTTGGTACCCACGTATCTGGCAACCCTATACAGAGGGGATTATGTCCGATACACAGCTGAAATTATAAGACGATATGTGAGTGGCACCTTGCAGTCTTGACAGACCAAAGTGTGTGAGTTGGAATGTGGCCAATATTCCATCACAATGCCTGGGCAGAGCTTCAGAGAAACATGTGGCGCCCAAACGACATGTCCCCTCTCTCGGCCTAGTCTTGTGTATTCCAGAGGAATGGGTAACCAATACGTCTGGCACAAGGTAGGCTGCAGAAGCTGGCGGCACAGCGTCAATCCTCCGAGACCTCGCCACCACGAGCCGGTGGCGAGTTATGGCCAGACCCTGACACCCAAGGGGCCCTGCTTAGAGGCGTTCAGCCAAGTCCCACAGGTGAGGGCCTCGTACGAGCCCGGACCATAAGGGCGCGCACATCTGTCGATCACAAGTGTCCGGACCTGTGTAAAGCGTGCACTATCGTCAGACTCGCCACCTGACTTTTAGCGGACCCCGCGACCAGCGGGAATAGGCCCGCCAGAGCTGCCGCAGGAGATATTGCCTGTCTATTGCAAGCAAATCCCCCATCCTTCCACTGTGCAGATCTCGCGACCGGCGAGAATAGGCCCGCCGGAGATTATGCTCGTCTGCTGCGAACAAATCTCTACCGAGAGACTGAATAAGTAAAGAAACGATAAAAGTAGTGGTATTTCCATGACTAATTACTAATACATATCTGCTGATATATATTTTTGTTGTTGTTGCATATCCCTTACAGGACGTTGCAGTCAAGATATGCATTTTTCTCGTTGACATACTAGGCAAGATTACGCTCAGTAGTTTGCCATTGCTTTCTGAGCGACCGGCTCACATAGCCCTAAGTTACCAACGCGGCGAGAACCGCTACCGATTCTCGCGCAGGTTACGTTACTCACGAGAATAAACGGGGTTACGGAGAAAGACGTTAACACCTAGGCCAGGGAGACCGGCCTGCTGATATTATAGGCTATATTTGACAGCTAACTAGTACTTATCTGCTGATATTATAAGACTATATGTGACACATGACTAATACATATCTGCTGATTTAAGATTATATCTGACATGGCTAGTACATATTTGCTGAATTTATAAGACTTTATGTGACACGTGGCTAGTGCATATCTGCAGATATTATAAGAGTATATGTGACACATGGCTAGTACACGTCTGCTGATATGATACTATAAATGACCGTGAATAGTACATATTTGCTGATATTACAATACGATACACGAGGGGATGTCAATAAGTAAGTCACAAACATATCTGTCTAGTTACTCTAGTAGATCTATCTATCTATCTATCTATCTATATTATCTATCTATCTATATTATCTATCTATCTATATTATCTATCTATCTATATTATCTATCTATCTATATTATCTATCTATCTATCTATCTATCTATCTATCTATCTATATGTGTGTGTGTGTGTGTGGGGGGGGGGTGTCTCTCTATAGTACAGTGGTTCTCAACCGGTGGGAAATTCCCCCCCCCCCCCCCAGGGGGGAATTTTAGGGTTTCCAGGGCGGGGGGGGGGGGGGGAAATGGAGACCATTTCAAGATCGCGTTAATACAAGAACCGATTACTTGATATTGTGTTTCCCTTCATACTTTACAGTTATGTACGTCTCGTCCTTCTAAAATTCATTTGATAAAGTAAGTAGACCCACAAATCATGTTTTATGTGGATGTCTAGACTTGTTTTAGTATATGCTATTAAATTTACCTTCCATTTTTACGTACACTGTGTAGGGGTGGGGGGAATTTAAGATAGGAAATATGAAAGGGGGGAATGACGTTCTGAAAATATGGTGAAGGGGGCACGGGCCAAAAAAGGTTGAGAACCACTGCTCTAGTACATATCTGTTATTATAATTACTATACGTCAACTGCATATCTGATGATATTATAAGACTATATGTGGCACATGATCAGCGCGCCAATCCTGACGTGTGAGTGTATGCAACATGTGACTAGTAAATACAAGAAAAAAGTACATTTCTCTGTGCTCTTCCAGCATCCAGCACGGCTGGAGGCAAGCACGCGCGAGAGACACGAGGCCCACAATCAGCAACCAGCCTGTGGAGATGGCTAGTTGAAAGACAACCAAGGGCGCCCATCAGCTGACTCGGGAGGCAGGGTCTGAGACACTTGGTAGGACATAGCATGGTAGACAGGGGTGGGGGAGGGTAAAGGGAGAGGTGGAGAGAGATGTGGACAAAGGGTAAGGACGAACGAGAGAGAGAGAAAGAGAGAGAGAGAGAGAGAAAGAGAGAGAGAGAGAGAGAAAGAGAGAGAGAGAGAGAGAGAGAGAGAGTCAAGAAACCACAGGCCTTTATCTGCGATAGGAACATTCAGATGAAATCTGCCGTTAGTGGAGAAAACAAATCACGCGGAGAGACAGCAACACAACGAGCCCTACTGAAATCCCACATTGACACATACTATAAATAAAGGGGCGGTGTTGACAACATATACACACCATAATTAGAATGCGGCAGAGCATGAAGTCCTGCCACTAACATGAAAAGACATCCCGTTTCTCAAATATTTGAAAGGAATCAACAAAACAGGAAACTCGGTCAAACCTTGGCATTGACGTCTGTTCTATAATGTACAAAGTGACAATTCGGGGCGCCAGACGCGACCAGCACAATAAACAAACACGGCACCCAACATCGACCTGTGATATCACTATCACTTGGCTGGTTTCCGCTGGCTGGATCGGTATAAACAGAACTGAAACTCCAAGGAGATACCTGTCAAGAGACTCCCCTTTAACGTGGCACTAGATGTTAGATGAGTAAGGCAACAAACAGGCTTATAAAATGTATTACAACATGAGATTGACAGTGCTTTTAACATAATTGCAGATCCACAGCTTGATGGTAAAGACTTCAGACTTGTTACAAACATTATGCATTTACTGTTGTATAAGCTTCTACACAAATTTGTTAGATGTGCACTTACTCAATATCGGTTAAGGATTTCCCACAATTTGTTTCTATCTACTCTATCAAATGCCTTTTCTTGGTCGACAGAGGATAAGGAGATTGTTTCATTAAATTTGATTGATTTTTCTATATGTTGTCAAAGAGCAAAGATGGCAAAAAGTCCAGCAATGTCAAGGAGAGAACGTTGATGTGGGAAATCAAATATGGTGACTGGGGATGTTCGAATGCTCATTGGATGAAGTGCCAGGGTAAGCAAACACAGACACGCGGACTGTGCATTTAAAACATGGCTGGCTGGTCGATGCTGGCGCCACTTCACTGAGTGAGTTTCATAGTGTGTGAGTCTAAGTGTGTGGTATGTTGTGTACAATTGTGGTATACTATCATAGTGTGTGAGTCTAGGTGTGGTATATGGTGTACACTGTTGGGAGACTATCATAGTGTGTGAGACTGGGTGTGGTATGTGGTGAACACTGTTGGTAGACTATCATAGTAAGTGACTCTAGATGTGGTATGTGATGTACACTGATGGGAGACTATCATAGTGTGTGAGTCTAGGTGTGGTATGTGGTGTACACTGTTGGGAGACTATCATAGTGTGTGAGACTGGGTGTGGTATGTGGTGAACACTGTTGGGAGACTATCATAGTAAGTGACTCTAGGTGTGGTATGTGATGTACACTGATGGGAGACTATCATAGTGTGTGAGTCTAGGTGTGGTATGTGGTGTACACTGTTGGGAGACTATCATAGTGTGTGAGACTGGGTGTGGTATGTGGTGAACACTGTTGGTAGACTATCATAGTAAGTGACTCTAGGTGTGGTATGTGATGTACAATGATGGGAGACTATCATAGTGTGTGAGTCTAGGTGTGGTATGTGATGTACAATGATGGGAGACTATCATAGTGTGTGAGTCTAGGTGTGGTATGTGGTGTACACTGTTGGAAGACTATCATATGTGGTGTACACTGATGGGAGACTATCACAGTGTGTAAATGTAAGTGTGGTATGTAGTGTACACTGTAGGGAGAATATAACAGTATGTGAGCCTAGGTGTTGGACCCAGAAGCTGAACGATCCCCCCAGTAAAGTTGTATCATCTCTAGCCGGTTACATGATGATGGAGAGAGAGAGAGAGAGAGAGAGAGAGAGAGAGAGAGAGAGAGAGAGAGAGAGAGAGAGATGGCTCCCAAGTCTACAAGGACAGGGCGTAGTTACACATATGATAGTTATTAGAAATATAAATATCTTGCATTTTCAGCAACTAGACTTTGTGCTTTTTTAGACAAAGTGCATTTGCAACAAGAAGAGAAGCAGCGGCTTTACCAGCATTTACAGATCTTGAAGTGAAGGTGCTGGCACATGGAAGTCAGCGCTTTCTGTTTTGTTTTGTACATAATATTCTGCTCAATCTTTCTGGGTGATAAATATATAATGTCTATTGCTATGTTAGATGAATGATGTTTATGTCTGTTTATTCATGTCTTTCAGGCAGCTATGAAATATACAATGTATTCTCCACATTCATATTATACATAGGAATCAAGGAAGCTATCAAGGAAGCTGTTGAAGATTAAATGGCAAGACAATATCCCAGACACTGAAATCATAGAAAGAGCGTCCACGCCCAGTATCCACACTCTACTAATGAAGAATCAGACATGCAACACAATGTTTCAGCTTTCTCACATGCCTGTGCCAACTTTGGGTTCAATATCAACTTGGCGAAGACTGTAGTTATGTATCAGCCAGCTCCAGGGAATAATCACACTGTGCCAAATATCAAAGTGAAAGGTCATAGACTAAGTGTTGTGGATAAATTCACCTATCTAGGCAGCACTGTGTCACAAGCTGCCACAATTGATGACGAAGTGAATGCAAGAATCTCCAAGGCCAGCGCGGCCTTTGGCAGACTGTACAAGAATGTATGGGACAGAACTAGAATAAGCCTGCAAACAAAGCTAAAAGTCTACAAAGCAGTTGTATTATCCACACTGCTATATGCATGTGAAACCTGGACTGTTTATCGGCGACACGTTAGGAAATTAAACCACTTCCACACAGGAAGTTACTGAAGATTAAATGGCAAGACAAGATCCCAGACACTGAAGTCCTAGAAAGAGCTTCCACGCCCAGTATCCACACTCTACTAATGAAGAATCAGATTCGCTGGACTGGTTACTTGACTCGAATGCCAGACTCCCTAAACGATATTTTTTTTTTTAACGGCGAGTTGTGTTGTCGCAAACGCTCCCAAGGCAGCCAGAGGAAATGCTTTAAAGACACTGAAGATCTCACTAAAAGCTTTTGGAATTCATCACGACACCTGGGAGACTGCTGCCAAAGACCGAAATTCATGTCATACATCATTATGCAAGGATGTAGTCACCCGTGAAGCAAACAGCACAGCAAGAACTGGGGGGGGGGGAAGAGAGGAGGCTGGACAGAAACACCACTACAGGAGATCCTCCTCCTGGAAAGTCAAGCACTCTTTGCCAATATTGTCAAAAAACATTTCGAGCCAAATAGGCCTTATCAGCCATCTTAGAACTCATGGCTCCAAACTTTCAACCCCACTGGATGAAATGAATGGTCATCATCATTCTTGATGGACAAACAACATTATAGATAGGTTGTGTAATACTGTTATTATGTTATAAGTTGCTGTCAATAAATTTACATCGCCTCAATAAGTGGCTTAAATTTATTAGTATTTTACTCTGATCACACATCTAGGAATGTTCTTCTGGTCATATATTGCCGAATCATTCTGTTCATTTCTCCAGGCCGATCTATCTTTAGCGTGTTTTCCATAGGCTTACTTTAGTCTGTCATGTAACTTACATTAGCGAAATTCTTTGTTCGTATTTACTTGCACTATGGTAAACATTGTCGTATTTGCTTCTGACATTCAGCAATGTTGGGGGTCCTTTTATAATAAAATTGTGCTGTGTCAAGTTGTGGCTTCATATTTTTATTGCCAGGATTTTACGTTTATAATGCGACCTAACAAGGTGTGTTTGGAGCATTCGACAATTTTTATAGATGTCTTCTTCTTCTTCTGCGTTCATCCGGAGTTTTTTTTCCGGACGTGATTGCGTTGTGCCTGTTTACAGCACAGCTGCGTTCTTGCGTCGTTAGGCCGAGACATCCGACTTCTGCGGGCATTTGTTGACCGGGTTAACCTTCCGGGTATACATGTCTTAATTTCAAGCTTTTATTTCTAGTGGGTGTCCATACTTCTGCTATCCTTTTATAATTGCAGATTAAATGTTATCTCTACTCAGAGGTACATGTACTGTACAATTTACTCTGCCCCCCCCCCCCCCCTCCCCGCTCCAGGCCGACGCTGTCTGAAATGACTACAGGAAATGCTTTGGGAAGTAAATGTGCAAGTGAAATGCTATAACTGCATCGCCAATCGACTGGTATTAAAATAAAATGAGAGCCATGAACCGAATGCCTTGAAAAGAGTCACTGACTTTGTCCCCACACTATTCCTGCATATGCTTGGTATCCTCGCAATCAACACTGCACATCCTCACGTGTTTAGATATCTAGTATGTCAGACAGACCACCTCAATTATATCTACCACAATCAGCTGGCGCCCACCGTGGCAACGGTCTCTGCTCCTGCGGAACATACGCCAAATTCATTTGTTGCGGGTCTGTGGTCAGTGTCTGCTTATTGGTCAAGCACATGACGATCAATGTTGTGGAGGATGTCTCCTGTACATAAAGCTATGTCTGGAGTGGTAATAGTACGCCATATTCTGGTGTAGAAACTGGGTTTATCGTCTGCTTTGATTAAATGGAGGTTTGAATCTATTTTCCAGTCCTCCACTTCATCCCCTCTGTTATAGGTGTCTGGATATCCCCATCTTCCATATAATCTTGGGAGATTACTACACCCCCGTCCTCAATATGGCATCGTCATCCTCGTATTGTGATCATTTATGTTTAATACATATTTTCTTCTTCTTCCTCTTTTTCTTCTTCTTCCAGGAGAGTTTTTTTCGAACGTGATTGTGTTGTGCTTGTTTACAGCAGAGCTGCGTTATCGCGCAGTTAGGCCGACACATCCGACTTCTGCGGGAATTTGTGCCCGGGTTAACCTTCTCGGGGTTTAATGCATATGACTTGTTCTCCAAGACCATTACACATTATTGTGAAGATTGTTGGTGACGCGTGGCAACATGTTGATGTCCATGTGATCCCGACCGTTACCTGTTTACGTTTATTGTAAAGATAACTCTTGTGTAGAAAGTGTTCTGTTTGCTTGTTTATTTTTCCCGATATGTCTGATTTCAATCTTTATAACACAATCATCTCTCCAACATGCAACATAAGCCCTCGTTATGAGTACAAATTGGGTGGATGCAAATTTTTTCTCTGTAATTCTCGTAGTTGGTCGAGTGGCTACAACACCGGATTCTCCGCAGGAAGACCCGGGTTCGATCCCTCGGTAAGGTGTGGGATTTTTTTTCTGTCAGCGGCAATAAGAAAATCCTAACCTGCACAGTTCGCAGCGACTGCACTAGCCAGGCGGCCTTAATTTCTCAGGCTCAAAAACCTCCCCCCTGCCGTACACCGCAAGGTACTATATTGGCAGTAAATGACAGTTTGACAGTGAATTCTTGTAGTTGTAACAATCCGGTGTACTGTGCTGCAGCAGCTTTGCCCAAGTCTATTTCCTCTCCTTTACACGACACTACACTGGTAGTGTAATGCGCTCTAGGCGGTGACTCTGCCATGACCTCAGAAGCTGGTAACAGAGCAACGAAAGACGTCTTCAGCCTAATTTTACTGGAACAAGATGCCACTAAGGGCATGCATGCACCAATCGCACACAGACTGAATCTCGACGCTTTAACCCAGTATTTCCCAACCTTTTTTGTGCTATGCCCCACCTAAGCCTTTCTAAAATTCGTATGCTTCCCCCCCCCCCCCCTTTCACATTACATATACATTATTTTTAATATTCAAATATTGAAATGTTCACTAAAGAAACTTGAATGATAGGTTTTAGGAAGAAATCACTAGGAAATTATTGAGCAAACACAGTAAGTAAATTTTCAAAACATATAATGGAGAACTGAAATTCAAGTACAAAATAATTTTAATGAAAGATTTTTCTATATTATTTTAATTATTAGTAATTATCTATTATTTAAATTTAGTGAGATCCTTGCGCTTGATGCTTGCTGCAAAGAGATTTTATGTCAGGTTCCAATTTAGTTAACTCCAGTCTCAAGTCTGCCCGTTTTGTTATATCCAGCCGATTTCTTCCATTTTCGAATTTCCCCCTCCCCCTCCACCCCCCACAATCGAATTGCCCCCCGTGGGGCGTGGGCCCCACGTTGGGAAACACTGCTTTAACCCATGGGCAACGATGCACCATTAAGAACCACATTTATGGGGAGATACTTGTTTTCAAGAAATCTTCCTATGCTCTGCATTTTAACGATGTAATTACTGTGAATGAATAGATTGTTGGGTTCTGATTTATAATTATATTCGGTGCATATATATTTAACGTTATGAAAGTTGAGTATGTTACTTCTTTTACGGTTATTGGTAATATGACGTGTGGTTTAATACTCTACTACTGTCATGTCATGCTTACTGTCACAAAAACATACCAAGTATATATCTGATAACAATAACTGATGCGTTTCTATCCAAGTGTTAGATGATCATTCTAATGAGAAAGGGTGAGGTTCTGTGAGTAATTGTTGAATGTTTAGTTGTTGTTGCTGTTGTTGCCGTATTGATCCAACCACGCTTGTTCATTAGTTGGTGTTTAAGTAAATGCTGATTAAAAATATACGCCAACACAACCAAAAAGGAGTAATTCTACACAACATGTATAGTATAAACAACAACAACAACAACAACAACAACAACAACAACAACAACAACAACAAGCCATTTAATTGTCATGTTTTCTGAAAGAGAAATCTGTGTTATAGATAAGGCATAAGCGAACTTCTCTAAATATCGACCAACAATACCCTTTTTACAGCCGAACTCTGCAGGAATGACACTGTGATTGGGGGGAAACATGAAACGTTAGATTTCAGAGCGGGAATACACTGTTGCTAATGTGTTATTGATCGTGCTAGCGGCTGATGTTTAGAATGTGTATAATCAGCAGTTATGTGGTATGCAGACATATGAGAGACGTGTGTGCAAGTGTGTCTACATAACTTAGATGTGTCAGGAGAGAACCACACTAATCATCTAGGTGGCTCATGTTAAATGTTAGTAGATGACTTGATATTGTAGGCTGCAGCTGCAAAGCGCTGACACAATAGAGGCAATGACATGATAGTAAAGACTGGCTTCTAAGCTATAACTTACACACAAGCATGGTGCCTACATTTACACTTCTAATAAGCAGGAGACAATGTCACATTCTCACTCCTGTGTTATTATATACATGTTAAATCAGCAGACTTGTTCCCCAGAGTGTTTTTGATTGATTGATTGATTTAGGAACCAGAGTGTTATTCACCATGCGACGCCGCACACTTATCTTCAGTGGCAAGCTGTTAGTATTTTAATATTCTAAGTGACAGACAAACACGTACACTTGTATATTTACAAAGAAAAATACAGGGCACGGTTAACTGACATGCCAAGTGACCACACAAAGCCGCATGTGCATCTAAGCCGAATGTCCAGAGGTCAGCCTAGAATCTTCTATCACCTAACATAAATTATATGCACTGATGTTTGCTCGCTGCTGAATATTCTTAAAGTTAATGCCCGTACGGCAGTGTACTGTCTCTAGCACATTCTATACATCTAGCAGACAACAACACGTCAGGCCAGGACAGTGGACAGCACTACTTCTACTCGAGGCTGGCTACTCTACTCACAATGTACTGTCTCTAGCACATTCTATACATCTAGCAGACAACAACACGTCAGGCCAGGACAGCGGACAGCACTACTTCTACTGGAGGTTGGCTACTCTACTCACAATGTACTGTCTCTAGCATACTCTACACATCTAGCAGACAACAACACGTCAGGCCAGGACAGCGGACAGCACTACTTCTACTGGAGGTTGGCTACTCTACTCACAATGTACTGTCTATAGCACACTCTACACATCTAGCAGACAACAACACGCCAGGCCAGGACAGCGGACAGCACTACTTCTACTGGAGGCTGGCTACTCTACTCACAATGTACTGTCTATAGCACACTCTACACATCTAGCAGACAACAACACGTCAGGCCAGGACAGCGGACAGCACTACTTCTACTGGAGGCTGGCTACTCTACTCACAATGCCGGGGAATCATGCGGGGTGCCCTGCCTGGACGGGGTGCAGGATGCAAATGGGCGTGTCTTGCTGCTGTCACTTTTACTCTTTTTCTTGCTTAGACGACCCAGGCTCATGCTTCTTTTCAGGGAGCCCATCAGTGAAGAGCTATATATTCAAATGAAGTGTGCGGGTTGTATTAATGCAAATGAAAAGGTAAATAAACGCTTAAAAATCAATACAGTTAAGAAAATGCAAATAAAATACCAGAGGTTATGAAGCAGAAACATGTATATAATAATAACTTAGAGAAGAATACCAATATTACACCTGAAAATATATAGATGTTTGATATATGGCATATAATTGTCAACTACCATGTTAGTCTGCGGTTGTTATTCTGTGTTACAATTACACGAGATAAAAGACAACAGAGATAACATGATGTTATTGTGCCTTCTTGTTTGGGATTGTTCAGGCATGCAAACACAATCTATTTAAGTCTTATACTGACAGAAAACAAAGCGCCAACAGCTGTGGCAACTTGTCTCACACTAAACGCCTGGCTGATCTCCAGCATTATATGTCCCAATAGTGTGTCCTTTATATGCATAATACTTCCACGTGATATAATCAAACTGAATACAGCAAAGAATGTAGGTGTCATTAGCGTCTGTGTGTACACGCAAGTGGCTGACGTTCTGTGTTCCGCTAGTGTATCAATTATGTATGGATCACCACCCGATGGTTTCCTGTTGCTGCTATGTAATGTAACGACCGTTGGGCGGCTCAACGGCCCTGGCTACCACTGTAACTACACCCGCACATGGAAGCAGCTTTTCGAGGAGCTGTCAAGCCAAATATAATGTGGTTGCGTCACTAGGGTCAATACGTACATGTTTTTTTAAATGAACCTAGACAAGATGAACATTCATTCTCTGATATTTGTCAGACCAATTTGCTACCTACCACTAGCTGGTATTTGGATGGACGCTTACCCCAAGTTGGTTTGTCTAACTGTAAATAGTACGCGCGTACACACAAACACTGAACGCATAACTCGGACACGGATAGCACAGAACTGTCCAATGTAACGTTTGAATTTGCCCATGAATGACATCATGGAACCAAGTTATGTCGACATAACTTCATGTCTGTAGCCAAAATCTTCTTTTAGAATTCTCATAAAGCGGAGACTGATCTCGCCGATCTCCTCTAAGTTTTCACTTTCCGTTGTCTACTGCTGTACAGATCTTCCTGGACTGAACCTGCGCGAGAGTGCGCGTGTGTGTGTGTGTGTGTGTGTGTGTGTGTGTGGGGGGGGGGGGTGCAAGTGTATGGGCGAATGCGTGCTTATGGGTGTGGGAGAATGCGTGCTTATGGGTGTGTGCGACGTGTGTTAGTGGGTGTGCGCACACACACAAGGCGTGTGCTCGTTGGTTCTGTTATCCAGATAACCCAAAGTTGACGGGATGTTGCTGCTGTTCTACAAAATCGAAAATGAATGTAAAAAACGTGGATGTGCTTCTTGATGTGTGCCTGTGAAGTGGACGTGTAAATCTGTTCGCAGATTGGGGGGGGGGGGGGGGGGGTGTTTCGCCTAAATCAAGTTACGACATTTACAACGCCATCAACAGCCACACACATTCTTGATTACATACAGAGTGCGCTAGTTAGTATGATAATTACAACATAATGATGAAGCATTCTCATGGTAGAGGCAATCTCTCGGTAGAGGCATTCTCACTGTAGAGGCAATCTCTCGGTACATGCATTCTCACGGTAGAGGCATTCTCAAGGTAGAGGTAATCTTATAGGAGATTTCCAGACGTTGTGAACAAAGTCACGGAGTCGTGCACTTAGGGCTGTAATCCTGCCATTGCTAGTGACCGAACTTCACAGCAATGTGTGAGACAGCGATTGAATCAACCACTTCACTGACAGCAACGCCGCAAGACAGCACAACACCCATTCTTCACGTGCGTACATATGCCATTGGTTGTATGCAATATCACTAACTGAAAACAAACAAGTAACTAGTCAATTGTCAGACGACCACGTTAACTTGTACATACGCCCACAATGCCCATCTTAGCTTAAATTATACGTTGTAAGCTTGCCATATAAACCCATAAACCTGTACTAGGGAATTCATAATGGCTTGAACATAAATCTGAACTAGGGAAGTAACAATGACTTGAACATAAATCTGGACTGGGAAATTAATGATCACTAGAACATAAACCTGTACTGGGGAATTAATGATCACTAGAACATAAACCTGTACTGAGGAATTAATTATCACTAGAACATAAACCTGTACTGAGGAATTAATGATCACTAGAACATAAACCTGTACTGGGGAATTAATGATCACTAAAACATAAACCTGTACCGGGCAATTAATGATCACTAGACCATACACCTGTACTGGGGAATTAATGATCACTAGAACATAAACCTGTACTGGAGAATTAATTATCACTAGAACATAAACCTGTACTGGGGAATTAATGATCACTAGAACATAAACCTGTACTGGGGAATTTACAGTTACTTGAACATAAACCTGTACTAGGGAATTAATAATCACTAGAACATAAGCATGTACTAGGGAATTAATAATCACCAGAACATAAACTTGTACCGGGAAATTAATAATCACTAGAACCTGTACTAGGAAATTAACGATAAAACATAAACCTGCATTTACTAAACTCTGTTGATACCAATAAATTGTCAAGGATCTCATTGGTATTTACCAATATACCAAATATAAATCACTGACTTCTCTTACATATATAACGAATGTTGCCTTACTTAACCAATACGCAAAGAAAACAACGTGCAAACTGAATTTGAAGCTGATCAAAGAATGAATGATTATTGTGCAAAAGGGAGATAAAACATGCAAATCAGCTTCTTGAACGAATAAGGGTGGTGGTGAAACAAAACACGGGTTATTGTCCTTGTCTTGAAACGGGAAGTGGGTTTGACTACGACGCACACGAAGAAACGGTAACAAGGGAAATGAGCAGAAAGAACACTGTGCGACAACAGCTTAGACACACATAAAAACCACACATGGAAAACAGTTACTGAAATCTTCACAGCTCCAACAGTTACACAATCCACACAGAGGTCAAACAGTAAATCACAGGGGTCAAACAGTAAATCACACAGGCCAAACATTAAACCACACAGGTGAAACAATAAACCACACCGTTCAAACAGTAAACCACATAGTTTAAACAGTAAACCACATAGTTTAAACAGTAAACCCCACAGTCAAACGGTTACACAAACCCACACAACTTCAACAGATACACGAAACCCACAAATATCAAACAGTAACACAAAACCACACAGTTCCACAAAACCAAACAGTTCAAGCAGTTACACAAAAACCACAGTTAAAACAGCTGCACAAAACACACGCAGTTCAAATAATTACACTAAATCACAGAGTTTGACAGTTACACAAACCCACACAGCTCTAACAGTTACACACAACCACACAGCTCCAAAAGTTACACAAAACCACACAATTCAACAGCAACACAAACCCACACAAACACGCAGATGTGCCATACGGAGTATAGAGCACTGCTTTGTGTGGATGTGTGGAGCTACATATGTCTATCGTTATCACCATCGAGACGACAGATCGTTCACCACAAGCGCTGTGGTATTAGTTTCGATCCTCTGCTGTTTAAGGATTTCTTCCCATCGCAAACCGTTTCAATGGGTAGAACACAAGACAGACTACGAGCACGGGAGCTGGGCACCTCAGCATCTAATAATTTTAAGTGTCCAACAGCGGTGTATGTCATAGGGTTGTATTTAGGTTTCCATGGTCTGCCCCTGCCTTCCCTTAAGGGTTGACCGTGATGTCTTTGGCCGTTCTAACTTGACCAGCTGGAATATGGACGACACAGCAACAGTGAGAGTCGATTGTCCCTCGAGACATCCAGGACGGTTAACCCAGTCAACAAACACCCTTAGACGTCAGATGTGTCGACCTAAAGGAGCAATTAAACTGGCACAACACAATTACATCTTAAAAAACTCTCCGGATGAACACAGAAGAAGAAGTAGTATTTAGGTTCTATTAACTGTTCTGTACGTTATGTAATACTGTGGCTGATATGTTAAATGTTCTTTGTAGTAACAGTGTGGCTTAGGTGTTAAAGGTTGCTTGCAGTAACACAGTAGTTGATGTGTTAAGTGCTGTTTGCTGCAACACTGTGGATGTGTATGCCAAATTCTAACAATTTACATGAAACAGGCGCTGTCGCGTTTGCAGCAGTAATAGATACAGCCATTTGTTACATAATGTTCTATCTCTAATGTAGGTTAGTTAGTTGCATGCCTTGTTAGAGGACGTCACAATCAGTACTCCTTTCTGAACAGTCGACGTTCATATTGTGAAAATCAACGCAAAACAACCTGCTTCCAAATTGCCTGCTCTGACTTGGAGTCCGGTATGCCGGGACTGTGAAACTATCCCCAGGACACTGATGGCCACGGTGCATCATAGAGTGGTCGTGACACCTGTACATGTGGATTTGCAGTGATTCTGACACTTCGCCATTGTATCGGCTCTTGTGGCATGCCTCGTCAACTTGGTACAACTTTCTGGCGATCACCATGATATTCATGCTCTCTCTCTCTCTCTCTCTCTCTCTCTCTCTCTCTCTCTCTCTCTCTCTCTCTCTCTCTCTCTCTCTCTCTCTTTCTCTCTCTCTCTCACTTTCTCTCTTTATCGCTTTCACTCCCTCAACTCTCTCACCTACTCTCACCCTCTGACTCTCTTAATTTAGTTATTCATCCAATGCATCCATCCATTCAACAATCAATCAACCAACCAATGAATCTTTCTCGCTCCCATTCTATGTGTGTAGCAAACACTACAGCAAACATGCAGATTTAATCAGTGGCAATACACTGTGTCTAGGTAATGTGTGAGTTATGTGTGTGTGTGTGTGCGCGCGCGCGCGTGTGTCGCACACTGACAACATGAGGGAACAATAATAACTGCGATAGCGGTGATTGTGTGTATTTAGGCGTGTGTATGGGGGTAGGGGGAGACACTGACAAATTTAAAATAAATGTGGCAGCGGTATCAACAGATGAGCGTGCGTGCATGCGTGCGAGTGTGTGTCGTTGAAAAAAAAACGGGGTGGAGGAAGAAGAGGACACTGACAGCATACAATAATGATGTGTGACAGCGGTATGTACAGACGAGTGTGTGTGCGAGTGTGCACGCGTGTGAAAGAGAGAATGACAGAGAAAGGGAGAGAAAGATGCGTATATACGATACAGACGAATTTGTGTGTGCGAGACAGAATGATAAGAGGATGGGGAAGAAAGTTGCCTATAGACACGGTGGTAAACATGCAATGAAGTTTTCCATGCAGCGCCCGTTTCTCGTGTAAGGCAACATTTGCATGCACATACCTTTCCTCGTTCTCCCGAAACTCCTCCACTTTTTGCTTGCCTTTGTCTGACAGGAGGCGACTTCTCTTGACCACCTCCCTGTGTCTCCTCAACTTTTCTGAGGCCGAGGAAAATTTATCCCTAGATAGACTCATGGTGAGTCACTGAGGCACAGGCCACGTGTCTGTGTTAGCAAGGGGACAAATGTGATTACACCAGGGGTTTCTCAATACCCATCCAAGTGTTCGTGTTTACTTCAGTTCCAATATGGGAGAAAATCATGAAATTGTCAGCGACGATGTCTTCAAGTATGATGTTACAATCATGAAATTGTCGGCGACGATGTCTTCAAGTATGATGTTACAATCATGAAATTGTCGGTGACGATGTCTTAGTAAGATGATGCAATCCTGAAAGTGTTGGTAACGATGTTTTCATGAACATTACAATTCTGAAAGTGTCGGTGATGAATGCTTCAAGTAAGCTGATACAATCCTGAAAGTGACGCCGACACAATGATAACAACATTATAGTTTCTCATCGGTTATTACAAGAACGACTTAACGGTTAACCACAGCATGCAATATTTTATGCTTCATACTAAAGTCTTACTTGTCAAATATAGATATAGACTCGAATGTTAGTCTAAGGGCTGTTAGATCTGCATATATATAACAGCACCGGATCTTTAAGAACTCAGAACTCCCCTAATCTTGTTCATCTTGTAAAAAAAAAAAAAAACTTTCACATGTATTTATGTACTCGAGTAAGTCCAACTGTCTCAAGACTCACCTATAATGATGCCATACACCAAGTCAACGCCATCAGACAATATGTCGGGTTTCCTACAAACCTGAAGATAGTTTGCCTATATACCATTTCCATAAACACCTGCCCACTGGTTCTAATTTCCCTCTGCCCACTGATTCTAATTTCCCTCAGTCAAACCTGAAATGAACCCAAAGAACAAGGAAACTCAGTCGGCTTTCCTATAAAGACAGCAAAGATGTCACATCCCAATTGCTGCAGGACATTTTTCACTTTACCCAGGAAAGGGGCACCTAGACTTCTAGACTTCTAGAAATTACGTGGGAATCTATCATGGCGGCTGAAATACAATTCGTCTATCTTGACTGCACACTGTGCCCCTAATTGGAGCTTGGTTGCAGTCTGTTGACAATGGCATGCCCGAACCCGTAGAAGAAACAATAGCAATCGATGTCTAATCTCAGCCAGTCTATATGTGCTATACTGAATCACCACCCGGCTACATCAGAATATGACTCTAAGCAAATGGAAAGTTGAAGAAACAAGTCTACGCTAACGCCCCAGCAACTAGGCATCGTTAGACAGATGTCCACGTTATCCAAGGTATGAAACAACTGAATCAAATCTTTTTTTTTTCTGTCTGGAAGCAAGACTAAGATAGCCTGACTCGATGTGGCAACCCAAGTCAATGAAATCAATCCTCAATTCGAGAGGGATTCGAATACATGACCCTCTGGTCGACAGGCAAGCATGTTAGCCACAGCCTTCTGCTGCTCTCAACGCTATATGTGTCCAGTCGGAAATGTCTGTCAAAGGCAGAGGCCACCAGGAAGTGTCTAGGTACTGACCACATCAAACCCACTTGGAGCCGTCTGATCTATTCAGTTATGCGCCTAACTTCATGTGCCCAATGCGCTTTGACGTGCAATAGGAAACTTGACTCCAAAGTAAACCGCCACGACATCTTCCTGAGCATGGGTGTACGAGCAGCTGAAACATCTGGAATGGAGAAGTAGCATGTCCACAACATGTGTACCAATCGTGTGGCGGAATAGCTATGCACTGATATTGATGGTGTTCATGTCCATAGATTTGGTGTAATCTCAGTGCTAGGCAATATGCAAGTTCTAGTTTTTATCATAGGGAGGTGAAAACTTTCGTCTAAGCAGGGTCCAGTCCCTGTCTACCAACTGAGAGGCTGGTAGACTAACCACTGGGCCAGGTGCTCTATCGAGCCTAGACAACACAGCAAGAGTGCAACAAACGCCATTCTTCACCCTTGGAAGTCGCTAAGCACTACACGCCCAAGTCAAAGATAATGGGTGCAGCAGAATGACATTTGGATTTGATTTCGCAGGCTGCAGTGAGCAGGCAAACAATTCAGTAAACACTCCCGAGAGATTAGCCCAGTCAGCCCGCTGTGGGTCGGCGGATAATGCCACGAGTTCAGCATTCTCACATTGCACAAAGTTGCCAACATACAGGCGGCTAGCAGCCAGGCAAGGCATATCAACACAGCTGTTGTGCTACATGTCTGCGTGCAATGAAAAACAGGGAAAACAACTAGTACAGACCTTGAAAAGAACACCACCACTCGCAAAACACAGACACGACACTAACATAACTTTATTAACATAACTATATTAACTCAGTACAGTCAAGGACACTTTTAGGGCGCATATTTTGCTGGATCCATTGTTCATAGACCAATCGGCACACGATGGCTGATGCGGTCATCGGCCGTATTTCCTGCCCAAGATATTGTATGGTAATCCATCTGAGGATGAGTCTACCGGGTCAACCGTTAACATTCCAATCAGCCCCGTTGTAGATGGAAACCACGACCACAGAACCCCCATGCAAGCGTCTAGCCACTACACTACCGCTGTTCCCTACCAGGTTCAGACTTGATGATAAACATGATGACACCCAGAATCGCCGGTCCGAGGCCACAGCTGCAGTACAGCAGTCGGCAGTTTATGATTCCTTGCAGACATGACAACATACACATGATATGCCTTAGCAGCGGTAAGAAGTTACAACGAATGTCTCACATTGTGAGAGACCTTCCCCTTGGAAAACACCCTTCTTGTCGCCCAATATTACGAGAGGCATCGAGCAAACAGATTGCGTTACAGTTACTGCGTAACGGGTTGTATGAGAAGCCTGGACAGACATGTTGGGCACAGAAATCCGCAACTCATTCCAAACCAGGATATCTGATAAATGTGTCTCAATGACCCCCTGTCTATTCAACACATTTATATAGACGAATAAGGAGTGGTCAATGAAACGGTCGCGCAGAAAGCAATGGCAAACTACTGAGCGTAATCTTGCCTAGTACATCAACAGCAGCTGAAATATGCTGGTGTTGACTGCAACGTCCTGTAAGGGATATGCAACATTTAAAAAAAAAAATGAACCAGTAGTGCTAGCTATTCGTGACACCAAATTAATCAACAAAATGGATTTTGTTTAGCTGTAATTATTGTCGAATGCATACGTGATGAGGTTCATTGCGACGTCCAGTAAATCAATCAATCAGTTGCCGTCTCCACAATGAAGGTTGGTTGCAGTGGATCTCCAGCACTATCTCTCGCCTGGATTGTAAATTCTGTGAGACTGCTTTTCGTCCACCTCCTGATGTTATCTTCCCACTTGTATCGTTGTCTACCTCTTGCTCATTTGCCTTTAACCTTACTATGCTTGTTTACTTGTTCCACTAGGTTTTATAAATATTCCTCGCTTTCTGCTAGTAAAACTGTATCGCCAGCCTACCTAAGGTTGTTTATGATTCTTCTATGCATGTTAAGTCCAGGCAGTTCAACTTGTTTAAGCGATTCTTTTTGTGTATAAGTTGAAGAGGCTTACGGACAATACGCATCCCTGCCGTACTCCACTTTTTATTTCTATGGGCGATGATTAATTATTTCAGTATTTAATTGACGCCACTTGTTCTCAGTACAAGTCACTAATAAGTATGCTGTCCTTCCCGCCTACTCCTATATCTTGAAGGCATGCAATTAATCGTTCATGATGTACTGTCAAAAGCTTTCTTGTAGTCTTTACAACATACGCATATGTTTCTGAACTCCTATATACTTTTCAATCAACATCCTTACACAGATTATGGTTTCTCTTCAAATAGTTCTGCTCTTCAGCTATTTCCGCATCTATTATATATATATATATATATAAATATATATATATATATATATATATATATATATATATATATATATATATATATATATATATATATATATATATATACACACACACTATCTGACCCGGCCCGGCTTCACCCAGGCCCTGGAGGGGATCTATCTATCTATCAGTCTGTCTGTCTACTTGTTTGTCTGTCTGTCTGGCTGACCCGGCCCGGCTTCACCCAGTCCCTGGTGGGGAGCATCTCATTTAATTAATATAAGTAGACATATAAGCTCTCCCGTTCCCGACTATCTGTCTGTCTGTCTGTCTGACCCGGCTTCACCCAGTCCCTGGTGGGGAGCATCTCATTTTATTCATATACGTAGTCATATAAGCTCTCCCGTTCCCGACTATCTGTTTGTCTGTCTATCTGTCAGAGAGAGAGAGAGAGAGAGAGAGAGAGAGAGAGAGCATGTGTGTGTGTGTGTGTGAGAGAGAGAGAGAGAGAGAGAGAGAGAGAGAGAGAGAGAGAGAGAGAGAGAGAGAGAGCATCACTATTTTTACGTCACATACATTTTATGTACACATTTTTCTCCATGTTTAACATTTTTATGAGACTGCTCATGACAAGTGTCAGTGTATATGTGTGAGTAAAGTGTGGGAGTTTCTTCATACTAGTTTCAATACTAACGTGAGACATTTTGTATGTGTCTAGATGTGAGGAACTGTGAGTGTATGTGGAGGATGTGTGTGAGTGTGGGGATATGTGTGGGTAGTGTGTGGGTGGGGGGTGTGTGGGTGGGGGTATGCGTTTGGATGGGTTGGGGTGTGTGGGTTTTGATGGGTAGTGGTATTTGTGGGTGTTGGTGGGATGTGTGGATGGATGTGTGGGGGTGAAAGTAGGGGTGTTGGAATGGGTGTGGGGGATGTGTGTATGGGTGGAGGATATGTGTATGGGACGGATGCAGGGGATGTGTGTTTATGTGGGTGGAGATGTGTGGACGGTTTGAGGAAGTATGTGTAGGAGGCGGGGTTGTGTGGGTAGGGGATTGTGTTGGGTGGATTGGGGATGCAAGGGCGGGTGGGGAGAAGTGTATGGTGTGTGGGTTTGAGATATGTGTGCGGTGTGTTGGTGGGGGATGTGTGAATGATGTGTGGGTGGAGGGTATGTTTGTGGTGGTATGGGTGGAGGATAGTGTGTGGTGTGGGGGATGTGTGTGATGGGTGCGGGGAATGTGCGTATGGGTGGGGTATATGTATGGGTGAGTAGGGGATTGTGGTGGTTGGGGGAAGTATGTGGGGGAGTGTTGGTGGGAGATGTGTGTGTTTGGATGGGGAATGTGTGGGTGGGGGTGTGTGAGTGGCTTAGGGATGTGTAAGTGGGTGAGGGAGTTGTATGTGTCGGGGTGGGATGTGTGAGTGGGTGGAGGATGTGTGTGGGGTAGGGGTATTGTGATCGAGAGATGTTTGGTTGGGGGTGGGGGTGTGTGGGTGCGTAGTGGAGGATGTATGCGTGAGTGAGTGTGTGTTGGTGGACGGGTAGGGAATGCGTGTGTGGGTGGGGAGGTGTGTGGTGTGTTGGTTGGGGAGAGGTGTGTGGTGTGTTGGTTGGGAATATTGTGTGGGTGAGGTATGTGTGTGTGGGTGGGGGATTTTTGTGGTGTGTGAGTGGGGGTATGTGGGGTGGATGGTAAGGGTATCTGTGTGGGTGTGGGTGGGAATATTGTGTGGTATCTGGGTGGGGGATATGTGTGTGGTGTGTAAGTGGGGATGTGTTGGTGAGGGATATGTGTGTGTGTGGTGCGTGGGTTGGGAATAGTGCATGGTAGGTGCATGTGATGTGCGGGTGGGGGATTAGGTTAAGGCATGTGTGGGTGGGTGGAAGTTGTATGTGTGGGTGGTGGGGTGTGTGTTAGTGGATTGGGGATGTATGGGTGGTTAGGGAGATGTGTGTGTGTGGGGTGGGGGTAGGGACATGTCAGTTGGTGGGGATGTGTGTGTATGGTTTGGGAATGTGTGAGTAGATGTGCGATGTGTGGGTTGGTGGGGGATTGTGTGCATGGGTGGGGAATATGTTGTTGATGGAGATGTGGCTGGGGGATGGGTGGTTTGAGGTGTGGGTGGGGAGAGGATGTGTGGGGTAGTATGTGTATGTGGATGGGCGTAGGATGTGTGGGTTGGTGGGGGAATGTTTGTGGGTGGCGAGTGTGTTTTGGTTGGGGGATCAGGTGAGGGAAGTGTGTGTGGGTGGGGGATGTGCGGGAGGGGGATGGATCGGTTGGTGGGGTATGTATGTATGTGTCCCTTGGTGTGCGTGTGTGTCGGTAGGTGGGGGTGTGTATGTGTCCCTTGGTGCGCGTGTGTGTGGGTAGGTGGGGGTGTTGTGTGGGTGGGGTGATGTATGGATAGGTGGGAGATGGGCTTCATAACATGGTAATTAGCCTTGTTTATGTTTACAACATTCATTTCACAATGTTTATTTTATCTTCCTATGTAAATGTATAATGCTCTTGATGAACGAAAGACGAGTGATTGGAAGGGCCGAATGTAAGACGGGCCTGCGCGCCCAATTTGTGACCCTAATAAAGTTGATTTAAGTTGATTTGATTTCTGTCTGTCCCGGCCCGGCTTCACCCAGTCCCTGGTGGGGAGCATGTCATTTAATTCATTCATATAAGTAGTCAAATAAGCTTCCGTTCCCGACTATCTGTCTATCTATCTGACCCGGCGTGGTTTCGCCCAGCTCCTGGCGCACAGTAACTTAAAAGAATGTCCTTCCACACACCATTCATTATTTTTAATGAAAACTGTTTTTAATCACCGACATGACAGTTGATAAGTTTTGTAAGCAGAAAAAGATGGGTTAAAATGTTATGCATAATGCATTATTTTTATGCAAACTTTAAAAATACCTTAAAGATTATATCATTATTTAATATAACTCATATGCCTAAAAATAACTATAGACAAAGAGTTTAACAATAGTGCAGGTAAGTCCAACAATATGACTATAAAGTATATAGAAATGTTATTAAAAGTTATGCCCCTTGAAATAACTTTTCTAGAGTGAAGTCCCCTTGCCATATAGACATTATATAATGAAAATGGAAAAGTAAATGTTATTAAATAAGTAGAACCCGCAGAAGTCGGATGTGTCGGCCTAACGGCGCAAGAACGCAGCTCTGCTGTAAACAGGCACAACGCAATCACGTCCGAAAAAAAAACTCCGGATGAACGAATAAGAAGAAATAAGTAGAAGATTTTACATTAAGAAATTATTATAGTCGGTTGCACAGGAATGAAAGGAAGACGTGTAGAAAATTTCATCTCAATCGGATGTACCGTTATCGAACGCATCCAATACATAAATCCGCACAAACAAACATACACTCTGTTTTATATATATACTAGCTGACCCTGCCCGGCTTCGCCCAGACCCTGGTGGGGAGCATCTCATTTAATTCATATAAGTAGTCATATAAGTTCTCGTTCCCGTTACCGACTGACTGTCTGTCTGTCTGTCTGTCTGTCTGTCTGTCTGACCCGGCCCGGCATTGCCCAGCTCCTGGTGTGGAGCATCTCATTTAATTCATATAAGTAGTCATATAAGTTCCCGTTCCCGACTGTCTATCTGTCTGTCTATCTGTCTGTCTGTCTGTCTGTCTGCCTGACTCTGCCCGGCTTCGCCCAGTCCCTGGTGGGGAGCATCTCATTTAATTCATATAAGTAGTCATATAAGTTCCCGTTACCAACTATCTGTCTGTCTGTCTGTCTGTCTGACCCGGCATCGCCCAGCTCCTGGTGTGAAGCATCTCATTTAATTTATATAAGTAGTCATATAAGTTCCTGTTCCCGACTGTCTATCTGTCTGTCTGTCTGTCTATCTGTCTGCCTGACACTGTCCGGCTTCGCCCAGTCCCTGGTGGGGAGCATCTCATTTAATTCATATAAGTAGTCATATAAGTTCTCATTAAATTCATACAACAAAAAAAGTAACTTAAAAGAATGTCCTCACCATCCATTATTTTTAATGAAAACTCTTTCTAATCACCTGCATGACTACAGTAACTTCTTAAGCAAAAAAAGATGAGTTACAATGTTATGCATTGTGCATTATTTTTATGAAAACTTTGAAAATGCCTTACAGATTGTATCATTATTTATTATAACTCATATGCCGGTACATAACTATGGACAAAGAGTTTATAAATCTTTGAAAACGATGCCACAATATGACTATAAGTTATACAGAAAAGTTATGCCCCTTGAAATAACTTTTACAGAGTTAGGTCCCCTGAGATATATGAAATTATGATGAAAAATGAAAAATGAAATAATACTGAGTAAGCAGGCGATTTCACACTAACAAAATATCACAGTTGGCAGCGCTGGATTAAAAGGAAGGCGTGTAGAAAATTTCATCTCAATCGGATGGGCCGTTCGCGAACAAATAAAGGCCATACGGACAGAGATACATAAATACATACAGAGATACATACGCACAAGTCTTTTTTATATATAAGATATATATATATATATATATATATATATATATATATATATATATATATATATATATATATATATATATATATATATAATCGATGCCAAAACTGAATAAGGGTTTCATCATGTCCTTTACCTTGTGGAGACCTGCAGCCTTTCCGTATTTCATCTAGGGGAGTCTCCGTGGAGAAGTGGTCAAGCCATCTGCCTCGGGCTCCGAAAGTTGTGGGTTCGATTCCAGGCCTCATCCTTGGGTTCACGGGTGCATTTTTTTCGGAGACTCCTGATGGTCATTGCTGGAGCTACGGAGCTCGTGCTTTGTGAGAAGCTTTCCGCGCTGCGGAAAGAGACTGAGCCATATGGGACAAAAACCTGGTGCAATGAAGTCGACCCTGTCGACTATTAAGCGACCTTTTAAGCGACTTATTTCATTTTCTCTACATCAGCCTTTAATATGTTTGGAGCATCTTGAATACTATACAATGTCGGTGTAATGCCCATGTTGTCCCAGAATAAATATTACGTGTATTCTGTTCATCTTTTTGTCGTATCTGTTTTATTAACTATAATTTGTCTATAGTAGCATATAATATTTATTGGTTTATTTCGACCAGACATAGCTGGTTGTTTCAATGCTGACATATCTATTTTAGCTCTATGGTCTTATTCCTAGGTTTTAACGTTTTACTGTATTTCTAATTTCATAACAACGGGTTTGTTGTCAGAGTTGATATCAGTACTAGGATATATTTTGACATTTTAAACATTGTTTTTAAAACTATTTATAATCACAATAGAATCAATATAATTTCTCGTTTTCATCTCCAGGGCTTTTCCGCGTATAGTTTCCTACGGTCATGTTGGAGACGTGTTACAAATAATAAGATGGTTCTCTTCACAAAACTGTATCAGCCGGTCTCCTCTGTCGTTGCTGACCTACTGTCTGATTATATTTCATGTTCCCAACCACGTTGACGTCTAGCAAGACTATGAGGATCTCTGATGACGTTACTACTTTCAGTGTTTGTTGTAGGTCTTCCTAGTGTCCATCCAGCTGTTCATCGCTAGAACATATATCTGTAGAAGGACTGTCGACAGGTCTTGCCTTCATTCTGAGCAGTGTCCCGTAAAAGAACACACAATGAACTGTGATATATGTTGCAGCAGTGTGCACGCTGTATCATGACTTACAACAAGAATATACTTGAACTGCCAGACAATAAACCAGCGTCTAGCCACTACACTACCTCAGCTCAGCCCACACTAACTGTAGCCTAGTTACTACTTGGGGGACAGGTGGCCAGCACGCCTACCTGTCGGCCAGACAGTCATGAGTTCGACAGCCCATCATTTCCCAAAACACTGACTCGTCTCCCAGAACATGTCTTGGAAAATAAAGCGACCGGCGTGATATTGACATCATCATCCACTGATTAATAGGGCTAGCCCGACTGTTCTATAAACCTCATCATCCACTGATTAATGGGGCTAGCCCAACGGTTTTATAGACCTCGTCATCCACTGATTAATGGGGCTAGCCCGACGGTTCTATAAACCTCATTATCCGCTGATTAATGGGGCTAGCCCGACGGTTCTATAAACCTCATCATCCACTGATTAATGGGGCTAGCCCAACGGTTTTATAGACCTCTTCATCCACTGATTAATGGAGCTAGCCCGACAGTTTTATTGACCTCAGTATGAACTGATTAATGGGGCTAGCCCGACGGTTCTATAAACCTCATCATCCACTGATTAATGGGGCTAGCCCGACGGTTTTATAGACCTCATCGTCCACTGATTAATGGAGCTAGCCCGACAGCTGTATACACCAGTCGGCATTCCATGGGAGGTGCCATCAACGTCACGCCTGCGACTATAATATAGAGGGCATTTTCTGGTACCCATTTTAAGTTGGTAGATCTTACAGCCTAAGTCAATTATTAAAATAAATAAATAAATAAATAAATAAATTCGTCTGCATGGGAATTCAAACACCCGACCACCAGGTTGGCAGGCAAGGTGCTAGCTGCCGCCAGGTACTAGCATGCCTGCTATTATTACCTGTATAGGTAGGAGAAATGACGTCAGATATCTGGATGAGTCATCTACTCATTCTACCCAGGACACTCTCCCACCTTTTTTTAAATTTCCCTACAAACAAGTTCAGCGTTAACCCCGCCTTTTTTCTTGTGTGCATTCCTGCAGACGTCCATGAATGCACTCTTACGTAGCCAATACTTTCCTCATTTGCTAGTATCGCTGCATGGGGATTTGAATGATTTGCCGACAGAATGACGTCACGAATCTATTCCTATATCTATGTCGAATCAACAACGTTAAATGGCCGACTTTCACGTCAATGACAAACACAGCAGCACAAATGATATACGAGCCGGGGCAAGGGGGGCGTAAAGACATCATTGCGCCCGGTGTGTCCATCTTACGCTGAGCAGTTAGCCTGACACGAATGCATGTTCTAGCTGGGACACACTAACCTCGGAGTCAGACAGGTGTACAACTATCAATGTCTGACGCACAGCTTGAAGCAGAAGGCCGGGGAAGCAAACTGCAGTCTTCCACAAGTTTGGCATTCTTGAGACAGACATATCTGCCGATCGCAGTGGTTCTCAACCTTTTTTGGCCCATGCATCCCTTCACCATATGTTCCTGAATGTCATCCCCTCTTCCTTTCACATTTCATCCCTATTACCACCCCCGCCCCTATTCAATATACGTAAAAATGGAAGCTACATTTAATAACACATACTAGAACAAGTCTAGACGTCTACATAACACGTGATTTGCGGGTCTATTTAGGTTATACAACGAATTTCAGAAGGGTGAGAAGTACAGAACCGTAAAGTATAGAGGGGAAGACAATATCAAGTAATCGGTTTTTGTATTAACGTGATCTTGAAATAATCTCCCCCCCCCCCCCCCCCCCCGAAACCATAAAAATCCCCCCGTGTGGTGGGACGGTTTGAGAACCACTGGTCTATCAATTCTAGTGGTTATACTTTGGTTTTTTGTTTGCATGTCTACTCACGCTCTCCGGCACGGCGTCTCAAGTTTTTATTTATCCTACGTTAAGTGATCTCCCCTACACTTCAAACGGCATGTCTACCTGTATACACGTCCACACGCACTTCTTTCATCTTCCCCAGAACTCTCCAGTTTAAAAAAATCATATTTGGTCAAATGCACTAACAATAGCCAAGGTTATTCGGAGAGAGAGAGAGAGAGAGAGAGAGAGAGAGAGAGAGAGAGAGAGAGAGAGAGAGAGAGAGAGAGAGAGAGAGAGAGAGAGAGGTATCGCACTGCAAACAATACAGCTGCTTGCTAGCTAGGTCTCAGAGTGTAGTTGTTGTCTATGCTCTATTATAACGGGTAAGAAAACATTCTAGAACTGTCAAAATAGCGACACAATCCGCGTGATAACATAGCCAAAGAGAGTACACGGAATCTAATATTAAACGGCGACATGAGAGTATTAACGGAGTAATGCCTTCAATGTTTACAAGAGAGGGTGAAGAGAAAGTAAAACCACCACAACCATCTGACAGAATGGAGTCAGTGTGCTCCACGAAGTTGTTGTTGTCCGACAATGTGTCTGTGCATCTTGATATGCAATGCAAGGTTTGAATGTGGAAAAAGTTGTAAATCAAGACCGCACAAGTCTAGACATGAATCAGTGGCAGTAAGGCACAGACAACCGCACATACTGGCTTGACTAAGTCACCCCGTGAGAATACTTTCAAGATTTCATGATCATCCCGCTTGCAAATTATCCTATTATGCACTCAGTGGTCATTTATTATAGATGAATGATACAAACGCACGGTTGCACTAACACACCTAACAGTATATCTATCATGTACATTTTACACAGATACACACGCGTGTACGTAACGTAGGAGTATTAATATCACAGCTTGTTTATGAAAACACATTCTCAGAAAATCAGCTCACGAATTTACTAGAATATAAACACACTAAAACAGGTTCATTGGTTCGGTGAATATCCAGCAGCGCTGTGA
The DNA here is from genome assembly GCA_963921405.1 of Cepaea hortensis. Lineage (NCBI taxonomy): Eukaryota > Metazoa > Mollusca > Gastropoda > Stylommatophora > Helicidae > Cepaea > Cepaea hortensis. The sequence continues at coordinate 79,525,908 of OY992884.1, read as the reverse complement.
GGTGGCAGGTACATATGAGCACTTTCACACGGCCCAACAATACAGTCCTTCTGAATAAGCTCGTCTAAATGGCAAAGCTCCAAAATGGGACGATTACTTACATCCCCCACTACCGTGTCCGTGCGAATGTAAAACACGGTTCTCGCTCTCCCAAACAACAGATCTACACTGTAGCCGAGGCAATCTCGCCTTGTGGGGCAATCATTGTAGCGTGATGAACTTAGAGACAGACTTGTTTTCTAGACACAATCTGACTTTTCGTTGGCTCGCTCTGAACTCAAGCGTAGTCCATACACGTGCTAATGCGTATAGTGCACTGGACTGATTTTTTTTTTGCGTGTGGATTAGCTGTCCCCACTACCAGTGTCCTTCGCTATCAGGCGAACCCACTCAGACTTCTGTGGTACTTGTAATTTACGCCCCCAAGTCAAGGAGGGGAATTGAACATTTCATCCAACTGACCCGTGTAGGAGTTGAACCCACTACCTCGGCATCAGCATATCAGAAGTTTAAGAGCAAGCGCTCTAATCCACTCGGCCATGCTGGCCTCCATAAAAAGTGAGGTATGTATAGGTCACAGAACCTTGCAATCAACCCCACCATGTATTGGCTGCTGGTGATTTACTAAGCAACTGTAGTTCAGTCGTTTACAAGTGTTTTCTGAACGACGGACACGTGACACCATCTAAGTCAACGCAAAGCATCGTGCTTCCAAATCTCCCGTAGCTGATTATGAACCCTCAAATCAATATGACGGGGAATTATGAAACTGTACGTCTTACCCTCCCATAGGTCTGGTTTGTGATAACTAACAACACACACACACGCACGCGCACACACACACACGCACGCACGCACACGCATGCACGCACGCACACGCATGCACGCACACACACACACACACACACGAGAGGAACTAACAACCAACATTAAAAACGGGGAGATACAAGTAACAAGTTTCTCATATAGTGGGCCTCTAATAACAATGGTAGCAATCAGACTGGAATCTGAAAGGACAGGAATGGGCAAAATACATTACATAAATATTAGCATCTAGACGAAAATTTAGCATAGTGAAATGGGATATATATAAGGGTCGTTCATTTGAAACCCGTTCCAATGTCTTTATTACAAAAGCATGAAAGAAACATTAACAGGTGTGGTAGAATTAAACAAAGCTTCCATTGCATGCTCTCTCTTTTGCTGCTCGGCTCAAAGTGGTGACACCATGATTCATCGCCTGCCACTATGCGGAAGAGAAATGCATCACCCTCCACTCTGTAACGCAGCAAGTGGTTCAAACACCATTCCATGCATTCCTAATTTTGGTGGTCGGTCTTCTTCTTCTTCTTTCGTTCGCCTGAAATATGTTTATAACTGCAATGTTGTCTCTTGTATGAATCTAACAGTCTTTTTTAGTTCATTCAGCGGTCCATAGAGTTGATCTTCCACTGTTGTCTCTCTAGGCCAGAAGGTTCGCCTGGATATGTTGTAGTTTGGGCAATCCCGGAGTATGTGCTCTGCTGTCTGCGACGCCAAACCACATGTGCACATGGCTGAGTCACCAATCTTGAATTTTGTATACATGTGGTTGCGTAATCTATTGTGTCCTGTTCTGAGTCGCAGAAGAATGACCTGTTCTGGTCTGTCCATAACGTGGTAGTCGTCTTGAGTAAGGTTTGGTGGTCTTCTGACTGATTTGATCATTCTTATCTTTTGGTGGTATGTAATAGGCACATCTGGTTGTTCTTCTTGTGCTCCTTCCTTAGCCAATCGATCAGCTCTGTCGTTTCCGGGGATTCCACAGTGGGATGGTATCCACTGTATGGTGATCTTACGCTGACTGCTAAGTTCAGAAAGTAGTGTCCTCAGAACTGGCAATTTCCCAGACAGGAGCGCCTCTATTACGGATTTTGCATCTGTCAATATCACCACAGGTTGTGTACCATGGCTGGTATTTTGTAATTTCTCTGTGGCTATCTTGATTGCCTCAATTTCAGCATCATAATTATGGCAGTACTTTCCTGTTGGAATTCTGGCCGTGTCTCTAGTATTATTTGGGTATTCTATATACACTCCCGCTCCTCCATTTCGAACAGCATTCTGTGCTGACCCATTCGTGTAGACTCGGATCCAGAGGTCCTGTGTGTATTCGTCATCAAGGAAGCTGAGAGTGGCTGTTCTGCGCTGTACACTGTTCTGTTCTTCCTTGTCAAATATTCCTCTCACTTTTGACTGGATTTGTAGCGATACTCTATGTTCATCTTTCCACGGGGTTCGCTCTGGAATAGTTGTCAGGGGGATATCAACTGTGGGAAGATCGATGGTTTCTCTGCAGAGTTGTTTGGCCTGGTGGATGAAACTACTTCTTTTCAACCGCCCCATAGCTAAGTTTTCAAATCTGTTCTTCATAGGGTGGCCTGGCAAGCTGAGAAACATTTCTGCTTGTATTAGTGTTTTTGTATCTCTGCGTTCTCTTAAAGCTTGTGTCCTCCCCATTTTCTCCATTGCTACTATAGGGGTTGATCTCATCCCTCCTGTGATGACTCTAAGAGCTTGATTTTGCAACTTGTCCAGCTCCTGCAATGTAGTTTTTGATGCTGAACACCACGCAGTTGACCCGTATTCCAAGTGTGGTCGTATGCTCTGTTGATAAACTTTGCTAAGTATTTTCCCACTGGCTCCCCAAGTGGTTCCAGTTAGCTTTCTCAGGATGGCAATTTTCCTTCTGGCTTTTGCTACTGCTTTTTTTAATGTGTTTTCTCCATGTCAGCCTGTCGTCGAATGTTACACCAAGGTATGTTGGTTCCTTATCTTCTCTTAGGGGTGTTCCATTTATCTGAATGCTCCCTGCCTTTTGTTTCGGAGAAAGGGTAAATAGAGTGGTGCTGCACTTGTCAGTGTTTATGCTGATACACCATCTATCTATCCGCCCATGCAACAAATGTATCTACAGCTCTTCGTAGCAATATGGTGGCCACTGATGCATGTTCATTTGCGCTCCACAAAACCAGGTCATCAGCGTACACACCTGTGAACACACCTTCCGATATTGCAGTTTCTCACGAACGACCTTTTGAATTGTCCCAATTGACATATCAAATTCTTTCGCTAACGAACGTATGCTTCCACAACGGTTCATCTGTACTGCTGCATCAATTTTGGTGATGATTTTTTTTTTTCTGTTGCAACAATATGCGCTTGACCCGGCCGTCTAAGATCTGTCGTGAACTGACGTCCTTTCCGAAACATTCGTGCCCAGTCTGTTACTGTTGTCCTCGACACACATTTGTTACCATATGCTGCCTGCATTCTTCGATGAATGTCCACTGGTCGACATCCTTCAAATGAACGAAACTGAATCACCACTCTTTAAGCTTCTTTGGGTGGATTTCGGATCAACCCAGCCATTTTCTGAACGGTCAGAAACAGAATCTATGCATCATGGGACGATAAGCACGTGTTCTTTTATTCACTTGTCAGTACTTATCACATGCCTATGACATATAATGTTCAATGTAAGCAATTACGCGCGGAAGGGCATGAACGGATTTCAAATGAACGCTCCTAATATATACATACTGGACACTGCTGAGTGGTGCCGATTTGTGGACAATCAACGAGAATACACCAGTCTTAATATATATAAAAGCTTGATAAGACTCTCGGGTTAACCTCATTGTCAGACCGATTGGAGCCTTCAAGCAGATAACATGTCTGTCCAGCGGAGCAAAGGTGCGAAAGGACGGACACCACGGCTGGACCAGGAAAAAACACACGGCAGACACCTCCCGCCAAAACAGCCCAGGGAAACCGTCATTGGTGTGAAGCGATAGGAAGCGTGATCCAGAGAAATAAACGCAGAGTGAGTATAGATAAGGGCGGCAACTATATAAGAAACGGTATATAGGCTAGGAGATTGTCCATCGCATTTCGCAACTGCGAGCGCTAACAAGACAAGTCATCTGAACAAGCCAAGAAGCCTGATACGGGGGAAAATGGCACATAGCAAGAACACCAAAAGACACGTGGCATCAAAGATGTGCAGCGTGGGAGGCGACAAGAAGACGAGCGGAGAGAATCTACCTGCGAGCTGCAGCAAACAACAAGAGCCTCAAGCAACCTCTAACGAAGCTACCACGAGGAAGTACGACGACAATCCACCACAAACAAGAGCCAAACCTACTGAAATGCAGAGAGATGAGAAAGACACCAGAGTCGGAAACACCGACTCACCGACAACCAAGTGGGTTGTCAAGCGTATCCAAACGGAACTGACAGATGAATAAATCCTGAAGCAGCTAAAGGAAGAGAATCTCCACATCCGATTCTTGAAAGCGGGGCTGTTCCTCACCTACTACAAGATACCTACAACCTTGGCAGTGGTGACGACAGAGGGCAGCGAGATGCCGACCACGGTATCAATCAACAAGAAAATACAACAGCCAGAGAGATTCATCCCAAGAGTCACCCAATGTTCAAGATGTTAAGAGGGCCGGCCACAGCAGAACAGCATGTCGCAATAAGACGGAAATCTGCCGGTACTGCGCCGATCGCCCCGCCTTTAAGGAGGGTCCGCTGGCCAAGCTGTGCACGGACTTCCGAGCACCCAATAACAAAAGAAAGTGCGCTAACTGCCTGGACAAGCATGGAGCAAGATACTTGGACTGTCCGTACCTACAAAGACACAGAGACATCTTAAAGTTCGCCATCAACACAAAGACACCATATAAGGACGCAATGCGGAGGTGCGAGACACCCACGGGCAGCTCACAAGCGGAAAAAGCTCAACTGCAAGACCAGATAGATGAGCTAAAAAAGCAAATCAAGCTGCTTCAAACACCGGCACCGACCAGCGAAATGAAAACTTGCTTGCTGAAATAAAGAAGATCCAGCAAAACATCAAGAAAGAAGTGGAACATATGGCCGAGATAAAGAAGAAAAACGAAGAAATGCTACGCACCATTAAAGCGGAGAGAGCTGCTGAAAGCTGAAATGGAACTAATCCAAACCAAACCAACAGGAGCTATGCAAGAGACCGCAGTCAAGCAGCAAGCTGAAACGCAGCAAAATACCGAGCCTGAAACACAAACTAAGGTGAACAGCCCAACCTCTACGCCAAGACATAATCACATTATCCCATCAGATCTCTGAAGGCGGCACAGAATACCAACCCGGACTCACCCTGGAGGAGTGCCTAGAATCGATAAAATTGGAGGAACACAGGCACCAGGAATTCAAAGGCGCTGGGATGAAAGAGAAAAGAAGGCCAAGAAACTCAAGAGACCGGTAGAATACCCAGACAGACACTATGACGGCGAGGACGGACCCAGCTACACGTACTATATAGAAGACGGTGAGATCATCCCATAACTGACCACGGAGGCCGAAATCAAAAGGCTACAGAAACTCAAAAGTGAAAGTGAAAACAGGCGCAGAAAGAAAATGAAAACATCGAAAAGCTCCTACAGAAAATACACAAATAAAAAGAAGTCAAAAAGACCAAATAAAAAGGAGTCAAAAAGACCAAATAAAGTCCTTATAAGGACTGCAACCAGTCAAGCCGGGAGCATTCACTAACAAAAGAAACCACCAGAGGAGACGGGCACAAAAGAAAGCCGCCACCAACCCTGTTGACGTCACAGACACAAAAGCCGATATAACCAGTCCGGATCAGGACCAACTCGTAAGAGCGCACAAGACAAGAATCAGGGTAAATAAACCCACAAGAACAACGGACCTCAACAAAAACCACAGCTAAAAGAATCAGGTTGAACGAGGCCGAATTTGGAATTTTTTGTTTTTAAAGCAAGCAAGCAAGCTAGGAGATTCTGATGGTCAAATCAGGTGTGCCCATAATAGGATCAGGTATGGAGCGATTAAATGTATATTCCATATATATATATATATATATATATATATATATATATATATATATATATATATATATATATATATATATATATAACCGGTCTCTGTGGCTAAAGGGCTTGCGAACGCGGTTTGTAAGCCCGTATACCCGGGTTCGAAACACGGCGGTGCTGGTATTTTCGAAAAAGGTATAGGGGCCGGTCGTTCAGAAAGCAATGGCAAACTACTGAACGTAACACTTGCCTAGTACATCAACAGCAGCTGAAAATGCTGGTGTTGACTGCAACGTCCCGTAAAGGATACGCAACAAATGATATATATATATATATATATATATATATATATATATATATATATATATATATATATATATATATATATTCCATACATTTATCGTTGATTAGGTATTATATGCTGTTTGTGTGATATTCACTGGCACAGAAACGGAGCAATATGGGGACGACCCGTTGCCGTGAAGTTGGAACCGCGACTAACTAACTAACTAACTATATGCTGTTTAGTATTGTCTGTGAATGGTCGTCTCCACTAACTATTCAGCAAAGCTGCATAATTGCGGATTTGCATTTCCTCTGTTTGATCTATGTTATTTCTATGAGAACTAGCATGGTCTCCCCTTGTTGAGTGCATTTTATTGTACGGAACATAGTGACATGATTATTTCTTTTAATTCTTCACCACGACAGTGGCTAGGTAACGACAGATCGGACAGACCTACATTTCGGCTGTCCGTGGTTGTTACTCCAATGAAAATTGTTTGTCTCATTTTGCTGTATATAATAGTATTACTAATTCAATAGTCATACTATTATTAGGAATATCATTATATGCCTAATTTGCATATTTATATGCATCTTATATTACACTCTGGATATACATTTGGCGAGCTTTCATTTGGTCTTGTCAGATGTATGACACGTCTATGAGAACTATTAACCTCTCAGTTTGTTGTAGATAATTTCATTACTACATTTCTTTTTGCATTCGAACTACTTCTGATGGAATAATTTTCTATGCATATATTTAGTATATGTTGGATGCAAATTGTCATATGGTATATCACCAGAAAAATAGAGTGCTGTACTATTTTGTTCTTACGAGCAGCACGTATAGGCATATTATCTATTGATTGGGTTGAAGGAGATGTGTAGTGGTGTAGACATTACCCACAATCTGTAATGGGTATATGGTGCGCTTCGCCTTTTCAGTGTGTGTTGAATGAGCGTTCATCGAACTCACTGATGCCTAGCACAGAAACATATCCCCGGCACTTAAACCTCCTGATCAGATACACTTGTAATAACTCCACCGACCATGTGATCTGCTAACACAACTTTTAATGGAGTGGCTGCTATGAACCGCGTGTCTGATTAAGTTACATGGACTTAAGACATTTTGTTTCTTTAACGGGACCGTTACAAGGGATGGCATTAGATGTAATTACAGGCGTGTTCGATGATTGGAAAAGTCCACCACGACTCAACTATATATATATATATATATATATATATATATATATATATATATATATATATATATATATATATATATATATATATATATATAACTATATATATATAAAACAGAGTGTATGTGACTTTGTTTGTGGTTTTGTTTGTATTGGATGGGTTCGATAACGGTACATCCGATTGAGATGAAATTTTCTACACGTCTTCCTTTCATTCCTGTGCAACCGACTATAATAGTTTCATAGTGTAAAATCTTCTACTTATTTAATAACATTTACTTTTTCATTTTTCATTATATAAGTTCTATATAGCAGGGGGACTTCACTCTAGAAAAGTTATTTCAAGGGGCATAACTTTTAATAACATTTCTATATACTTTATAGTCATATTGTTGGACTTACCTGCAATATTGTTAAACTCTTTGTCTATAGTTATTTTCAGGCATATGAGTTATAATAAATAATGATATAATCTTTAAGGCATTTTCAAAGTTTGCATACAAATTATGCATAATGCATAACAATGTAACCCATCTTTTTCTGCTTACAGAACTTAACTGTCATGTCGATGATTTTTCATTAAAAATAATGAATGGTGTGTGGAAGGACATTCTTTTAAGTTACTGGGCGCCAGGAGCTGGGCGAAATCACGCCGGGTCAGATAGATAGACAGACAGACAGATAGTCGGGAACGGAAGCTTATTTGACTACTTATATGAATTAAATGACATGCTCCCCACCAGGGACAGGGTGAAGCCGGGCCGGGTCAGACAGATAGACAGACAGTCGGGAACGGGAGAGGTTATATGACTACGTATATGAATTAAATGAGATGCTCCCCACCAGGGACTGGGTGAAGCCGGGCCTGGTCAGACAGACAGACAGGCAGACAGATAGACAGACAGATAGTCGGGAACGGGAGAGCTTATATGACTACTTATATGAATTAAATGAGATGCTCCCCACCAGGGACTGGGTGAAGCCGGGCCGGGTCAGCCAGACAGACAGACAGACAGACTGATAGATTGATAGATCCCCTCCAGGGGCTGGGCGAAGCCGGGCCGGGTCAGCTAGTATATATATATATATATATATATATATATATATATATATATATATATATATATATATATATATATAGAGAGAGAGAGAGAGAGATAAAGAGGAGAGTGAACGCAGTAAAGTCGAAGACAGACACTGCCAGACAAGTCATTGTGTGTGGCTGTATGAGGTGATAGATTGTATGTATTACGTAGGATTGTACTGATGTAGAACTTAGATACTACACATTGTCTCCAGTACTGTTCAACGCCTACACTGTGAGTATCACCAGCGAGCAGATCACTGGAACCGGGAGGACATTGTCATATGCCGACGATGTTGTAGTGTATCGTTAGGGTAAGGATAGAGATCAGGTTGCTGCTAACCTACAAACCGAACTCAATCACATAAGTACTTGGTGTTCCATACGAGGGGCTGGTCATGTCTGTTTTTAGTGTGCGGTGGCAATCCTGACTCTCAGCCGTAAGCAGATAGAAAGGATGGAAAGGATACAAAATGAAGCTATGCACATTATTCTTGGATGTACAAGAGATACAGCATGCAGGGCGATGCGCTACCTTCTTGACTTTCCAACCATTGAAGAGAGAATACAAATTTGCAGGGCACGCGCCTACCTCAGAGTTAACACAAACACACAACATCCACTGCATAGTGAAATTATGAAGGTGAACGACAACAGGTTAAAAAGAGGACGGTCGTGGATGGGTCAAGCCGAAGACATTCTCCAACAGGTGTGTTCACTTGAGGACTTAGAACCTGGCGAGGAGTGGGTATAAGTGCCAACAGATTTCTGCACGTCCTTTTCAGTTTGCATCCAACTAGACAGAAAATACAGACAAAAAAATCCGGCTGCGGTGGAGGCGGAAGTACAAGCGTTGATTTTCGAAAATTCGCTAGACGGTGATGCTGCCATTTACACAGATGGTTCGGTCGTCTGACATGTGAGAAGCTCATGGGCCTTTACGGCTCAGGCTGGAGGGAGAATTGTGAAGGAGGACTCTGGTGCTTTTGCTGAAACTACATGTAACCTCACTATGGAAGTCATGGCAGTAAGCAAAGCAATAACATGGCTCGAGACACAGACATTCACTAGGGCATGTTTCCTTAGCGACTAAATGTACATGCTCAAGAGGACAGAGGCGGGGTGGATCCGAAGAGAATGGTTGCTGTCTCTGGAGCAGTCTCGGTTGGCAAAGATTAGTTTCATCTTCATGCCAGGGCATGCGGGAGTACAAGGAAATGAGCGGGCTGACAAGCTCGTAGGTAAGGCTACTGAGGAGGGTGGACGCGCCATGGACCAGGCTGACATTCTGAATGCTCTACGAGAAGTAAGACTTTTGCGAGAACCAAGTGATGACTGTCTGTGAATCTACAACCATGGGCAGACTGCGAGTATGGCCAATTAAAAGAGAGGTGGCGAAACAAGAACACTATGTAGTATGCCAAAGAAGGTTGATAAACCAACATAGAACTGGTGCCGTAAGCCACTACACGCTGTCTGATTTTCTGAGGGGGGATCCGAGCACTTATAGACTGAATTGTTCTATGTGCAATGAGGATGATCTGTCGTCTAACTATTTAACTAACTTAGATACTACACATTCCTGATTATGCCTTCCAAGCTCTCAACAAGAGTGCCAGGTCCCGAATACGAGAAAAGACCAGGTAGCATCAGGACTGGACACTGGTCCAGAAAACTGATGTGCTGATTCTACTGGAGCATAAGTGTTCCTATTGGAGCTTAGAGGAATCCTATTGTAATCGAGGCAGATCTCACTTATAACCCGGCCACAGTCCTAAACAGGATACAAGTAACTTTAGAGTTATGCTTTTCATAACTACATATATGTGACTGTGGTACTGCATAAACCTCTACAGTTTCACTATCATCATTCTGATAACCATCATATTTTGAATGATTAATGATAGACAATAACAGTTGATAGTAGTTGTTTTCAACTCATAGTTTATCTTAAACTTTTTTCATGGGAAACAATTGCTTTGCTTACCTTGGTGGGGTTACCAGGTAGGGGAGTTATGTCAGGTGGTAAAACCTACCCTGTCTAGTAGTCTATTTGTCGACTTAAACCTAGGCATCTTCTAACCTTCCCTTTCCCACTCCTTGGGGATACCAAGACCACCTAATTATACATAGTAACGAGCCACTCTCAGCTGTACTATTTGGTTATCCAGGGACGTAATCTTTATTTCAGCCTTATAGATTTTATCCCGAGTAGATTGCTGCAAATTGTGATCTCAGTTAGGACTTTTGACAAACTGGTTGCCTGTCCGGGATCAACAACAGTCACTTCTGACAAGTGGGGTTGCTCGCCAGTGATAGTACATAACTTGGCGGGGCAGCACCCCCATACTTCTGACAACTGTTATCACCACTACTACAACTACTTCTACCACCTCCACCACGACCGCAAACAACAGCTACTACCACTACTACTACTACATCCACCGCAACAATAGCTACTACTACTACTACTACTACTACTACTACTACTACTACTACTACTACTACTACTACTACTACTGTTGCCCCTACGACTAGTACAACTACCACTAGTACTAACTCCATCATCACCGTCACTACCGCAACAATAGCTGCTGCTGCTGTTACTACTACTACTACTACTACTACTACTACTATTACCACCACTACTACTACTACTACTACTACTACTACTACTACTACTACTACTACTACTACCACCATTATTACTACAACCATCATCACCACCACTGGTGCAACAATAGCTACTGCTGCTGCTACGACTACTACTAAGGTCCGGTTTTATACTAACCTTGGCCCATTTGGGACTCGTGATTATCGGTTACATATAAACACAAAGTTAAAAATTAAATTATAACATTAAGCTAACGAGTGCCCCTTACATTCAACTGAAACATCAATCTGTATCGCCATCGACTCATTTTTGCATAACGGGGTCCCCAGTGAAGACACGATGACACAAGGTATCAATCAGTTCCGCCGAGTCACACATGTGAAAAACTGACACACACACAAGAATTCACATATATACTGATCGGTTCTTACTGCTACTGCTACTACTACTACTACTACTAGTATAATACTACTACTACTTCTACTATACTATTACTACTACTACTACTGTTACTACTACTACTATACTACTACTACTACTACTACTACACTACTAATACTACTACACTACTAATACTACTACTACTACACTACTAATACTACTAATACTACTACGACTAAAACTACTACTACTACTAGTATAATACTACTACTACTTCTACTATACTATTACTACTACTACTACTGTTACTACTACTACTATACTACTACTACTACTGTTACTACTACTACTATACTACTACTACTACTACTACTACACTACTAATACTACTACACTACTAATACTACTACTACTACACTACTAATACTACTAATACTAATACTACTACGACTAAAACTACTACTACTACTAGTATAATACTACTAATACTTCTACTATACTATTACTACTACTACTACTATACTACTACTACTACTACTACTACTACTACTACTACTACTACACTACTAATACTACTACACTACTAATACTACTACTACTACACTACTAATACTACTAATACTACTACGACTAAAACTACTACTACTACTATTACTACTACTTCTACTATAATACTACTACTACTTCTACTATACTATTACTACTACTACTGTTACTACTACTACTACTACTACTACTACTACTACTACTACTACGACTAAAACTACTACTACTACTACTACTACTACTACTACTACTACTACTACTACTACTACTACTACTACTACTACTACTACGACTAAAACTACTACTACTACTACTACTACTACTACTACTACTACTACTACTACTACTACTACTACTACTACGACTAATACTTCTATTGGTACTTCAATTTTAATTCACTGCAAACAAACAAGTATTAACAAGTATCCCTTAGAGTCCACCGAACACTAAACCGGAAAGTGATTGCCGGACCGATGCAAATGAGGCTCTAAGGGATACTTCTTGTTTGCAGTGAATTAAAATTGAAGTACCCTTCTATTACTAATTGTACTACTACTACTATACTACTATTAGTATTACTAATTATACTACTACTACTACTACTACTACTACTACTACTACTACTACTACTACTACTACTACTAAGAAAACGACTGTTTTAGTTCTAACAGTTGATGTTATTGTGAATAAAGTATTCAATAATAGTATCAATGCAAACCTGGCATCTATCTACATCACACACACACACCGCTGTAAAGAACACAAGAAAAGATAGCATTAGCATTAACGAACGGAACAACAGCCCTCTGCAAACCCAGCCCAATCTGGATAGACTGCCGTCTGCACGAGGTGCAAATCACGTGAAGGTTAAAGCAATTTCCACAGAGAGAAAAAACACATCACAGGGAGGGGGAAAATATGTACAAAGTTCATGTTTCACTTAACGTTTTCTTAAAAGCACAAACGCCAACCATTACTGCAACAACCGGGAGCCCAGAATAACTCTGGGCTAAAATATTATCAAAGAAAACAAGAGCGGCGAAGCTTCCACAGCTGCTGCTCCTGCAGGCAGCACACAACGCAGGGACCAACCAACACAGGAGAGCAATGCACACAGCAGCTGGTATAATAGAGAAAAACACCGGACTCTACTATTCAGTATCTTAAACTTGGGGATGAACAGCAAGGTTCTAGCGAAACACAAAAGTAGAACACAAGAGAAAAGAAGATAAAAGAGACGAAACTGTTTGCAAGAGTCCTGTTCCCCCTCCCCATCCCCGACTACTAAACAGACGAATTCGCCAAATAGACCTCAGGAAAAGGAAATTACCAGCACCATCAACGTGTTGCTTGAAGTCATGTGTGTTCAAGTGTCTCCGTCTGTGGGGTTCCCCTCCGCGCTGAAAGCTAGAAGTGTGAATATGCCACCATGTTATGTCACTTTACCACAGACACCATACATGCTGCTGCTGCTGCTGCTACTACTACTACTACTACTACTACTACTACTACTACTACTACTACTACTACTACTACTACTACTACTACTACTACTACTACTACTACTACTACTACTACTACTACTACTACTACTACTACTACTACTACTACTACTACTACTACTACTACTACTACTACTACTACTACTACTACTACTACTACTACTACTACTACTACTACTACTACTACTACTACTACTACTACTACTACTACTACTACTACTACTACTACTACTACTACTACTACTACTACTACTACTACTACTACTACTACTACTACTACTACTACTACTACTACTACTACTACTACTACTACTACTACTACTACTACTACTACTACTACTACTACTACTACTACTACTACTACTACTACTACTACTACTACTACTACTACTACTACTACTACTACTACTACTACTACTACTACTACTACTACTACTACTACTACTACTACTACTACTACTACTACTACTACTACTACTACTACTACTACTACTACTACTACTACTACTACTACTACTACTACTACTACTACTACTACTACTACTACTACTACTACTACTACTACTACTACTACTACTACTACTACTACTACTACTACTACTACTACTACTACTACTACTACTACTACTACTACTACTACTACTACTACTACTACTACTACTACTACTACTACTACTACTACTACTACTACTACTACTACTACTACTACTACTACTACTACTACTACTACTACTACTACTACTACTACTACTACTACTACTACTACTACTACTACTACTACTACTACTACTACTACTACTACTACTACTACTACTACTACTACTACTACTACTACTACTACTACTACTACTACTACTACTACTACTACTACTACTACTACTACTACTACTACTACTACTACTACTACTACTACTACTACTACTACTACTACTACTACTACTACTACTACTACTACTACTACTACTACTACTACTACTACTACTACTACTACTACTACTACTACTACTACTACTACTACTACTACTACTACTACTACTACTACTACTACTACTACTACTACTACTACTACTACTACTACTACTACTACTACTACTACTACTACTACTACTACTACTACTACTACTACTACTACTACTACTACTACTACTACTACTACTACTACTACTACTACTACTACTACTACTACTACTACTACTACTACTACTACTACTACTACTACTACTACTACTACTACTACTACTACTACTACTACTACTACTACTACTACTACTACTACTACTACTACTACTACTACTACTACTACTACTACTACTACTACTACTACTACTACTACTACTACTACTACTACTACTACTACTACTACTACTACTACTACTACTACTACTACTACTACTACTACTACTACTACTACTACTACTACTACTACTACTACTACTACTACTACTACTACTACTACTACTACTACTACTACTACTACTACTACTACTACTACTACTACTACTACTACTACTACTACTACTACTACTACTACTACTACTACTACTACTACTACTACTACTACTACTACTACTACTACTACTACTACTACTACTACTACTACTACTACTACTACTACTACTACTACTACTACTACTACTACTACTACTACTACTACTACTACTACTACTACTACTACTACTACTACTACTACTACTACTACTACTACTACTACTACTACTACTACTACTACTACTACTACTACTACTACTACTACTACTACTACTACTACTACTACTACTACTACTACTACTACTACTACTACTACTACTACTACTACTACTACTACTACTACTACTACTACTACTACTACTACTACTACTACTACTACTACTACTACTACTACTACTACTACTACTACTACTACTACTACTACTACTACTACTACTACTACTACTACTACTACTACTACTACTACTACTACTACTACTACTACTACTACTACTACTACTACTACTACTACTACTACTACTACTACTACTACTACTACTACTACTACTACTACTACTACTACTACTACTACTACTACTACTACTACTACTACTACTACTACTACTACTACTACTACTACTACTACTACTACTACTACTACTACTACTACTACTACTACTACTACTACTACTACTACTACTACTACTACTACTACTACTACTACTACTACTACTAGTACTACTATAAATAGTTGTAGTACAAAACAATGCAGCCAGCCTGACAGTACTGCACTTCTAAAGCGAAACTAACATCTCAAGTAGTTACACTCAGAAAACTATACAATATCAACCACTAATGGAAAGATAAACAATAGCTACCACTGACAGAAAGATATACAATAGCTACCACTCATGGATATATATATATATATATATATACAATAGCTACCACTCATGGATATATATATATATATATATATACAATAGCTACCACTCATGGATATATATATATATATATATATATATATATACAATAGCTACCACTCATGGATATATATATATATATATATATATATATATATATATATATATATATAATAGCTACCACTCATGGATATATATATATATATATATATATATATATATATACAATAGCTACCACTCATGGATATATATATATATATATATATATATATATATATACAATAGCTACCACTCATGGATATATATATATATATATATATATATATATATATATATATATATATATATATATATATATATATATACAATAGCTACCACTCATGGATATATATATATATATATATATATATATATATATATATATATATATATATATATATACAATAGCTACCACTCATGGATATATATATATATATATATATATATATATATATATATATATATATACAATAGCTACCACTCATGGATATATATATATATATATATATATATACAATAGCTACCACTCATGGATATATATATATATATATATATATATATATATATATATATATATATATATATATATATATATATATATATATATATATATACAATAGCTACCACTCATGGATATATATATATATATATACACACAATAGCTACCACTAACAGAAAGATACAGAGAGCTGAAACTGACAAAGACTCCCAGAGGTGTGACTGACATAAAGATGTACAGAACATATTGATTGACAGAAAGATACACATGGACATGACTGACCTAAGATACAGAACGCACTGATGACAGAAAGATACACACGGGCCGACTGACATAAGATACACATGGGCTGACACACATATGCATGACTCAGGGCTGAGTGGTCTCGAGGTATGGTGTCCGCCTCGAGTGCTGGAGGTCCCGGGTTCAGGCCCCGGTGAGGACCGGGATTATTTTCACGTGGAATTCTAGTAATACAATTTCCACTGGTCTCTGGGCAGTGAGATCGGACGCCCGTGTGTATTGTTGCGCACGTAAAAAATCCCTTGGCAGTTGGAAATCGAAAAAGAGTAGCCTAACGGGCAAAATTTCGAGTTAAAAATCTACCCAAAGTATTTCAGGATCCTCGCCGATGCAACGGAGTTCGTGGATTGAGCTGAGTTTCTCCAGACTCAGGTTTGAGTTAGGAGGAAAACGGAGCACTTATGGGTAACACCCGTGTGCCGTGATGTTGATCCATCGACTAAACTAAACTAAACTATCCACAGAAGGTGTAGCGACTTGTAGATACACAACTGTTCAAAGATATGATGATATACAGAATGCACCGCTGGCAGAAGGTGACTTGTAGATACACAACTGTTCAAAGATATGACGATATACAGAATGCACCGCTGGCAGAAGGTGACTTGTAGATACACAACTGTTCAAAGATATGATGATATACAGAATGCACCGCTGGCAGAAGGTGACTTGTAGATACACAACTGTTCACAGATATGATGATATACAGAATGCACCGCTGGCAGAAGGTGACTTGTAGATACACAACTGTTCACAGATATGATGATATACAGAATGCACCGCTGGCAGAATGTGACTTGTAGATACACAACTGTTCACAGATATGACGATATATAGAATGCACCGCTGGCAGAAGGTGACTTGTAGATACACAACTGTTCAAAGATATGACGATATACAGAATGCACCGCTGGCAGAAGGTGACTTGTAGATACACAACTGTTCAAAGATATGACGATATACAGAATGCACCGCTGGCAGAAGGTGACCTGTAGATACACAACTGTTCAAAGATATGACGATATACAGAATGCACCGCTGGCAGAAGGTGACTTGTAGATACACAACTGTTCAAAGATATGACGATATACAGAATGCACCGCTGGCAGAAGGTGACTTGTAGATACACAACTGTTCAAAGATATGACGATATACAGAATGCCCCGCTGGCAGAAGGTGACTTGTAGATACACAACTGTTCAAAGATATGACGATATACAGAATGCCCCGCTGGCAGAAGGTGACTTGTAGATACACAATTGTTCAAAGATATGACGATATACAGAATGCACCGCTGGCAGAAGGTGACTTGTAGATACACAACTGTTCAAAGATATGACGATATACAGAATGCACCGCTGGCAGAAGGTGACTTGTAGATACACAACTGTTCAAAGATATGACGATATACAGAATGCACCGCTGGCAGAAGGTGACTTGTAGATACACAACTGTTCAAAGATATGACGATATACAGAATGCCCCGCTGGCAGAAGGTGACTTGTAGATACACAACTGTTCAAAGATATGACGATATACAGAATGCCCCGCTGGCAGAAGGTGACTTGTAGATACACAATTGTTCAAAGATATGACGATATACAGAATGCACCGCTGGCAGAAGGTGACTTGTAGATACACAACTGTTCAAAGATATGAAGATATACAGAATGCACCGCTGGCAGAAGGTGACTTGTAGATACACAACTGTTCAAAGATATGACGATATACAGAATGCACCGCTGGCAGAAGGTGACTTGTTTGTAGATACACAACTGTTCAAAGATATGACGATATACAGAATGCACCGCTGGCAGAAGGCGACATGTAGATACACAACTGTTCAAAGATATGACGATATACAGAATGCACCGCTGGCAGAAGGTGACTTGTAGATACACAACTGTTCAAAGATATGACGATATACAGAATGCACCGCTGGCAGAAGGTGGTGTGGCATCACTGAGACAGACAGACAATAGCTATCACTGACAGAACCAGTTAACCCCGGCATGTCAACAATCGATGCACTGAGGCTATCAGAACGTTCACATTTCCCAACTATATTAGAACACATCATAAACAAAAGGAAACATTGAAAGTTTTGATATACCTAACGAATCACTGACAATCACTATATACCACTAACTCAAATACAACCATTTAGTAATAACACATGATGATCATCATGTGTTATGCCAATAATCATGGGCGGTCATGTTTAGCTGTCTTACACGATCCCCAGAGTCGTGGACCAGCTCCGTGTTCTTGTCTCGACCATGGAAATAACACAAACATACCACTAACTCATATTCAACGATTTAGAGGTAACACAACATACCACGGACTCCAATTCAGTGATTTAGAGATAACATGCCACTAACTAAATTGCAACGATTGGAGATTACACGACGTACCACTAACTTTAATACAATGATTTAGAGACAAAAAACACTAATTGAAATACAACGATTTAGAGATAACAAAACATACCGCTAAATCAAATACAACCTGTCCAAAATTTGTGGCATTCGTTACAACGGCTAGCCGGGACACGACAGGAGAAACTCAGCAGTCTGAACACACAGGCTCAGGCTACAGACTAAAAAACCAAATCTATGTGAGTGAAATTGTGTGAGAAAAGCGAATAGATGAAAGTGCGTAGATCACTTCAGAGACCGCGGCTAAGCTTGGAACACCGAGCGATCGAAACGCGCATGTCTGCAGGAGATGTTAGGAAGACGTGAAAACGTAGGTGTAAAAAAGGGACTGAGTTGTCTTAGCAAAGCTATGGTAATACTAAAGTAAATATGGCAGGTAACGAGAAATGTAACTAAATTAACGTATTGGTAATTAATACGCGAAGAAGTAACTACAACAGAACTCAACAGTTCACAGCTGAAAGTTGAATAACATGTCCAAACTACGAGGGGGTTTCAAATGAAAACCCTAAAAGTGCAATAGAAATTACAATAATCATGCCATTGTCTTGTAACCTGTCAATATTCTTGTCAGGGAAGTCAAGAGTGTTCAGCACGTGACATCACGGTGCATACGAACACGGTGACGTCATAATGACAGTTTAAAGATGACCTCCCCATTTTTGACATGCACCAAAGGGGCGCTGCGTTATGTTATTCGTGTTTTGATCAGTGAAGGAGCGAAACCTATAGAAATTCATTGGCAAATTAAGGTTTAGTTTGGTGGTGCATGCCTTGTCAGTCCAGTTTGTATGACTGAAGTTGGACGTTTCAAAACGGCGTGACTTATGTGACAGACTGTTCAGGACCTGGTCAGGCACACTGTGTAGTGCATAGTTGCCATTCTAGATATTTTATATCCAGATCTAGAGATTTTTGCCGGCGTCTAGATACCGTTTTCTGACGTTTGGATGCTGGATGCAATTCTAGATACTTTTCATTTGGAGTCGGATATTTTGAATACTTTCTAGATTTTACTTTTCTTTCGGTGTCATTTACCCATTTTATGTTTGGTCTGGACGCGCGTAAATTATGGTAACTGCCATTATTTAAACTTTGAACTGACTTGGGTCAACGCTCAACAATCTGGCAACACCCCCCCCCCCCCCCCGGCGGTAATGAGTAAAAGGGCGCATAAGGGCACTGAAGAAACTTTTGGTCAGTAAACATTTAAACTTAAAGAATTTGGCTGCAATTGGAACCGATAATGCATCGGTAATGGTCGGTATCAACCATGGCGTGTATGCAAAATTGAAGGAAGATATCCAATCTTTAATCCTCATAAAATGTGCGTGTCATTCCTTGCAGCTAACATTATCACATGCATCATCAGTCAGAATGTGTACCAAGGAATTTGGAATTACTTATTGCTGAAACACATAACTGGTTCTCCAAATTATCTGTCAGACAACAGCAATATAATAAGTTATATAAACCATTAAATGATAGTTCCTTACCACTGAAAATTCTGTCATATTGCAAAACTAGATGGTTATCAATTCAACCAGCTGTTGAAGTAATTGTGAACCGATGGTTGGAGTTAAAGACACACTTCGAAATAACAAGACAAAATGAAAAGTGCTACACAGCTGAAATACTATATGAATATTGAATGTACTGTGATGAAAAACATTTGGCTTTCCTTCTCTTATCACAACCCATTTTAAGTGAAGTGCAAAAAGTTAATAAACTATTTGAATCTCAAAATGTTGATAAAGTTAAATTACTTGACGACCTCACTTTGCTATTTCACTCAATTTGTAAAAGACTTATATTGCCAACTTGTAAAGCTGACTTGTTCACTTGCACTATAGAGAGCTATTTTGGCTCCCAAGCCATACCTGGGATACCAAATCGAATCAAAAATTGATGGTTTAAAAACAAAAGGAGTGTTAACAGAAAATGAAGAGAACAACTTAAGAAAGCGCTGTCAAGATTTTCTTGTCTCATTATTCGATCAACTGAAGCAGAAACTTCCTGAAAATTTAGATGTATTGAAAAATATTTAACTCTTTTCTATTAACAACATACCTCGGCCAGTAAAGGACATACCTAAATATTGTCAAGTTATTAAATTTTTAGGGGCTACTGATAATAGTGTGGCGGAAACAGAATATTAGTTAACAAAAATAAATTTGGTTGACTGGACAAACAAAACAGAAACTGAAGCTTTTTGGAGTGAAGTAAGGCAATCTAAAGATGTCTCAGGTAACAGTCCATTCTGTGAGCTCTTTGAATGTGCGATGTCTGCCATGATACTACCCCATTCAAATGCTGATGCGGAAAGTGTTGTCAGTACTGTGAATTATACAAAATGTAAACTAAGAAGCAGGATGAAACTTGATCTCTTAAATGCTATATTGACAATAAGATTTGGCCTGATGAGAGTAGGAAAATGCTGTTCAACTTATCAGCTCCCTGATCGTGTAATAAAAGAAATTGGAACAGCTAAAGCATACAAGAGTCATTTTGAATCTGAAGCTTCAACTTCATCATCCAAGCTAAGTGCATCTTGTGAGACAGGCATCAGTGAAGATGAGGACATGATTCTATAGGTAAGTCACATCAATTTTCTGTTTAATGTTGCATATCCCTTACAGGATGGTGCAGTAAACATCAGAATTTTTTAGCTGCTGTTGATGTACATGGCAAGATTACGCTCAGTAGTTTGCCATTGCTTTCTGAGCGACCGGCTCACATACCCCTGTAAGTTACCAGAGCGGCGCGAACCGCTGTCGGTTCGGGCGCAGCTGCGTTACTCACGAGAATATACGGGATTACAGCGACAGCCGTAAACTTTTCGCCAGGGAGAGCGGCAGTCACATCTATACATATGTAATTTCTTACTTTCTCAATCTGGATATTTTTCCTAGATACTTTCTAACGAAATCTAGATATTTATGGATGTTGTTTGGGCCGTTTCTAGATACTTTTGGTCAAAAAAAAAGTGGCAACCCTGGTGTAGTGATCCCAATGCCACGGCAGCTTATTCCACATGTGACCAAGTGCATTTGTTGTTGTTGTTGTTGTTGTTGTTAACTACAGGAATCCAAGCATTTTATCGGCGCTGGGGGACTTGCATTGAACGCAGTGGTGACTTCATCGAAAAATGATACATTTGTTCTTGACTTTTTCATAATATATTCACCTAACCAAACATTTAATGTTTTTATTTGCAGCCCCCTGGTAGAATGCTGATTACAGCAGCCTAACTAGAATGCTGCCAAGGATTCTAGTACACTGATGTTGAGTGGGGTGTGTGAAGCGCTTCTCTACGAGTGTCAATGTTATCAGCTAGTGTCGGGGCAACAAACGCACAGACATCAATCAGACCGTAAGCAAGCATAAGTGAGTAAACGCGGTCTGCTGCGGCATGTAACACGAGTGTACACTATCGTACACGCGATGTGAGAGGAATCACACTTGTGATCAGTATGAGTTTAGTCTGTAAGAGTATTACCAGCATAATGTCACGAGGATACAATATACGAATTCTATTTTAAAGAGCTAGTGTATAAATCTGACATAATCTTACAGTTAAGAAATCCCGATATTGAAAGTTCTGAACTTTCACAGCCAGACGCCTGTTTCTCTTAGCAGTCTTTCAATCACTGACTTCCCGGTAGCCAGGCTATTTCTCTTATATTATCATGATTTGAAATAAGATTGCAGAATAATAATAAAAGAGTATTCCAGAAGCAACACAAATTTATATCTTCAAGTAACACTGATTGATTGATTGATTGATTGATTGAACAACGGATAACCAGTATGGCCACAGCCATGTGCACTATTGCGACAGAGAATAAATGCCCAACGATCACTTTGTTAACAGAGACAAAAGTGCAACAATACACGTCACACCCTCAATCACTCTACCGAAGGACACAGATGGGCAACACTACTCCCCCTATCATCTTGTTGACATAAACACCTCTGAAACAACGTTCCACTCTGGATTTGGTGAAGTAAACAAATGTGCAACATTACCTCACTCATCAGTTTTGTGAATTAAACATGTGCAATAATAGTTCAACCATCAGTTTTGTGAAGGAAACATGTGCAGTAATACTTCAACCACCAGTTCTGTGAAGGAAACAAATGTTCATCAACATTCACCCCACCAGTTCTGCGAAGGAAACAAATGTTCATCAACATTCGTTCACTCTACCAGTTCTGTGAAGGTAACAAATGTTCATCAACATTCATTGACCCCACCAGTTATGTGAAGGAAACAAATGTTCATCAACATTCACCCCACCAGTTATGTGAAGAAAACAACTACAACAACGTCCCAGTCTTGATTCTACTTGAGGAAACAAACAGGCCCCACCCCGTTCCTACACCGGCATGTCATCTCTACACAGACATATCACCAGAAGCTAGTGAGTAAATAGAATTGGAGGAAATAAACACAGGGTCAACACCAGTTATCTCTGAAATAAACCAGGCGACGACGAAGCCGCGATAGACAGGGCACCGCCGTGCCGGTCCACAGGCAGTTAGACAGCCATATGCGTGGCGTGCAAGTCTGCGCCATGCAGTGTGTCAAACATGTGTCGTGTATGTTTGCGGCCAGCAGTGTGTCAATGTGTGTCGTGTATGTTTGCGGCCAGCAGTGTGTCAATGTGTGTCGTGTATGTTTGCGCCCAGCAGTGTGTCAACACGTGTGTTCTCCCTGTCTGTATACATGGGGTACGTTTCACGGGAGCCCTAGCAGACCCAATCCTCCCCCTCCCCTGTCAAAACAATCAGTACCTACACATGTACCTATCTTTCATGAAGGATGACTAGAGGTACAAGGCTGACCTCTAGCCGCAGAAGTACCGGCCAATAGTCCAGTCACGGGCGATTACTTCTATAAAATATTTAACTAGAGGACATTACCAACCTCTGGAAGCATAGTCTTCTCCTCTAACCTCTACTTATTTCCTCTACTTCTATAAGCGCTAATTATGAAATTATCGTCTTATATAATATAATCTTCTTGGACATACGAAGGCCAGTGTACACGTTGGGCACTTGCCAAATCCCCTATGATAAAGAGGTGGTGGTGTAGGCGGCTGCACTGGCTAAAATAACATGGGAACATTAACCCACAAGATACTATTTATAGGCCATGTGACTTTGATATATATTTACCGTGGCCCTTATCGATGCTACTAAGTTCCTGCACTGAGACGAACCCACTTAGCATGACAGAAGGAGACCGCAGAACTACTTGGACATTTCAAATGCCATGAAGAAGGATCAAGAAGAATCACCGTATTATTACGCAACTAACGTTTTCTGCTAATTTCTTCAGATCCCAAATTTGACATCCGTGCAAGGGATGTAACCGGTAAATATCAAATGATTTCCAGTCGCGATACGATTATCCGCCCGGCATTGACAACATGATCTCAGACGCCCGTGTCTTACCGGGGCCATTAACAGAAGCAAACAATATTAATAACACTGTAACCTGTCATACATGTCCTAAGATGCCATTAAGGGGGGTTGGCGTGAGACAGACTGCCCCATCGTATACAAAATCCTAACTGCAAAAATCAAACCATCCATGAACAAATCAGATTTAACAAGAAAGAAGAATAACTCGGCCAACCAAAATAGAAAGAAGCTCCCCAATAAAGAAGTATGACGGGATGCGAGAAAAGCCACAAGGGATCTTGATCGCCTGCTTACCTCCTGTCACACAGGAACATCTCCAGAATTTGCACCTGGACCGTTATGCATGACGTGGAAAACCAGCACAGGTGGCAGGGGTTATTTCATATAAGTGTGGCAAGGACCTTGAAGGCCTTTGAAAATGACAAAACATCACCTAAAGTGTGCTGTTAAAATTCCCAACAAAAATAATCAACATTATTGACTGAAACATGTCCGACTGCTACATTCTCAGATACCAAGGTGTAACATATAAATATGTTTGGCAGGTTTATACTTTAGTTTTTAGCTACATTGTGCAGGTTACAATATTAGAACACATTCCAGCAAGTAGGGATACAACCATCCATAAGGGCTACATAAGAAACAATTCAGATGGCTTGGCCGTGTAATGAGATTATCACAAGACGTCTATCACAAAGCGCTTGAAGATCTAGACACGACATGGACAGAGATAGTAGTTGACCCGACAAATGATAAAATATTGAAACCTGTAAATACAACCACATAAGAAGCACAAACCAATCCTCTCATCATATATCTCATACAAGGCACAGCGGGAAGAGTGGGAGAAGAGGAGAAGCAATAACACGATGGTGGTAGTGAGGGCAATTAACTATGTATGTATCATGTGCACTCGTCAACATTTTGTCTCCCAACACTTGACTGTATCGTGAATAGGGTTAGAATACGTTCTCTAAAGGGTTAGAATACGTTCTCTAAAGGGTTAGAATACGTTCTCTCAAGGGTTAGAATACGTTCTCTAAAGGGTTAGAATACGTTCTCTCAAGGGTTAGAATACGTTCTCTCAAGGGTTAGAATACGTTCTCTCAAGGGTTAGAATACGTTCTCTCAAGGGTTAGAATACGTTCTCTCAAGGGTTAGAATACGTTCTCTCAAGGGTTAGAATACGTTCTCTCAAGGGTTAGAATTAACGCTGAAACACAGATTATAATACACATCTACAAGGATTGTTGATGGAATCATCACTTACGTGTCGTGCTCCGATAGATTGGGGCTGGATCTCTTTCTGTCAAGCTTTGTGACACTTTTTGTTCTCTTGAGATTACTTTTAAATCCTTTCTTGGAGAAAAAGTTCTGAAAAATATTAACAATGGGACTATGCATATATCCTAAATAACAACATCAGTACTGATAATGGAAACACGGAAATAATAGAGTCCAGATGAGAAAAAAAACAACACGACAGTCATTGACAACAGGGAAACAATAGACACATGAATGACACTGACGCACCCCGACTAGTGGAGCTGACGCACAAGCAAACCACGACAACTTGTTTAGTTTGATCAACATAACCATAACTGGTAACAGCTTTATTTACCAACATAACAAGTAGTGGCTGTGCTTACCAGTACAACTGGTAGTGGCTATGTTTACCAACATAACTAGTAGTGGTTTTCTTTACCAGTATAACTGGTAGTGGCTTTGTTTACCAACATAACTGGTAGCGTCTTTCTTTACAAACTTAACTAGTAGTGGCCTTGTTTACCAGTATAACTGGTAGTGGCTTTGTTTACCAATATAACGGGTAGTGACATTGTTTAGTAACGCAACTGGTAGTGGCTTTCTTTTACCAACATAATTGGTAGTGGTTTTGTTTTGTTTACCAACATAACTGGTAGTGGCTTTGTTTACCAACACAAATGGTATTTGCGGTGTCTACAAGGGGCTTGTACTTATTTATTCACTTGCCTGATAACCAACATAATGGTATGTATACTCAATTACCAATACGATGGTTTGTGTACCCAATCACAAACACAATGGTTTGTGTACTCAATTACCAACATAATGGTTTGTGTACTCAATTACCAACATACTGCTTTGTATACTCATACTCAATTACCAACATAATGGTTTGTGTACTCAATTACCAACATACCTCCCCCGATGTGTCTCCACCTTGACGTGGTGGGGGAGCTTGCGTGTCCCATAGACCCCATTTGCTTGCCGATGGGTGAAAAATTACATATCGGACAGCTTATGGGATAGGGACCAGACTAAGAGAGACACAACCTGCTGCTCTGCAGGCATAGACTGAGGATAGCAGTCAAAATTTAAATGAGGTGCACAAAGGCAGAATTTCTTGGTTCGGACAAAACTCTTAAGGCTCCCTGTCGAGGGCTGTGGCTGAACGCCTCTAAGCCACAAACCCTCGGATCTTAGAGCCAGGCTGATACCCGTCTACCGGAAAATAGAAACATGATACTGAGCAAGCTACATGCTCAGGTCTGATACATGTTCGAAGGCTCCCAGCTGGGGGATATGAGAGATTCCCGGATGAAGGGGCCTGGCCGTTTCCCGTTCACTGCTGCACGAAGGTAAGGTGCTGAGCCGGCAGCACATGTAGCCTACCTCGTGAGCGAGTACAAAAAAGTCAGAAAAGTGCCCCAGTCGAAGGGTTACGAAAACTGTCTGTATCTAACTCATAGAGAGTGTAGACAAAAGTGGAATAATGTCTCATCAACGCAAAATGGAACGCACGGCGAGCGAACCTATTGCGTGGTCTGAAGTCACAAGCAAAAGCTTACCGAGTGGATGTCACTCGCAGTCTGACCGCTCCTGGTGTGTGATTGAGCGATCAGTGGCAAGTGGGATGCCCAACACATGGAAGTGAGGAACTAAAGCAGCCATGAGCAGGACGTGGAAACTCCTTGGGTGAGCCCAGTCTCAGAGCAATATGTGCCGGCTCTGCAATTATGGAAGCCTCCTTGGATAGCGAGATAATGCCCATGGTCTGCCCCTGCCTTCCCTTGAGGGCAGACCACGATATCGTTGATCGTTCTATCTTGACCAGCTGAGATGTGGGTGACATTACAACAGTCTAACGTGTCTCGAAACCAGAGGAAGGCTAACCTCACTAAAAAATGCCCGCCGGAAGTCGGAAGTGTCGTCCTACGGGTGGCAAACTAAAAATTGACACTACGCATTTACGTCCGAGTGAAATGTCTCGTTCGAATGTCTCCCGTGCTAGGAACAGCTCTGACTACCTAGTTTCCGAATGCCGCTCTTGTTCGGAACAGCTCTGACTAGGTAGTTTTCCGAATGTCCGCCGTGCCTGGAACAGCTCTGATGGGTACAGGGACAAGCACATGTCCGAAAACTCGCTTAGTGGAAACCAACCGCAGAGCTGACTGGTTTGTGCAGGAACGACCCAGGGCGAGCGAAATGCCCAATATATTGAAGTGAGGAATTAAAACAGCCATGAGCAGGACGTGACGATTCCCTCGGTAAACCCAGCACCAGAGCGTTATGTGCCGGCTCTGCAATTATGGAAGCCACCCAGGATGGCGGAAAATGCTATGGACTGTCCCTGCCTTCACTTGAGGGATGACCGTGTAGTCTTCGACTGTTCCAACTAGACCAGCTGAGATGTGGACGGTACCACAAAAGTGAGAGTCTCCCAGGATTGCTAACCTGGTCAAAAATGCACGCTAAAGGTCGGATGTGTTGGCCTGAGGGTTTCGACCCGAGGGTGCCTAACCAGACACACCGCAATCACATCTGAAAAAATCACTCCGGATGAACGCAAAGAAGAAGAATTACCAACATACTGCTTTGTGTACTCAATTACCAACATACTGGTTTGTGTACGCAATTACCAACATACTGTGTGTACTCAAGCAGAGAGATAAAAGAGACAGAGACATTGACGAAGCATGGGGGACTTTGGGAGAATATCTTGAGTCATTGAGAGATTTGAGATACATTGAGAAAGAGACATACATTGAGCGAGCTAGACACTGATAGACAGAGACATTAAGAAACATTGGGAGAAACAGGGTGATTGAGAGACTGGGAGATAGGGAGATATTGAGAGAGGTAGAGCCAGAGGTGTTGAGAAAGATTAATAGAGAAACAAAGAAATACAGTGAGATTAGAACGAGTTGGAGAGACATATACATATTGAAAAAGATTAACTGAGACACTGAAAGACATTGAGAGACATAGAGAGTGGAAAACACGGAGAAAGACAAGAGACATTGTAAGAGACAAGAGACATAGTAAGAGACAGAGACTGTGAGAAACAGAGATTGGGAGACACAGAAGTTGCAAGTTCTAGACGAGACACAGAGATATTGGAAAGACTGATTTGGAGTGACTGGAAGGGCCTTCTGAGACAGAGGGATTAAAAGACATCAGGGGAGAGAGAGAGAGAGAGAGAGAGAGAGAGAGAGAGAGAGAGAGAGAGAGAGAGAGAGAGAGAGAGAGAGAGAGAGAGAGAGACTGGAGACACTGCTGGACATGGAGAGCGATAGAGAGACAATAAGAAACACGGAGAGAGATTAAGTACGAATACAGGAGACAGAAATTGAAGAAAAAAACTGGTTACTCGTAAAAGAAAGTGACACAAGTTCTGTGAAGGCGCCATGAGAAGAGATGCATCTTGGGAAGGAGTAAACTGACTGAACAATGTCATAACAGGACATTAGGAAGTAAAGACAGACGGGAAAACAGAGAGACCTACCGGAAATGACTGGCGGCATGAGAGACAGGAGGCTGTAGACAAGCATAACGACCAACATCATACGGTATGGACTGTAAGAAGAAGCTTATTATTGTGGAAACTAAAACAAACGAGTACGTACAGCCAGCCTAGAGGTGGTGGAGACAGACTCCATGCTGTCATTGTAAGTAGAGACTAGTGGCAAACTCCCCCTTCTTTGTTCATCCATTCTCTCCAAAGAGGAATCTGTGAAAGATATCAAGATAAACAACTCATGTCACCAATGTATCATTCTGGTAGTCAAACAAATACAACCTAGTTTTACAAATACAAATGCAGCTCTACCATAGATGCCCCTGGTCGTTAACTAATCCCAGGACTTCACACAATCGGTGGCATCCAGCGGCTGGGATACCGACATCCCTTTCCCTGTGACAGTTGTCATCAATCGCATTCCGTCAAATGTTGCTGGGACCAGACTCTGATGCCCTGATCTAATTCAGAAGCACACAAACACGAAATGGTAGTCAAGATTAGACAAGTGGCATGGGTGTCCGTGTGAACGTAGGCATGATGGCGTGAACAGCACCATGCGACAGCAAGTCACACCAGACACAGTATGTATACACATAGGCGACGCACGAAAATCTATGACCAAAGCAACTTGCACCGCACACACGTGAGCTGGTTATGAACATCTAATTCACAAACACAAAGTGTTTATGGGGTACTGCTTAACAGTTTCCTACTGGCTTCAATGGCCGGTAAGTGGGGGACATGTTGACATGATAGCCGGTTGGTACACGATGTGAGATGTAGTCAGTACACAATGTGTGATGTACTCAGTACACAATGTGTGATGTACTCAGTACACCATGTGTGATGTAGTCAGTACACCATGGTGTGATGTAGACAGTATCACGGCGGCGACCATACTTCCCTGGAATAAAGTCTGGTGCATGGGCTGGGCAGATCACAGAGTAGTACTGGACAGAAAACAAAACCCAAAATAGTGAGAAGTGAATCTGACACCACAGTATTGCTATGTTAATGCACTAAGTGTGTTACGCTACTAATTTAGAATACACGCTAGTTATTAGAGAACAAACAGATGAAGATCTAGGTGAACAAAGGATTCCAATAAAGTTTACACCAATGATAGCATTCATTATCTTGCTGAAGAGATCGGGAAAGGGAGCTGGACACTAGACACTACAAAAATGATATGACATTGTTGAAGAGATTCAGTGATAGAAGCCATCTGACCACTAGGCAACAAACACATCAATGATGACATTAGCTTGCTTAGAGATCGAGTATCTGGCAATATGGGCACTAGAAAAATGTGTTGTATAAATATACCACAAGTAATGCTGACAGATCAATGATGGGGATACGTGTTGAGATCGATGAAGAGATAAGTTTGACCACACTGACACTACGTGATACGTTGACGTCATCCAACCATATTATGGTATGTCTGATTTGTCTAAACATCACAAAGATAGCACATGACTGCTGCAAGGAAGATCCAGAAAGCAATGTAGGACACAATCAAGGAAGATCCAGAAAGCAATGTAAGACACAATCAAGGAAGATTTAGGAGGCTATGTAAGACACAATCAAGGAAGATCTAGGAAGCCATGTAAGACAGATTAAAGGAATATCTAGGAAGCTGTGTAAGACAGAATCAAGGAAGATCTAGGAAGCCATGTAAGACAGATTAAAGGAATATCTAGGAAGCCTTGTAAGACACAATCAAGGAATATCTAGGAAGCCATGTAAGACAGATTAAAGTAATATCTAGGAAGCTATGTAAGACAGAATCAAGGAAGATCTAGGAAGTCATAAGACAGAATCAAGGAATATCTAGGAAGCCATGTAAGACACAATCAAGGAAGATTCAGGAAGCCATGTAAGACACAATCAAGGAAGGTGCTACACATGCAAATGATTAGATCTTCTCTCACACAGCACAACTGAGTTCACCGGCCAATTCGGTCTGGGTACAGACACAGCCACGGTCGCATTACAAAATAATAATAATAATGTCCACAGACGAAATCACGCGTCAACCAAAAATTACAATCAGCAGTTAAGAAACTGAAACAACAACAACACTGAAGGTGATAATTAACTTTGACTCTACAGTTAACATCACTGGGGACTGTTCGAAACGATTCACAAGGAGACAGGCAGAGCAATGCAGATGTTGAACATCATCTAGAGTCGATGGCTAGACCAGCAAACAGGTACAAGTGACAAATTTGAGAACATGCAACATGTTTGTGGCAATATACGCAAGTTAATTATATTCCAAAGAAATCAGGAGCCTTGAAATGTGATCAACATAGAACAATTAGTATAATTGAGTCACATCACAAAGATTTTGCTCCGAATTATCATGCAAAGAGTGAATAAGAAATTACAACCTGAAATAGGGGAAGAACAATGAGGGTGTGTAGAATGAAAGCGTACAGTAAATTCTGTGTATATGCTGCGAACAGTTATTGAACGTGCTATAGAAGTAAACAAGAATATACATCTTTGCTTTATTGACTACACAAAGGCTTTTGTTAGACATGTCAACATAGTGGATATGCTTGCAGATCTACAAATTGATGGGAAAGACATTAGACTTTTAATAAACATATATTGGAAACAACAAGCTGTCATAAGGATTGATAATGAGGTGGGACAATATCAGCCTATTAAGAGAGGTGTTAGGCAGGGAATGTGTAATGTCTCCAGATCGTTTTCCCCTGTACAGTGAAAATATTTTCAGAAATGTAGAAGATACAAATGGAATCAGCACTGGAGGACGAATACAGATGGAATCAGCACTGGAGGACGAAACATCGATAACATTAGATATGCATATTATACAGTACTGATTGCAGACAATGCGCAGGATCTGCAACAATTAGTAGACGCGGTTGTTGTACACAGTGAGCAATTGGGATTAGAATTAAATTGTAAAAAGTCACATGTTATGGTCGTCACTAGGAAGAACGAAGTACCACAATGTAATAAACAAGTAAATGGGAATATTCTTCAACAAGTGAATCGATACAATTATCTCGGAACAATCATGACATCTGATGGGAGATGCCATGAAGAGATTAGAACAAGAATCGCCATGGCGAAAGTAGCCTTTAGCAAGATGAAAAACATTCTGACCAATAAAATGATGTCAATTGAAACGAGAACAAGAGTGTTGAGAGGATACACAGAGCCTGTTCCTTTGTATGGATGTGAAACTTGGACAAAGTGCAGTCAAGCTGAAAAACATCTGATGGCTGCAGAAATGTTGTTTCTGAGGAAAACGCAAAGAATACCATGGACAGATAGAAAAATCAATAACCAAGTACTACAGGAGACAAATGAAACTCGTAAATTGATTAGAGAAATTAGACGTAGACAGTCAAAATTTTTTGGACATGTTATGAGAGGAAATGGATTGGAGAACTTAGTGACAACTGGCAAGATCGAAGGGAAAAGACCAAGAGGAAGACCGACAGGAAAATACCTGGATGGCTTGGCCACATAGCATGGACGAAACAGGAACACTGAGCTGATCCACGACTCTGGTGATCGAGTGAAATGGCGAGTCATGACCGCCCACGCTTTCCGGCATGGCACATGATTGATTGATTGAATTATATTCCATTCTGCTATAACTACACACGAAACTCGAGGCTTCTGAACTTAAATGTTACAAATTATGTTTTTACAGCAGCGGAGAGGCATGATACGAAATACCATAGAAGAAAACAGTCTTATTAGCAGCATCATGGCCCAGGCCCTGATATACTTGGGCCATGTTAAATAATACTGTGGCTGAGAAAGAACAGCAATGGAAGTCATGGCTCTCGGAGAATAAGGCAGGGCTAGGAACAACACCAAGCTGGACAAGACAATGACAATACATGAAAAGGGGGTGGGGGGTGGGGGGTTGAAGGAGGAGTGTCCTAGCATATAGCTTCCCCCCCCCCCCCCCCCCATCCCACATCCGAGGCCAGGCCGTGATGAGAAAAAAGGACCGTAAAGGACATGCAAACATGATGATGATGAACTGAAAGCAGACATGCGATGACGGCGCTGCCACTGAGCGGTATACAAGTAGACCAGTGTGACTACTATTACTGGGTGAAAGCGTGGTTGTCATGGATAAAACAGTGTCTGCACGCGAGCTTCGCAAGTTGTGCTGTGAAAGCGTGGTTGTCATGGATAAAACAGTGTCTGCACGCGAGCTTCGCAAGTTGTTCTGTGAAAGCGTGGTTGTCATGGATAAAACAGTGTCTGCACGCGAGCTTCGCAAGTAGTGCTGTGAAAGCGTGGTTGTCATGGATAAAACAGTGTCTGCACGCGAGCTTCGCAAGTTGTGCTGTGAAAGCGTGGTTGTCATGGATAAAACAGTGTCTGCACGCGAGCTTCGCAAGTTGTGCTGTGAAAGCGTGGTTGTCATGGATAATACAGTGTCTGTACGCGAGCTTCGCAAGTAGTGCTGTGAAAGCGTGGTTGCCATGGATAAAACAGTGTCTGTACGCGAGCTTCGTAAGTAGTGCTGTGAAAGCGTGGTTGCCATGGATAAAACAGTGTCAGTACGCGAGCTTCGCAAGTTGTGCTGTGAAAGCGTGGTTGTCATGGATAAAACTGTCTGTACGCGAGCTTCGCAAGTTGTGCTGTGAAAGGGGCATCTGCAGAACAGTGGTGCAATATCCAGGCATGTCTGATGGTGTGATCTGTAACGTTCACTGACATCTCCTGCACACACCACAGACAACAGAAGTACGTCACTGAACACAGCCAGGCGTTTTGAATGTAGGCATTGGATAAAAGTAAACATATCCAATTATGACACGTACTTCTTGATCCGCCTCCGCGACGATGGCGATGCTGACGCGATTCGTAATGCTGGCATAAACGTGTTGATAAGGGAGCCGGTCGTTCAGAAAGCAATGGCAAACTACTGAACGAAAAAAACTTGCCAAGACATCAACAACGGCAGTAGAATGATGGTGTGGACTGCGACGTCCTGTAAAGGATATGCAACTATTAAACAAAATCTCGTCATCCCTCAATGGATGTGTTTGTTGCCAGTCTGCAAACTCTATCTTTAGCAGTGTGGTTGTTTGTCACTAATGCCAAGATTGGAGCTTGCAAACCTGTTCATGAGGAGGACTAGCTTCAGTCTTAGCTTCATCTCATTATCTTAAAGTTTTCATTATCTCAAAGTCCATCAATACACGCAGTGGAAGTCACGTATTTAAGGGCATTCACTTGTTCAAGGGTTTGACCATTAAATATTCTATCGATTTCTTCATGTCGTTCACAGCTAATTATCAGCATCTCTGTTTACAAATGTCCTTTCCAGAAATATTGCTTGTTTCTCAGACTTCTGATTTGTGTGTTTGCTCTAGGTTATGTTACGAGCAAATTGTAGGCTTCACAGAATTCGTCATATATCCTAGGTGACATAAGCCTGGGTCATTGACAATGAGTTGAGTGACCGGGCATGAGAAAGAATGGGTGAAAGTGGGAGACAGTAAAGTGACTGACCTGGCTATGAGAAAAACAGCCAGTCCTGAGAAATAAAATAGTGAGGGTAGAGAAAACCCCTAGGGTGGATGGGGCGAGAGATAGGGTACTTGTGTGTTGAAGTCAGGAGACTTCAGGGAGTTGAGTTTTAGACACCGAACGAGTCGGTAGTCCGGTAGTCGACGGAGAACTGTGTTGTGTGATTCTCCGAGCTGTGAAGGCAGTCAAAAAACCCAGAGTGGGTTACATGGAGAGCAGAGGCTCCGACCCAGTGGGTGGGTCGTATTGTGTGAGATCCAGCCGTGGATAGTAGCTGGACTACCTGTCTATGAATTTGAGATTCAGCAGGCCGTGAGAAGGCATTGATGTGTGCGTGTAGAGTTGTGAGGAATATATATCTCTTCGGTGGATTACATTGCGTTCTGGATTTATAAACATGTTCCGTTTGTCCGTGGGTCTGTGTTATGTCTGTAATAAAGGATTATGTGCGCCAGCTGAATCTTGTTTAATGACTGGTGAATGTGCACTGCGGGGGTGAGTTATATTGCAAGACAGTTAGATAGCTCAATTGACACTCCAGGAGTATCGTTACCTAGACAACGACCAACACACGACCATATCACGAACATATCATAGTAAGAACTTCGTGATATTATCATCAAGAACGCCATGTGACACTAGGAGAATCTCATATGTAACTCTGTGTAAGATCATGTTCACATCTAAGAGGACGCAACCAAAAACTCTGTTCACAGAAACAAATTCATAGTGCGAGTGTTAGAGTGCCTTCAACTTATGACAATGTTGTATGTTTTCTCAGTACTTTTACTGTCCTGTACATCATACAAATGCACATATGTAGACCAAGAAGAGGAAGTGGATGAACATACAGAAGGGGACGAATACATAGAAGAAGACTAGTCAACAGGAGCGGGTAAAAACATGGAGTAAAAGAACACACACACAAGTAAATGCATACATAGAACAAGACGGATACACACAAGTAGACGAACATAAAGTAGCAAACGAGCACATACAAGAAGGCTAGTAAATATAAGCGGACAAACACACGTAAGTAGACGAACACACAAAAACAGACACACATGTATAAATAAATGAACATACAAAAGCAGACGAGTAAATAGAAGTAAACGAGCATATAACAGTAGACAGATACACGACATAGACGAGTGAACAGAAGTAAACGACTACATAACAGTAGACAGGTACACGACATAGACGAGCAAACAGAAGTAAACGAACATTTAACAGTAGACAGATACACGACATAGACAAGCAAACAGAAGTAAACGAACATATAACAGTAGACAGATACACGACATAGATAAGCAAACAGAAGTAAACGAACATATAACAGTAGACAGATACACGACATAGACAAGCAAACAGAAGTAAACGAACATATAACAGTAGACAGATACACGACATAGACGAGTACACGTAAGTAGACAACACAGATGCCAGCATAAACACCATCTGGTTACCTGCATATGAGTGTCCACTATTCTTACGAAACAATGGCGAATCAAATGCGCTATATAACGCTGTACAATCGTCCCGACTATCCACGTCATCCTCGTCTTCATCACTAAAATTATCATTCGTGCTGACCAGGCTGACGGCTCCCATTCTCCGCCTGCTGGGGATGAGCCGGCGAGAAGACTTCCTTCTTTGGAAACAATTGCGACACAATCCTAAACAGGAACACAACGTCAACTTGGGCGCCATAGGTTCACTATGAACCAACGAAGAACTCAGAATAACGGAAGAAACCAGCGCAGATGAAGGGAACAGCTGCCATGGAAATGTTGCCTATTCCTGAGAGATGGGCTGGTGCAGGTCAGACTGTTCCCTAGCCAGTGTTGAAACTTATGTACAAATATGTTCACAACAACAACACATGCACGGTTATGGTTGAGGTGTCCTCTATACACATGCTGGCACACGAGTGTAGTGGGTAGGTTACGGTTGAGCTATCTCGTTTCAAGTGGAGACACAATGTGCCATATATAAGCAGCCACGGTTCACAAACGATAACAGAGTCGATTGTATGGGGCTACTGACTATGGGCTAAGTCGGTCTAAATCAATCGCTAATACACCAACAACGCCGAGATACCGTTCACAGGAGGTGGAAACATCTAAATATCACACAAGAGTTCATTAACATTAGCCAATAATAGTTGTATGGAGATTGCAGTTCGAATCTATATACATGCAACTGGTTTGTACAGGCACTGAGCAGACACGCACTCACATACAGAGAGAGAGAGGAGGGAGAGGAGAGAGAGAGAGAGAGAGAGAGAGAGAGAGAGAGAGAGAGGATATATATATATATATATATATATATATATATATATATATATATATATATATATATATATATATAGAGAGAGAGAGAGAGAGAGAGGAGAGAGAGAGTGAGAGGATATATATATGTATATATATGGATACTTTTATATGGATGTGAAGCTTGGACAATGAGCAGCCAGGCTGAAAAACATCTGATGGCTGTAGAAATGTGGTTTCTGAGGAAAATGCAAAGAATACCATGGACAGCTAGAAAGACCAATGAACAAGTCCTTCAAGAAACAAATGAAGATCGTAAACTGATCAGAGACATTAGACGTAGACAGTCACAATTTTTTGGGCATGTTATGAGAAGAAATGATTTGGAGAACTTGGTGACAACTGGTAAGATCGAGGGGAACAGACCAAGGGGAAGACCTAGAAACAAGTATCTGGATGGCTTGGCCTTGTGGCATGGTCGAGACAGAAACACGGAACTGATCCACGACTCTGTTGATCGAGTGAGATGGCAGAACATGACCGCCCACGCTTACCGGCATGGCACATGATGGATGGATATATATATATATATATATATATATATATATATATATATATATATATATATATACATATATATATATGAGAGAGAGAGAGAGAGGGGAGGGAGAGGAGAGAGAGAGGATATATATATATATATATATATATATATATATATATATATATATATATATATATATATATATATACATAGAGAGAGAGAGAGAGAGAGAGAGAGAGAGAGAGAGAGAGAGAGAGAGAGAGGAGAGGGAGATCATACTGTATTATGGTTTATTCTGGACTGTCATTACCTTGCCTGAACTTAAAACTGGGCATAAAAACACTGCACCATTAACAACAGGTGATGAAACTAGTATCAATCAATGTCAGACAGGGTTGCATTCTCTGTCTTATTACATTTTTAACTTATATACTGAAAAACATGAGAACGTTTAGCAACGAATGAAGTCAGCGCAAGAGCACACGAACACTACAATGTATATCTCAATGCAACACAAACACAAAACAATGACACTCAAAGGGCAAATATGCCAACACATGAATGCAACAATCGA
Organism: Cepaea hortensis; assembly: GCA_963921405.1. Taxonomy (NCBI): domain Eukaryota; kingdom Metazoa; phylum Mollusca; class Gastropoda; order Stylommatophora; family Helicidae; genus Cepaea; species Cepaea hortensis. The sequence goes on along the minus strand of OY992884.1, from coordinate 79,487,610 downwards.
GCAGAAATTAATAAGTGAACACTTTTGAATATCTAGGTTCACTGCAGATGTGCGATGAAATCACGATGACATAAATTAAAAGAATAACAAATATAGTTCTACAAAAACTACAGAAATTAAATCCAGTATGCAGTGGAAAAGATATAACCAACAACATCTAGGAGTATGCATGTTTACTATGGCATCTACGGATGTGCAACTTGGACATATAACACATCACCTGAAAAAATACTTGGGCATCGATGGAATTAAATGTGACAGCAGAGTATTAGCAATCAATTGAACAGAAAATAGAACAAACAGGATTCAACCCTTACACCGGCCAGTTAGACTAAAATTTTGACTTGAGAACGTAAATTACAAGTACCTCTGACATCGTGGTGAGTTCACTTGATGGCGAGAAACACTGATTATAGGGAAAGCTAATCCACAAGCAAAAATCAGTCCAATGCACTAGAAGTTGTAGCACATGTATGGACTACGCTTGTTCACAGCAAGAAAACTCAACAACAACAACACTTGCAAACATTGATCTATCCAACAAGAACTCAATGCCGAGGAAGACTGGTTATTAAGACAAATAAAACAGAGGACAATGAAACAGTTTGGGGTGTGTCAAAAGCCATGCATGTTTCAATAAGAGAAGTATGGAAGGAGGTGTACTGGGGAGGCTGAGCAAAGGGAAGAGACCAAACGTACATGGATTCATGTCATAGATAATCGACACATGACAGTGACAGAGGCCTGGCATCTAGAAAGGTTGCTACGAGGGACATATTATGCACGGGGCGAGCCACTGGTATGGTGATGTTCACGGGGGCAGATTCCACAGACGAGTACTTTCAGTGAATCAACGAGCAAACTTAGTCACACAATGCTGTATCAACTGATACAATATGAATAGAATAACATGAATACTATAATCCGTCTGGAGACGAGATTATTAAATTATCTTCGTTCAGGTTTGTTGCCAGTAGTATGTTGGCTACGTATTGTCTGCGGGTAGCTAAACTGTGATAGTTGTGCTTATCCAGCTTATCGGGCCACACATCTGACTGGGTCTGATCTGTTTTGGACACACATAATCTGTTGCGGGAATGTTTGCAAACAGAAATGTTGCCTACCAGCCTGCCATTTCGGCTTATTTCTGAACATGGTCACCAACTGGCGTGGGATGTGTGACCAGGGAAACGTACACAAGGGACATCATGTTTGTCGCCTTTATTCAAGAAGTCCAGTCACTCGATGGATTAAACACAGATCGGGGCGAGCGTAACATCAGCAGGTACTCACTGAATGAATCACACACAAAACCAGAAGTAGACCGTCAGCTTTACAAGAACAAGACTACATGTAACACACTGGACGTTGCGGCCAACGCCTTTGTCAGCACAGAACCAACAAACACACACCTATACACCTACAAGAACAACATTGTCACACAGTTGGATGTCCCCGAAGGTTTAGATCTACCGGTGGATTGCAAATCTCAGGGCCTCTCACCCATTTTCCCTCACCCCGTACTGCTGAATAAATGCTATATACCAGAGGGCAACGTGTGTTTTCTGTGTCTAGGGTAGATCTCTGCAGGACCGCAGATGAGCATGTTTGTTTAACTATACACACAACGCGCGCGCTCACACTCACAAACAAACGGATACCCAAAATGAATTTATTGGTAAGAATGCAATCCCAGTGTCTGCCGTTGGCGACTGGTAGTTTAACAAAACATAAAACCCCACATGTCGGCAACAGCAACGACAGACTCTTCAATACGTGTTTTTTTTTTTTTTTTTTTTAATGTGCGTGCGCTCGTGCGCGCATGTACTGTGCGTACGACAATACACAGTCGGTTCTAATCCTGGAATGACCTTTACAGACAGTATTACTATATTGTATACTATTTTGTCTTGCTCATATCGCACTCAAAGTTTACTGGTTCGTTGACAAATGCAGGTTTTTAAAATTATTAACGACAACTTCTCAGGGGAATGTTACATCACTTCACTAACCGTGTAGGATATGCTTGCTTGCTTGCTTGTGATCGTTGGCTTGAGCTCCAACGCTAAGTCCTGTATGTCGGATGAAGGCATCCGGTTGTCCAACATCAGTGTGATGTCATACAGGACCTGAGGTTTGCTTGAGTATCCGTTGTCCCATATCTGGCATATTGGTGTGCAGACTGGTGGTTCCTCGCCGTACAGGCAAACACTCTCCGACTTCGGAGGAATCGGCGATCCTACTGACTTTAGCCAGGACCCCGAAGGGACTTGTTGCCCAGGACGCTCGACGAGGATGCGTCAATAGGTCTTGGCCAGTATTTAACCCGGGCCTGGTGCCTTGGAAACACCTATGCGTCGTGACAATCTGTCTGGATTGTTTCAGCCGTTGTTGTTGCTGTTTGCTTTTGTGGTACGTAAAGATAGGTGGAGCTGATGAATGTAACTGTGGAATTAACTAAACATTTGCTGCAATGGTATCCAAACGTGCAGAACAGAGACAATTATCCGTTCCATTGAACGAAATATACTCAGGATGACATCTAAAGATGTATGAAGAAGGACTGTTCACTCGTATATGACATAAGAGAATTTCTTTCGGTCATGACATGAGAGACTTTCTTTCAGTCAAGATGGCGTGTTGTTTTGTGATCGTTCCTTTTTTCGCGTAGAAGATGGATATTTTCATCTCTTGCGTGTAATTTGTGCGCCAGGATGTAAAACCAGGAGTTTCTTTTCTCAAGATCTTCGCCGATGCTACGGAGTTCGTGCAATGCGCGAAGCAATCCTTTTTTCGCAGCGTGTGTGGTTCTGTGGTGTTCAGCTTTTTCAACATGGCGGAACAATGTTTGTGCTCCGTGCGGAGGGCAGTCAACCTAACAAGACGACGGTCGCGGCGGGAAGGCCGTAAGAGGCAAGGCAGGCGTGGTGGGGCAAAGCGTTTTAGAATCAAGTGTGACCGTCTGTGCCTCAGGAATACTCGTATTATATAATGGAACTGTGCAAGCGTAAAACAACGAGGCCCTATTCTGGAAAACCTAGTATACAGGAACGACATTGTAGCACTTCAGGAGACGAGACTGGGTGATCAGTTACTCCAGATTGCCGGCTTTAAATGTTTCTACAACAGGCAACACCTGGGAATGGCGATTCTCATTCGCGACAATATGGTGGCTACAGAGCTAGACATGTCCAGTTGGGACAGTGGCGACATACAAATACAGGCGGTTAGAGTTCAGTCCTGTCTACCATTTGTGTTGGTTAATGTTTATGCCCGTAACACGAGCTGCCTAGGACACCATGGCAGCGACCACCACCCGTGCAGCATACTGGTGGAGAAAGGCAGAACCAGGCAGCACAAGCTAAAGGTAAAGACGTTCCAGTATGACAGTACAGGGCAAGATGTGGTGAGTAAAATAAGACGTGACAAGCGCAGAACGTTTCAGCGCAGGAAAAAAAGCTGGGAGCAGCCACCGTGGTGGAGTTTCGAGGTGGAGAAGGCTTGGGTGGATAAGCGTAGTGCTGTAAGGAGATGGCAAATTGCCAAGAAGAACAGAGCTGGTCATCCTAGTCCCTGCTTGCACTTAGAAAGAGAGATGCACACAAAAGTAAGCTACTTCAAAAAACTGGTCAAGGTTGTTAAAAGCGAAAAATGGGCAGAGGTGTGTCAAAGAGTAAGCACAGACAAGTCACTGAAATTGTTCTGGCGACTACATAAAAGCATGAGTGGTGTAGTCAAGAATAAGAGCATTTCTGACTTCCAAGGTGCTGACCTCATCTGGCAGAGGACTGACGAGGACAAGGGCAAAGCCCTCTTTGAACGCTACCTTGAGCAAAGCAACCAGACAGACATGGGAGGCCGAAATCTGGCCAAGGAGGTCACCTCAGACAGATGCAAGGCCCAGGACACTTCGGATGAAAACACAGTGACAGTGAAAGAAATCAAGGCTGTGCTTCGACGATCAAAAAACAGTGCTCCAGGTCCTGATGGCATAAGATACGATGACATTAATAGGTGTACCGACAATGAGCTAGAGAAACTAGCAGACATGTACAACAACAGTATAGGGGGTGCTAGCATCAAGGAGGAATGGTTACACAGCTATCTGATTCCCTTGCCGAAGCCTGACAAAGACCACAAAAAAATTCAGGGATATCGAATTATAACCATGCAGAATACAATAGGCAAGCTGCTGGAGAAGGTAATTGCCAAGAAAATATCAAGCCAACTAGAGAGGCAAGGTGTTTTCCCACCCACCCTGGGTGGGTACCGTCCAAAAAGGGAAACCTGGACCAATGCAGCAGTCTTTGCCCAGGATGTCTATGAAGGTTTCCACTCAGGCACTGAAACCGTTGCTGCAGCGATTGATCTTGAGGACGCATACAACAGAGTACCACTGGATTTTTTAATGTTTCAGCTTCTCGAACTAAACATAAGTCCATTCCTCCTTAGTTGGATCGCTGCAGCCCTCTTCCAACGGAAAGTAGTTTTTAGATGTGGCAGTTGGACTTCGGAACCAACAACAATATATCCTGGCCTACCACAGGGATCACCATTATCTCCGGTACTGTTCAACGCCTACACAGTGAGAATCACCAGTGAGCAGATCACTGGACCTGGCAGGACATTGTCATATGCCGATGATGTTTTAGTGTATCGTCAGGGGAAGGATAGAGAAGAGGTTGCTGTGGAACTACAAACCGAACTCAATCGCATAAGTACTTGGTGTGATGAAGCTGGGGCAATGGTCAACCCAACAAAGGCAACAGTGACTTGGTTCTCGTTGAATAATCATATTGTCAACACTCCAACACCAACTGTAATGCTGTGTTCAGAGATGGTGGAAAGAACGCAGGCAATGAATTACCTGGGGATACGGTTTGATCGAAGCCTTGCTTATAATGTGCACATAGACCAGGTGATAACAAAGGCCAAGCGGGGTTTGGCAGCGATGCGGGTGATGGCGGCAGCAAACTGTGAGCAGCGCCATCTATGTCTTCTGTACGAGGGGTTGGTCATGTCTGTTTTGGAGTATGCAATGGCAATCCTGACTCTCAGCCATAAGCAGATAGAACGGATGGAAAGGATACAGAATGAAGCTATGCGCATTATTCTTGGATGTACAAGAGATACAGCATGCAGGGCGATGCGCTACCTTCTTGGGTTTCCAACCATTGAAGAGAGAATACAAGATTGCAGGGCACGCGCCTACCTCAGAATTAACGCAAACACACAGCATCCACTGCATAGTGAAATTAGGAAGGAGAAGGGCAGCAGGTTAAAAAGAGGACGGTCGTGGATGGGTCAAGCCGAAGACATTCTTCAACAGGTGTGTTCACTTGAGGACTTAGAACCTGGCGAGGAGTGGGTGCAAGTGCCAACAGACTTCTGCACATCCTTTTCAGTTTGCATCCAACTTGACAGAAAATGCAGACAAGAAAATCCGGCTGCTGTTGAGGCTGAAGTACAAGCGTTGATTTTCGAGAATTCGCTAGACGGTGACGCGGTCATCTACACAGATGGGTCGGTCGTCCGACATGTGAGAAGCTCATGGGCCTTTACAGCTCGGGCCGGAGGGAGAATTGTGAAGGAGGACTCTGGTGCTTTTACTGAAACCACAAGTAGCCTGACCATGGAAGTCATGGCAGTAAGTAAATCAATAACATGGCTCGAGACACAGACATTCACTAGGGCTTGTTTCCTTAGCGACTCAATGAACATGATCAAGAGGATAGAGGAGGGGTCGATCCGAAGAGAATGGTTGCTGCCTCTGGAGCGGTCTCGACTGGCAAAGATTAGTTTCATCTTCGTGCCAGGGCATGCGGGAGTACAAGGAAATGAGCGGGCTGACAAGCTCGCAGGTGAGGCTACTGTGGAGGGCGGACGCGCCATGGACCAGGCCGACATTCTGAATGCTCTACGAGAAGTAAGACTTTTGCGAGAACCAAGTGATGACTGTGAATCTACAACAATGGCCAGACTGCGAGAGCAGCAAATTAAAAGAGGTGTGGCCAAACAAGAACACTACGCAGGAAGCCAAAGAAGATTGATAAACCAACACAGAACTGGCGTCGTTAGCGGCTACACGCTGCGGGATTTGCTGAGGAGGGGATCCGAGCACTTATGGACTGAATGGTTCGATGTGCAATGAGGATGATCTGTCGACTAACTAACTAACTAACTAACACGAGTGTGGATTCCCAGAAGTGGCAGTGCTTAAGTGACATATTTGGTCACGAGAGAAATGTTATTTTCTGTGGCGATTTCAACGCTGAAGGCAGATCATGGAGAAACATTTCCTCCAACAGAGAGAGAGAGAGAGAGGGGGGGGGGAGGAGGAGCTCAAGACTGCACTTGAAACCATTGACCTGGTTTGTATCAATAGTGGCTGTGTCACCAAAGCAGCAAGTCCTCCAGGTGATGAGGACAGTGTTACTGATCTGACGCTAGTTTCTCCTTCACTCACTACAGTATATAGACTAGTTAGTTAGTTAGTCGCAGTCCCATGGTGTCCTAGGGTACCATGGCAGCGACCATCACCCTTGCAGCATACTGGTGGAGAAAGGCAGAACCAGGCAGCAAGTCAACGGTCAAGACGTTCCAGTATGACTGGACAGGGAAAGATGTGGTGAGTAAAATAAGGCGCGACAAGCGCAGAAAGCTTCAGGGCAGGAAAAAAAAAGCTAGGAGCAGCCACCGTGGTGGAATTGTGAGGTGGAATTGTGAGGTGGAAAAGGCCTGGGTGGATAAGCGTAGTGCTGTAAGGAAATGGCAAAACGCCAAAAATAACAGAGTTGCCCGTCCTAGTCCCTGCATGCACTTAGAAAGAGAGATGCACACAAAAGTAAGCTACTTCAAAAATCTGGTTAAGGCGGTTAAAAGTGAAAAGGAAAAAAAAATGGGCAGAGGTATGTCACAGAGTAAGCGCAGACAAGTCACTGAAATTGTTCTGGCTACTACATAAAAGCATGAATGGGGTAGTCAGGAATAAGAGTATTTCTGACTTCCAAGGCGCTGATCTCATCTGGCAGAGGACTGGCGAGAACAAAGGCAAAGCCCTCTTCGAACGCTATCTAGAGCAGAGCAACCAGACAGACATGAGAGGCCGAAATCTCGCCAAGGAGGTCACCTCAGATAGGTGCAATGCCAACATTTCGGATGAAGACACAGTGACAGTGACAGCAATCAAGCCTGTGCTTCGACGTTAAAAAACAACAACAACAAAACAGCACTCCAGGTCCAAATGGCATAAGATACGACGACATCAATATGTGTACCGACAACGAGCTAGAGAAACTAGCAGACATGTACAACAACAGTATAGGGAGCGCTAACATCAAGGAGGGGTGGTTACACAGCTATCTGATTCCCTCGCCGAAGCCTTGCAAAGACCACGCAAAAATTCAGGCATATCGAGTCATAACCATGCAGAATACAATAGACAAGCTGCTGGAGAAAAAAAAACATATCAAGCCAGCTAGAGGGGCAAGGTGTTTTCCCACCTATCCTGGGAAGGTACCGTCCAAAAAGAGAAACCTGGACCAATGCAGCAGTTTTTGCTCATGATGTTTATGAAGGTTTCCACTCAGGCATTGAAACCTTTGCTGCAGAGATTGATCTTGAGGACGCGTACAACAGAGTACCATTAGATTTTTTAATGCTTCGGCTTCTTGAACTCTATATAAGTCCTTTCCTCCTTAGTTGGATCGCTGCAGCCCTCTTCCAACGGAAATTAGTCTTTCCATGTGGCAGTTGGACTTCAGAACCAGCAACAATATATCTTGGCCTACCACTGGGATCACCATTATCTCCGGTGCTGTTCAACGTCTAAACTGTGAGAATCACCAGCGAGCAAATCATTGGACCGGGGAGGACATTGTCGTATGCAGACGATGTTTTAGTGTATCGTCAGGTCAAGGGAAGAGATCAGGTTGCTGTGGAACTACAAACCAAACTTAATCGCATAAGCACTTGGTGTGTTGAAGCTGGGGCAATGGTCAACCCAACGAAGGCAACAGTGACATGGTTCTCTTTGAATAACCATATTGTCAACACCCCAACGCCAACTGTAAATCAGGGTTCAGAGATGATAGAAAGAACTCAGGATATGAATTACCTGGGGATACAATTTGATCCAAGCCTAGCTTATACTGAACGTGTAGACCAGGTGATAACAAGCGGGGTTTGGCTGCGATGCGGGTGATAGCGGCGGCAAACTGTGAGCAGCGCCATCTTGTCTTCTTTAAGAGGGTCTGATCCTTTCTGCTTTGGAGTATGCGATGGCGATCCTGACTCTCAGCCATAAGTAGATAGAAAGGATGGAAAGGATATATTACGAAGCTTTATTCTTGGATATACAAGAGATACAGCATGCAGGGCGATGCGCTACCTTCTTGATTTTCCAACCATGAGGGACAGAATACAATTTTGCTAAGCGCGTCTATATCTCAGAGTCAACGCAAACACACAACAGCCACTGAACAGCGAGATTAAGAAAGTAAAGGGCAGCAAATTAAAAAGAGGATAGTCGTGGATGGATCAAGCCGAAGACATTCTTCAGTAGGTGTGTTCACTTGAGGACTTGTAACCTGGCGAGGAGTGGGTGCAAGTGCCAACCGAGTTATGTACATACTTTTCATCTTCGTGCCAGGGCATGCGGGTGCACAAGGGAATGAGCAGGCTGACAGACTTGTAGGTAGGGCTACAGTGGAAGGCGGAAGAGCCATGGACCAGACAGACATTCTGAATGCTCTACGAGAAGTTGTTTACGAGAACCAAGTGATGACTGTGAATCTACAACCATGGTCAGGCTGCGAAAACAGAAAGTTAAAAGAGGCGTGGCCAAACAAGAACACTACGCAGGAAGCCAAATAAGAGTAATAAACCAACACAGAACTGGTGTCGTGAGCCGCTACACGCTGCGGGATTTACTGAGAGGGGGATCCGAGCACTTGTGGACTGAATGGTTCGATGTGCAATGAGGATGATCTGTCGACTAACTAACTAACTAACGAACTGAAATGGGAGAATAGTGATGACATTGCTTATATACCGATAGGCCAGCAGTGCGCTCATTTCGATGATACACGTGCGGCCTCCAAGGGGGAGTACCAGGCTTGGGGTGCTGAATGTCATCAGCATGGTGATTTTAACTGTCTTTAACCCTCGAAGCCTACCAACTGTATCGTCCTCTGTAGGCTTCATCAGAAAGGAAACCTGAACTTTGCGGAGGCGAGCAGACATCACCTCTTCTCAAGGCGGTTTGCCATCTAATTCGACTCGCCACCTTTCAATGGCTCCTAATGCCCGGTTTCGGGAAAACACCACACTCAGCCTTTCAAGTCCTCAGTCGTCTCTTACGGCACGCTTGGTAGTTTACGGTGTTAAGAGTCTTTGCTTCTGTGGTGGGCCCCGTCATTACACAAACTACAACGACCGTATACATATACACCACCGTAGACAACAGACTGTAGATTGCACCTGTAGCACAACTAATCACTGGCATGATGCAAACATGAAACACACATAGCTGCAGGCTCGGAATCGGGTGGCTTCGCTTCATGAAAAGGACCTCAGTGACCGTGGATTTCACAGAGCAACATAAGCGCCGTTTTGGCGCCTACCAACTCTGAACACTGTCACATGAAGGAGATCTCCGTGGCCAAGCGGTTAAACCGCTTACCTCGAGCTTCGAAGATCGTGAGTTCGTTTCCGGACACTGACATTGGGTTCACGAATGCAGTTTTCTCGGAGAGCTCTGTGGGTCGTCGCTGGAGCTACTGAGTCGGTGCTTTGTGCGACGCTTTCGGTAGATCGCTCTCAGGAAAAAGGCCGAATCATATGTGATACCCGGCGGAATAAAGTCGATCCTCTCGACCTTACACCCTTTATCATGTGACTGAAAATGTATCTTTTAGCAACCAATTGTACTTATACAAAAATCTGTAAACCCTAGAAGTAATACCACATAGTTATAGAATTAATTGATCGATGACCTATTGTGACTGCCGCTCCATTTGTCTCTCTGTCTGTCTCTCTCTCTCTCTCACACACACACACCACATACACACACACACACTATGTCAGCAGCTACCACAGCCCCTACACCCAAGCTGCGTGATGCTTTCAGCATGTTGAAATCACATATATTAGTATGAGAAGACACAAGTGCATACAAGTTCACAGTAAAGGAGAGACCGTGTTTGGGTGGTTTCGAAAAACAGGAATGTCTGCCTTGGTTTACTCGCCCTTTTGTCAATCCATTAGGCCGTTGATGTGTATGTCGGTCCATGCGTCTTATTGATCTGGCAGGCCATTTGTTCAGCTCATTCTTATCCCGTGTTTAGAGCTCCCGTCTACATTAGCCTGAATGCTTGCCAATGGACAACTTTGGAGGAAGAAATAAACGCCGCTATTGGCGATGAATTTGATCAAGCGAGTTCAGAGAAATATGCGGACGGAGACGGGGGGGGGGGGGAGAGAGAGAGAGAGAGAGAGAGAGAGAGAGAGAGAGAGAGAGAGAGAGAGAGAGAGAGAGAGAGAGAGAGAGAGAGTCAAAGACAGACGGATAGACAGACAAGCCCGCACAGGGAATGACGAAGATAAATAAAAACAAGATGAAACAGACGGCTAGGTCAGTATGTGATGTATGTAGACAGTTAAATGTATGGAACCGCGCCTGTCAAGTGAGCGGCATGGCTATAAGTGCTAGCGTGCATACAACAACAGGAGATCGGCGTGGTAGCTGTGTGGAACAGAGAGTGATACACAGAGAACCAAACATTTGCTTCCATTTAGATACGACACGACAACAATTAAGAGATGATATCACTGACACTTGTTAGTGGAGACTTCCGTCCGTCCTTCGAATACTGCAGGGTGTGAGAGGAGAAGACAACAGAAGCGAACGAACGACGAATAGCACACACACACACTGGGGACAGGTCATCCTCTGTGTCGGGATGGAACACCACAGAGGGAGTGAGCACATGTGCAGGCTTGGTCTACTTCAATGAAATATTCAATGAACACACTTTAGCACACGCCCTCCGTGCAGCCATTGGATACAGATATACTGACCCACTGATTCAATACTTGACATGCAGCTGTGGGGAACGCGCAACGAGAGACAATGGTTTCGTTCATGGTGAGGACGGTTAAGTTCACCATGGAAACTGTGTATGGAAACACACCACAGATGGCATCACAAGAAGATGACCTCTTCACGCTTCTGCTTCTCTTCATGTGTGCTTCCCCAAGGGTACGTCCATGAGTGAGTGAGTGAGTGAGTGAGTGAGTGAGTGAATGAGTGAGTGAGTGAGTGTGTGTGTAGTGTCTGGTGTGTGTGTGGGGGGGGGGGGGAGGGGGGCGTTGGATGTTTGTTAATCAAATCACACAGACTATACTCCACAACATTTTGCTTCCACTTAGCACGCCTTGGCAGGCTGTAAGATGCGCAACACATTTCAAAAATTTGTAACAAAAATGCAAACTTCGCAAGAATCTGTCACTCATCAAAAGGACAATAAACAACACGACATTCTTCTCCTGGTTCTCTCTATCCACCAGAGAACTTGCAGCTAAGAGAACATGTTCATATGTTTCATGTATATTGTCACTTTGTATTGCTAATTTGTTTCTCCACCAACCGACGTCAGTTTACATGTTAATCCCTCAACCATAGGAAGTCGGAAGTAAAGGTGGCCGACAAGATAAGAGTGCTCTCATTTACACTTCCAGTACGCTGACTGCGAGTTATGGAGATCATTTCCTACATCGGCATAAACTTGGATTTAAAAGTTGACATTTCGTTCAGAACGTCATGGCAAACTACTTAACGTAAAATTTCATAGACAATCAACATGGGGTTGATCACAAGCACCTGCAAAGGACATACAACTTGTACAATATGGGAAGTGGTTAGATTCCAGAAATACAACCAGCTAACTATATGGCAACTTTTATAATATGGGAAGTGCCTAGATTAAAGAAATACAACCAGCTAACCATATGGCAACTTTTACAATATGGGAAGTGGCTAGATTTCAGAAATACAACCAGCTGACCATATGGCAACCTTTACAACATGGGAAGTGGCTAGATTCCAGAAATACAGCCAGCTGACCGTATGGCAACCTTTACAATATAGGAAGTGGCTAGATTTCATAAATACAACCAGCTGACCGTATGGCAACCTTTACAATATGGGAAGTGGCTAGATTTCAGAAATACAACCAGCCGACCATATGTCAACCTTACATCGTGGGAAGTGGATAGATTCCAGAAGTACAACCAGCTAACCATTTAGTTATATCAGAAAACCAAGAGTCTCCAACCATGTCTTATGTCAGTCAAAGAGTATGGATATTCCCCAAACAAGAAATTTAAATAACGATTGATCAGGAAGAAATGGAAAAGAAATATGTATCAATACAGACCATGGGACATATGTCAATAACTGTATGTGTGGTATCCTGGTAACACAGTGTACAAGTTAGAAGGTGTTGTGACGAGACCAGCCAGCCCAGGCGGTAGCATTCTGGTACAGTGAAGACCAAGTCTCACATAACAACACAAGAATGAACTAAATGAGAGCCAATCGCATTCGTGATGGAGTATTGATACAATTTGTCTCTAGACAACGTATTTGAGCATAAACATGTGCGATGCCTGACTTCGCTGCGTTAACGTATACTTTATATGTGTCTACTGATCATATGGTAAGTTGTTGTTTCTATGTTATGAACGAAGCGCTGGTTGCTGTACACTTGTCAAGGCTGTAATCAATGAAATAATCAGCGAGCAATTCATTCAGAAACTGCCACCTAGAGATACGGCTCCAGGCCATGTTTTGAGTGTCATCAGCACTCGACAAGTGTCCTAATCGCTGATTGCTGCTTCATATTTCTCAAATTGGTTTGGTATTTGAAGAAACACTACACCTTATGAAACAGCAAGGATGGCTGTGCCTGGTCAGAGGGAAGTGTTCAGGGTGCAGGTTCCACAGACACGTGCTACAGCTAGACTTCTGGTTGGCGAAGTGGTCAAGCTTGAACATGCAAGGTAAACTCTGCCCATGTAGTGGCTACGTTCACAAAAATAACTACGGTGCAGGTAGATTTACAGATAGATTTACAGGTGTAAACTGTTGAACAGACAATAGGAGAAGTAAGTGCGACACAACGGGTGACAGTGATAAATTCTATTCTCTTCATTTTGTATAATCCGCTATCGTTTCTTCTGACCCCCTTTGTTATAGATCAATTGTAGCAATAGTTCTCCATATGAAGTTGATTACGTAGCCGGCCCCAGGATCTTCCACCTTCGATGTGGACTAGGATAACATGACGAAATACACATATCACACCTTGCATGCGTCCCTGTCACTTAGAGTGCCAGTTAGCAAAGCACGTCGTGATATTAATATTTATATACACACGCCGTAAACAAAATATCGCACGATTTCTTGCCTGGCATATTTCGCTGCATCTCGTCAAGCAAAAAATCGTGAAATATTTAGTTTATGGCGTCTGCGCTTAAATTCACTGATGGAATACATTATTATGATGCTGATGCTCATCTGGTAACCAAGATCTAGAAGGGTGGGCCAGCTGATGTGATTCTTGGTATTTGTGTCGGACATGGGTGAGTCAGGTCATATGGTAGGTGCTATAGTAAGAGGACAAGTCAGTGTTAACAAACATAAGACGGGATGCCTACAGTGAAGATAGGATGCCAACAGTGAAGACAGGATGCCTAAAGTGAAGACAGGATGCCTAAAGTGAAGGCAGGATGCCTACAGTGAAGATAGAATGCCTAAAGCTGGACAATGGAAGAACCATGAAGGTATGTATGACAAGAACTTTTATCTACGGCACAGCTGGGCATAGGATCACAATAACCCGGAATATCAAACTATTCGCTTTGTTCCTCCCGCCAGCCTCGTTAATTCAATCAACTATACAAAAGCTAACACACAAATTCACAAATCCATAATTCCTTCCTCCTGGCGCCTTTTTCTATCCTCCTTCATCATGACTGGCTCCATTCAGTGTCCGCCCGCTCCGCCATTTGTTTCTCGTTGAAGTTCAGCCAACTAAACCGATCTCACGTCTCCGAGTCAGCCAGCCGGTGAGGAAAGCGCGATCAAGGAAGAGAAACACTACATGTTATGGCAAGGTGACCCCAGGAATATACGCTCTCAGGTGCCAGTCAACGGCCGATTGGCTGAGATGTTCAAGGGCGGTAATCAATGAAATCTCATGAGGTCGATAACTGGTGTGAACTTTACATGATATGTGACGGCAAGCAATTGGTACCATTATGGTTATAATGCTTGCTTGCTTGCTTGTGTTCGTTGGCTTGAGCTCCAACACGAAGTCCTGTATGTCGGATGAAGGCATCCTGTTGTCCAACATCAGTGTGATGTCATACAGGACCTGAGTTTTGCGTGAGTATCCGTTGTCCCATGTCTGGCTTATTGGTGTGCAGACTGGTGGTTCCTCGCCGTACAGGCAGACACTCTCCGACTTCGGAGGAATCGGCGATCCTACTGACTTTAACCAGGACCCCGAAGGGACCTGTTGCCCAGGACGCTCGACGAGGACGCGTCAATAGGTCTTGGCCAGTATATAACCCGGCCCTGGTGCCTTGGAAACACCTCTGTGTCCCATGGTTATAATGACGGACAAGTCCACGCTCTGTACGAGTAATGCGCCAGTGCTAGTGCAGCGTCCTCATCGGTAGAAGCACCAGCATCTCAGACGTTGCCTTCTAACGTTGGTGAAGGTCGCAGTGAACCCACATCCTTGTCCTGAATGAGAAACTCGGGAGTAACAACTGGCACGGCTGGCCAGACATGAGAGGCACACTGGGAGAACTAGGGACCGTGTCAACAAACACAGAAGTGACTCTATTAGCCATCGGGCGCTGATGTATATTACCGGAGGGGGGGGGGGAGAAGAGAGAGATTCTGAGCACCTATGGACTAGTCCGGAGTGCTATGATGATACTCCAACAAATAACAGCTGGTGGGGGTTTTCATACCATCACAGCAATAATCCCTCTCCATCTGTGGTTGCATTTACTGTTAAACTGTCAGCATCATTGATCTCGACTTTTAAAGTTAGAATGCTGTTGTGTGTGGTTATGTTCAAACTATTGTACACAACGTGAGACCTGCATAGTTGGATAAATATCGAAAACTGTTCTAACGGTACCCCATTCAGGTGTTTAGGCACGTATATATAACAGAATTGTTAACCTTTCAACCAGATATTGACAAATTGCCTGCATTTTACCAGGAACGAACGGGAACACGCAAATTGCCAATTTGTAATTCCAGTAAAATAATGGCTGGATTTTTATTCCCGAAAACTACTGAAAGCCTATATTAACGGTATCACTGCAGGATGATGCTAAGATAATCCGACAAGTTATCTTCTCCATTCATTATGCACTATTAACTGTATAATGTTCATACTTGCACACAAAAGTAAAACATTCTTAAAAGTCAAGATGTTCGAGTTCATTGCACCGGGTTTTATCCCATATGGCTCGGTCTCTTTCCGCAGGGCGACCTGCCAAAAGCGTCGCACAAAGCACGAACTCCGTAGCTCCAGCGACGACCTCCAGGAGTCTCCGTGAAAAATAAACACGTGAAACGAAAGAAATAGCCCGGAATCGAACCCACAACCTTTGGAGTGCGAGGGAGACGGCTTGACCATTTCGCCAAGGAGACTCCCTAAATATATAGGTTATTATACATTGATTCGCTTGCACTTTACCTGACAGCTTTACTAGACTGTACTAACATTATGACTATCGCCATGTTGTCGGTTATTCCGTGTCAGGAAGTTGTCACTACATAGAAGTTTAGCAATCATGAGAGGGGGAAAGAGGAAGGCAGACACCTTGGGACAATGTAACAGACAGTCATGGGAGACAAGTTAAAGTGACATGACATGAGGCAGACACCTCGCGACAGTCTAACACACAGTCACGGGAAATAAGTTAAAGTGACATGGCATGAGGCAGCAACCTCGCGACAGCCTAACAGACACGCAGTCACGGGAAATAAGTTAAAGTGACATGGCATGAGGCAGAAACCTCGCGACAGCCTAACAGACACGCAGTCACGGGAAATAAGTAAAGTGACATGCCATGAGGCAGAAACCTTGCGACAAAAGTGCCCTATGTGGAACAAGATGTTCACGAGTCAGCAGAGGGATGAAACTCATAAAACCAGGTTTCCACAGTGCGTGGAAGCACCGCCTTGAGGGCGGGACAGGAATCCAAAGCCAGAGTGAGGTTTGGGAATTTGCAGTAGACTGAACAAGCGAGACAAAGGTGGGTGTCGGTGTGCATGTAAGGGTTCCCTAGGCTGGTCAGAGAAGGTGGCAAGAGGGTGGTGACCGAAATATTTCAGGAAGCATTGGACTAGACCTATGATTGTGATATCAGACACAATGCAAGGTGAACTCTGCCCCATATAGTGGTTACTATGTCTATAATTGTGATATCAGACACGATGCAAGGTGAACTCTGCCCCATATAGTGGTTACTATGTCTATAATTGTGATATCAGACACGATGCAAGGTGAACTCTGCCCCATGTAGTGGCTACCAGATCTATGATAGTGATATCAAACACGATGCAAGGTGAACTCTGCCCCATGTAGTGGCTACCAGATCTATTATTGTGATATCAGACACGATGCAAGGTGAACTCTGCCCCATGTAGTGGCTACCAGATCTATTATTGTGCTATCAGACACGATGCAAAGTAAACTCTGCCCCATGTAGTCGCTACGTTCACAAAAATAACTACGGTGCAGGTAGATTTACAGAAGTAAACTGTTGAACAGATAGTAGGAGAAGTATGTGCGACACAACGGGTGACAGTGATAAATGTTCATGACAGACCGACACATCTCATCTCTTGTACGATGTCACACCTCCTATACATGCGTGCCACCTGCCCCATTGTGTCAACGATATCAAATAACTCACAGTAATGAAGCAGAACCTACAGAACAGAATTTCGAATAACACATGACGTTGCAGCCACTAGTCTTCATCAGCAAACAAATACACACACAAAACACAGCGTATAATCACGAAGAAGACCCTCCAGTGACTACATAAGAACGGGATGAGAAGAATGAGAAGATGAAACATTGAGAACAATGAAGAGAAAATTAAAATTTGAAGAAAAAAACCTTTGCTACTTATCTCAGAATCCCAGAGTGTGATACTCTCTCTCTCTCTCTCCACACCCCCCCCCCCCCCCAAACTGATGGCTGTCTGACAGTTGCTTCGTGTGCACACATGCTGTCGCTGCTAGGCTCGGACAAGACTGTTGGGCAAGCAGATGGGTACAAGACACAGCAAACAAACAGCTACTCGATGGTGCACCTATCACATATAAAGTAAAACGAGAACTTGTTGGGGGAGGGGGGGGGCCTCAACGTATGAACGATAATGTTCCATGTGATTCTACTATTCTGGGACGCAACGAATGAACGATAATGTCCCACGTGATTCCACTATTCAGGTTGTTATTCCTCTAGCGGCAACAAATCTATCAAATGACCACGTGACTCCGAGATTGACCCCCATACGTGTGTTTGAATCTTCTCTGCTCAAGCACAAGTGCCCTTACAACATCCATTACTATTACATGTAACGGGTAGAGACGTGTAAACATAATTATGTCTGTCCTGGAATGAAAGGACACCAAACGTATAGATGAGCATACACATTCAGGTGTGTTCGATAACAACTTCATCTATACACGTCAGGTATACCTGAGAGAGAGAGAGAGAGAGAGAGAGAGTGAGAGAGAGAGAGAGAGAGAGAGAGAGAGAGAGAGAGAGAGAGAGAGAGAGAACGGCTGGCTATTTTGACATAGGTCCGTGGGTATTGTGTCTGTGTATGATCCTTAGATTAGAGATTATGTGTTTTGTGAACACGCTTGTGTGAGGGAGAGGGTGCCTGGATTCATATAAGACCACGATTTACAACGGATTGATAACACGTGTACACTACTGGTTAATACTGAGTCGAGTGTCTAATTGCTTGTGTGTGTGTGTGTATATATATATATATATATATATATATATATATATATATATATATATATATATGTGTGTGTGTGTGTGTATGTGTGTGCGCGCGCGCGCGCGCGCGGTAGAGTACCGGCCAGGATGTCAGTTGGCCTGATGGCATATGAGCCGTCTGGCTCCTGTGTGATCTGTGACTCTGTGATACCCCCCCCCCCCTTCCCAAACAATAGACGCTTTGTTAAAAATGTTAAGCCCTGTTGGTAGCTTTGTCTTCCACCTTTAGATCCAGTCCGCCACATTGAAGCACTCGTCTGTAAATGACCGCAGGAAGGCAACCATCTTGCTTGATACGATAAACACTTGTGAGTGTGAGATGACATGGCTGCTTGTGTTTGTGTGAGATGACACGGCTGCGTGTCTGTGTGTTGGAGTCAAGTATCAGAGTTGGCTCAGCAAGCCTCCCGGTGTTAGATGGCTGTAACTGGAATCCTCCAGTGGCTGACGTCACACAGCACTGTCTGTAGCAGATGACCAAGCTACTACCGGCTCCCTCTACTGGCAAGTAACTATGGCAACACACGAGACACGACTGCGGTACGGTCGTTAAGACGGCGGCGTCTGAGGGCGAGATGGTATTGCTGGCTAGTTATGCATGCAGGAGCGACGGACAGGTCATCATTCACGTGATCACACTTGTGCGTGTTGTCGTTCTGTGGTAATGCAGAGAAAGACAACACACAGAACTGTGACTGTAGGAACCTGCTGCCGGCCTCTTTCCCATCGCCAACAATGAACTCCTAGTCTACTACACAGCAGTTGGGCGTCCCGAGGTGTGGATCTGCATGTCCACAACTAACAGATCAACTGTTTCTAACCAACCGTTTCAAAGGTTTGTCTCCTGTTGAGGTCAAATCTGAGTTACCACAGACGGGTGTGCTTATACTGGCTGTGTGATGTGTGGCTGTGTGATGTATGGCTGTGTGATGTGTGATGTATGGTTGTGTGATGTATGACTGTGATGTAAGGCTATGTGATGTGTGGATGTGTGATGTGCGGCTATGTGATGTCTGGATATGTGGCTGTATGATGTGTGGCTGTGTGATGTATGGCTGTATGATGTATGGCTGTGTGATGTATGGCTGTATGATGTGTGGCTGTGTGATGTATGGCTGTATGATGTATGGCTGTGTGATGTATGGCTGTGTGATGTGTGGCTGTATGATGTATGGCTGTATGATGTATGGCTGTGTGATGTATGGCTGTGTGATGTATGGCTGTGTGATGTATGGCTGTGTGATGTCAGTAAGTAAACGACCCCTCTACACCGTGTGTGTGTGCTGAACATACGGTGCTAGTCCCATATTCTACCAGACACTCCAGGTGTGCTGTACTCCAGGTGTGCTGTACTCCAGGTGTGCTGTACTCCAGGTGTGCTGTACTCCAGGTGTGCTGTACTCCAGGTGTGCTGTACTCCAGGTGTGCTGTACTCCAGGTGTGCTGTACTCCAGGTGTGCTGTACTCCAGGTGTGCTGTACTCCAGGTGTGCTGTACTCCAGGTGTGCTGTACTCCAGGTGTGCTGTACTCCAGGTGTGCTGTACTCCAGGTGTGCTGTACTCCAGGTGTGCTGTACTCCAGGTGTGCTGTACTCCAGGTGTGCTGTACTCCAGGTGTGCTGTACTCCAGGTGTGCTGTACTCCAGGTGTGCTGTACTCCAGGTGTGCTGTACTCCAGGTGTGCTGTACTCCAGGTGTGCTGTACTCCAGGTGTGCTGTACTCCAGGTGTGCTGTACTCCAGGTGTGCTGTACTCCAGGTGTGCTGTACTCCAGGTGTGCTGTACTCCAGGTGTGCTGTACTCCAGGTGTGCTGTACTCCAGGTGTGCTGTACTCCAGGTGTGCTGTACTCCAGGTGTGCTGTACTCCAGGTGTGCTGTACTCCAGGTGTGCTGTACTCCAGGTGTGCTGTACTCCAGGTGTGCTGTACTCCAGGTGTGCTGTACTCCAGGTGTGCTGTACTCCAGGTGTGCTGTACTCCAGGTGTGCTGTACTCCAGGTGTGCTGTACTCCAGGTGTGCTGTACTCCAGGTGTGCTGTACTCCAGGTGTGCTGTACTCCAGGTGTGCTGTACTCCAGGTGTGCTGTACTCCAGGTGTGCTGTACTCCAGGTGTGCTGTAGTCAGTGTCACGTAGACTGGCTTGGTACATTTTTAAATTCTGTCTCGAAGCGAACTCGAACCCATGACTACCGGGTTGGCAGCCCAGCGGACTACTGCGCCACCGTGGTCCCCAGTTTTGGGTTGGGCTACTATGAAAACTGAACTGCAGATTGTTGATCACGTTTCCATGGTTACGCATGCACCCTACAACGTGGACACTATAGCGTGCTTTCTAAACGCCATTCAACGAATGCATTTTGTTACACTTACTGATTTATTGACTTGGTTAACGAACTCGCGGCTTGCGTTCCTGTTTGAATCTGTTTGTTTCTCCCATCTGTCCAGCTTCCCAGTCATGTTTCACGTTCATTCACTTCTAATCATGGTAACACTGCGCCTGTATGTTTACCTGCCAGAAGTTTGTCATGTGTATTAGTGTTCTTGTGTAGCAGTTGTAACTCCTCCGTCAATTGCCACTGCACAGTCGCCAGATCTGTCCCTGATAGAGCATCTGTTTACAAGCAGGCCAGCATGGCCGAATGGATCAGAGCCCTCGTTCTTATACTTCCGGTGTGCTGATGCCACGGTAGAGGGCTCAACCCTTAAACCCCTCAGTTGTACTAAAATGTTGACGTCTCGTCCTTAACTTAAGTAAATTGCAAGTACCCCTGAAGTCGGAGTGGGTTCGCCTGATGGCGAGGGACACTAGTCATAGACAGAGCTAATCCACACGCAAATATTGGTCCAGTGCACATATGTATGGACTACGCTTGAGTTTAAAGCGAAGGAAGCAAAAGAAAACAGAATCTGTTTATACCTTCCTTTCCTTCTTTAACAATTTTTATTTATGTTTCTTGTCTGAGGAATCTCCTTTCTTTTTCACTGACGAATCTAATGTATATACTGTACAGCTAACCGTAAGAAGCAAGGCGATCATAAGACAGATAAACAGTCATAAATATTATTTGGACGGACGGACGGGCGATGGGGGCGGGCGGGCGGGCGGACGGACGGACGGCCAGACAGACAGACAGACAGACAGACAGACAGACAGACAGACAGATAGATAGATAGATAGATAGATAGATAGATAGATAGATAGATAGATAGATAGATAGATAGATAGATATAGATAGACATATAGAATGACAGATAGATCAGAACCTGACGTCAGCGCCCCCTCAAGCCCATGCTAATGTCTAACACTATTCACTGGGAGAATGTAGAAGATATTGTAGGCGTGGAAGAAATAGACCAATCAGCACAGTTATAGCCCAGGAAGAAATGTTCCGCTCGGTGCAGTAATAGCGCAGGAATACAAGAATCTGGCACTTGGAAAACGCGTACATAGATAGCACAGGAGCACAATTGAGCAAGAGCCGCGTATTGATCAGCGCCCAAGAAATGAATGTCGTTAATGACGCCCCGGGGACAGGTCCGGGGGAGCAGGTCGGGCAACATGCCCTAGACAAGAAGGTCAAGATAGATTCTCCTCAAGCGATGGATACTTTTGCGTATTACGTAAACAGTTGGCAGAGCTGATCAATTGTGCCTCTTCTTTAACTGCTCGAAATATAGTGAACTGGATTTTACTGGCCCGAGTTAGTTTGCGTGTTTTATTACCAGTGCTTGGTTTATAAAAATATTTGAGACCCAGTGATAACAAAGGACTTTGGAAGTTAAACGTAGCAAAGAGAGGAAAGAGAAAACAAATATGGTGGTATTAGGAAAGGGCCGGTCTCTCTGACCCGGGCGTTAGTGACTTTCTCAGTAATCCCATTAATTCACGTGAGCAAACGCAGCTGCGCGAGAATCGGTAGCGGTTCTCGCCGAACCTGTTACTTACGGGATATGTGAGCCGGCCGCTCAGAAATCAATGACAAACTACTGAGCGTAATCTTGCCAAGAAATTAACAACAGCGGTAAATTTTGGTGTTGACAGAGAATATGTTGACATGGTGTTAACCAAATGACAAGTCGAATGATTGTCCTTAATATCACAACAGCTGACTGCGGTATTCCGCAGACAGAATGGGAACACGTCAACTGACCTCCACAAAAAGACGGTATACATTATATAAGATGACAACAACACTATGAAAGATAGATGACGTAAGATGACAAAAATCACTATGAAATATAGATGACATAAGATGACACCAATCACCACTTGCTTCGAGGTTCACATATCCAGATAAATATGTGTATGCACACGCTGCAAGGCAAGCACGATAAAATATGCCCTGTCTTTTACTGCCAATATATTACCTTGCGGTGTATGGTTAACAAGAAATGACGGCTAAAAACACTAAGTTAATCAAACTTCGTGCCCCTATTCCAACCCCTTCCTCTCTCGACTCACCCTACCATCGATTCCGATAATTAAGTTGTGTGCATACCTCCCGATCTCCCCCTATCGGCACCGGATAAATCGGTCCTTATTAAAGGCCTCCGTTTCATACCTCTGCGTCCTTCTGGCGACAGATACGCGCTACTACAGGACGTCCATCGTTTCCATCGCACGCTTAGGTTGAAATATCACTTCAGTAATCAATCTAACAGGGACAAATCATCGGATCCCACTGATCACTTCTCTCACCTTTTTAAACGCAGATCCACTTGGATCCACTTGATAATGCAGGAGTATCCAAAGCCCTAGATTTTTACATCGAAAAAATACTCTTCGACATAGAACAATTAAAATTCAAGCCAGGCAAGCACTCGAACCTTTCAGCGGAGGAACAGGCGCTCACACATTTGAAACGTCGTGAGGACATAGTTATCAAGCCTGCCGATAAGGGAGGAGCGTTAGTGGTTTGGAGGAAGGACTTGTACATACAGGAAGGCAACAAACAACTTAGGGACGCAACTTTCTACAGGCCATGGTCAGAAGACGGGACGGTCAGTAACAACACGCAGGACAAGAGTTTGACGAATGCTATCATCATGCAAGGCCTCTTGCCTAGCTCTGCCACGTCGCTGATCATCCACGATAGTTGTTTGGGCAAACCCACCTTGTACATGCTGCCTAAGACACACAAGCTAGGGAACCCAGGCAGACCCATCGTCTCGGCCTGCTCTTGTCCTACAGAACGGATTTCAGAGTTCCTTGACAGCATATTTCAGCCGTTGGTTGCTAGTCTTCCCTCATAATTCAAAGACACCAGCCACGCTATCTCTATCTTCGATTCCATCAGCATCACAACCCCTTCTCAGTACCACATCTTTACTTTAGATTTAGACATTCTGGTGGCGGCATTATGCACAGTGTATCTGTGCGGGCTGTTGTTTGTCGAGACTGCTGTTGTTTGTCGAGACTCCTGTCTTTTCCACTTTTCACATTGGGCAGTGGGGAGCATTTTGTGTGATATTCACTGGCACAGGAACGGAGCATAATGGGGACGACCCGTTGCTGTGAAGTTGGAACTGCGACTAACTAATTAACTAACTAACTAACTTCTTTAGATGTGACTTCACTCTATACATCTATTCCTCACTCTGACGGTCTTAAAGTCTTGGAATGTTTCTTAGACAAAAGGCTCGGCTCCACCGAGTAATGCCTGTCTGTTCATGAGCTATCTGGAACACCAGGTATGGAGTCAATACACTGGTAGGCTCCCGGAGCTCTACAGGAGGTATATCAATGACTGTTTTTGGTGTTTCAGACATATGCCAATATCTGATCTCCAGGACTGCATTGCCTTTTTCTCTAACTTTCATCCAAGCATCAGACTCCCCTCCACTATTTCCTCGTCGGCTGTTAATTTTTTTAGACATAAGTTTCCTTAGGTTCTGCTGGTCTATGCACGACGGTTTACTATAAACCAACTGACTCGCACGTATTTCTTCTCTATACCTCCTCCCATCCTCCCTCTTGTAATGATTATATTCCTTCTCACAACTGAGAAGTCTCCGAGGGCTTTGTCATGATAATAACGACTTCCGTCAAAAAGCCCACAAAATGTTGGATTTCTTCCACCTTCGAGGCTATCCTGAGAACGTTCTGCCTACAGCTCTTCACCGCTGCCAGTCTACTTAGTCGTGCCGAGGCTCTCTCCTCCAGGCCGAAACCACGTAATAGACCTATTCTCACACTAACTTTGCATCCTCATAATATTGCTGCCAAGAATATTCTCATGAGGAATCTACCCATCCTCCAGGCAGACCGGTCACTCGCGATGTCTTCTGAGGCCCCACTGGTGGCATATAGGCGGGATCGTAACCTGAGGGGTGTGCTGATCCATAGCACTCTACCCCAACCTCACAAGTCTCTTCCTGATACAGTGGCATGTCTTCGATCGCCCGCAGCGTAGTTTCGAGCTTGGCGTGCGGAATTGCGAACTGCATCCGTTACATCACCACAGAGTCGGCTACAGTGCTCTCTCTACCTATACATATTTTCCCCTTTCGCTCTCATGGGCGCACCCCCATCCCCGAGCTTCTGGCTTTATTGACCTTTAGTCAGTTGACCCTGTTAACTACTACATCCGATTTATTCCATCCACGGATAGCCGCTTAAGTAAGGACACAGATACGTGAAATTAAAACTTTCATATAGTGTCTTTCGTGTATTTGTTAGTCTATTTTGTTTGTATGTTTTGTGCTGACTAAGGCTTTGGTCGCAACGTCCATTTTGTTTCTTGTAGTCGTGCTCTAGTAAAGCTCAAATCTGCTTCTCGTTTTTCTGTGACTCATTCCTTGCGGTGTATGGCAGGGGGGGGGGGGGGGGTTCTTGAGCCTGGGGAATTAAATCCGCCTGGCTAGTGCAGTCGCCGCGAACTCTGCAGTCTAGAATTTTCTTTTTACTACACAAGAACATAGAGAACGTTGGGGAGTTCTTGGGGCTCAGAAAGTGATACGATCAATAAGCAAATCAGCTGTACCTGCAGCTGTCACATCTTACTTTGCTCTGATATTTACTTTATCCCCAGTGAGCTGGTGGGGAACGGGAGTGCTCTTTGAGATTTGTATGGAGTGGCACGTAGGGATAGTACATTTGGTGTGAGAATACAATGCACTTTATCTTGGGAAACGCATATATCACTGGCCCTCGCCTGGCCCTCAACTCACGGCTTCTAGTAGCTGCTAGCACGCGGTAGGGTACTCACGGCCGGGCACGGACTCCACATGGCCAGCAAAGTTAGCCGAGAGGTCTAATAAACGCCTGGTGATCCAGGCTTTACCCCAGCATGTACAGTCCGGACTGTGCAGGCGATCACTGGCTGGACAAGTGACACACAGCCGACTGATCCACGACTCTGGTGATCGAGTGAAATGGCGAGTTATGTCCATCCACGCTTTCCGGCATGGCGCATGATTGATTGATCCAGTAACATTTCCCTGGTCTCTGGGTAGTGATATCGGACGCCCGTGTGTATTGTTGCGTACGTAAAACATCCCTTGGCAGTTGGAAATAAAAAAAAAAAGTAGCCTAACGGCGCTGTCCAGGTAAAATTTCGAGTTAAAAATCTACCCAAAGTATTTCAGGATCCTCGCCGGTGCTACGGAGTTCGTGCACTGAGCTGAGATTCTCCGGACTCAGGCCTGAGTTAGGAGTATAACGGAGCACTTATGGGTTACACCCGTGTGCCGTGATAAAAAAAAAATTATTCATCCACGTATCGCCCCCCCCCCCCCCCCCCCCCCCCCCCTCAACCAATGTCAGACTAACAAACTGGGAGTTCAGGAGCGTCCTGTATGTCACCACCTCCCCCATCCCCTCCCAACCGACCGCTGTATGTGGTAGAAATAAGGCTATTATGTTGGCGGGAGACAGTGTTTAGGTGAAGTGCTTCCTACAGACTTGTGGAGCTATGTAAACATGGCGCAAGCAGCCGACGTGTCTCGTTAGAAGTCGGCCCCCGGCGCTAATTGAGTTCATTAACTCAGCTCTGTGTCCCCGTCCACCAACCCCGTCCTCAAGTTGTTCTTGCCAATTCCCAAAGCACTCAAGTGAAATAAATAGATGGTACTCGCCACAGAATGAAGATCCCAGAAAAACAAATAGTAGCTGCCGAGACATAATGGAAGTCTAATAAAGAGAAGACAAGAATCATACAAAGACGAGCGAGCTTGTCTTATAAAGTGCTAATTAGTTTTCGAACTTCGGAAGCTAGGGTGAGTTTCTTGGGAATAAGGAGCAACTTAATAGACAAAGGGCGCTCCTGGAAGAAATTTTTTTAACACGACATAATGGTCTATGGTAATGAAAAGCATAGCGGAGGTAGAGTTGTAGGCTAAACTGCTGAAGAGCGTCAAGGATATAAATAAGCAGATAACATAAATGTACGGCCAGGTCACAGCCAGGCAGAGTACAACTAAGACTGGCAGAAATTGTTGGTGATCTACTAGCACCAACTATCACTGGGAGATGGCAACTGATGATGATGATGATGATGATGATGATGATGATGATTATGACCAGTTATGTTACAATTCTAAGTTGATATTATTGTAGCAGTAATACAAGTTGTCCCTTCTCTGCTCACCACTTAGCACAATACGGCACTGTATGCAGTACAAAATGGTTGCAGGCTAACAAGGAGCGCTGAACTATAGACAAACCAACTGGAAAACAGCGAGGATACGTTTTAAACTGAACCCCCACCAAGCAAAGAAGGGGAGAGTGGATGACGAAGAATCAGCAATGAAAATAGGTAAGTAATTGAATGACACAGGGGAAATGCAACCAATGTTTGAGATCTGCAAGGAGTACCGTAACGGCACTATGATCCAAGAGAACTGACAGTTGGATGATGAGTAAGATCTGAATATTGGTCGATTAAACAAACAGCGTAGGTTATTATTTTGTGGAGACTGTACGCACATACTTTAACAATATCAAGAAAATATGTCTGGTATACACATTTAATCTGTACAGAGTCACTATTTACTCGGGTCCGTGTTAATTTTTTTTTTTTTTTTAAATTTATGTATATTAAATGTCCCATTTGTTGACTCTTATAAGTACAATTCCTGTGCTATAGCAATTTGAGAAACATCGGCCTATAGTGTACAGATTTTGTGGACTTAACGGGCGATTCAGAAACTGATAGAAAGAACATGCGGGCTCAATGTTTTTTCAAATAACTTCCTCACATTGCGTGGGTGTTTTACAAATGGCCCAAACGGTGGACTAGAAAACTCTATAGCGGCTGTGCTACGTCCACACAAGTAATCCAATTGATTGATCCCAAATCGGCTGTGCTGAATGTTAATGCTGGTTCACTTTACATACTGAAATTGTTTGCCACAAGAACAGCTAAAGTGTGAGCACAATGAAATAAA
Source organism: Cepaea hortensis (assembly GCA_963921405.1). Lineage (NCBI taxonomy): Eukaryota > Metazoa > Mollusca > Gastropoda > Stylommatophora > Helicidae > Cepaea > Cepaea hortensis. The sequence continues at coordinate 79,460,103 of OY992884.1, read as the reverse complement.
CCTCGGACAGCCTGACACTGAGAAACGACGGTGATATGCTTGTTGTGTGGTGTATTTGAACACATGAGTGGAGAGAAAGACGCCAGGAACATTAAAGACAGCAACTACTTCAGACAGATGGGATGACAATATGACTCGCGCGTGCAATGAACTTTAGTGAGTGAGAGTTGGGCAGCGTCAGTATCACTCTCGTATCCTCTATCCATCTGATTGAGTGCTAAGATGTGATAAAGAACAGAAGGCAGCGGATGACCAGTACGATGTTCTGTGTTTTGTTTAGCTCTACACGTTCCACGCGCTGGTGCCAGTGGCCTTTCTGATCGTTGACTTCAAACAGTTATAGAGGCAGATACAGGTCTTACTATCACACCACTGACAATAAGGAAGTTAATATGCAAATACCATATGACTTTTAGTGAGGTGACACTGCAGAAACACGATATGTCATTACGAGTATGAATATACGGTTAGTTTCAGACAGATGAAATGCAAGTTAACAAAACTAACGTTAATGTGGACGCCTGGTTAATAAAAACAAACATGAGCATGACAGAAGTGCATAGTGGTAACCATCCCAACAAATGAAAATAGAGCTAGAAATAACATAGAAAGCTAGAAAACAGCAGTAACAACAAAACCACCGACTATGTTGTATGACAACAGGAAGCTCTGAATGTTATCTACTCAACAACAGCAACATAGATAGCCATCTGGCATATATTCGAATGTGTTTGCAAAGTGCTATCATACATTAATTCGTAGATTTTTTTTTTAAAGTGTGCTGCCCCGCATTGCAGGCTGTAGGTTTGTAAAGATGGCCATGTGTAGGCAGTATATGGCTCAACTGTAGGTTGTTGAAGATGGCCATGTGTAGGCAGTCTATGGCTCAACTGTAGGTTGTCGAAGATGGCCATGTGTAGGCAGTCTATGGCCTCAACTGTAGGTTGTTGAAGATGGCCATGTGTAGGCAGTCTATGGCTCAACTGTAGGTTTGTAAAGATGGCCATGTGTAGGCAGTCTATGGCTCAACTGTAGGTTGTTGAAGATGGCCATGTGTAGGCAGTCTATGGCTCAACTGTAGGTTGTCGAAGATGGCCATGTGTAGGCAGTCTATGGCCTCAACTGTAGGTTGTTGGAGATGGCCATGTGTAGGCAGTCTATGGCTCAACTGTAGGTTGTTGGAGGTGGCCATGTGTAGGCAGTCTATGATGGCCATGTGTAGGCAGTCTATGGCTCAACTGTAAGTTGTTGGAGGTGGCCATGTGTAGGCAGTCTATGGCTCAACTGTAGGTTGTCGAAGATGGCCATGTGTAGGCAGTCTATGGCCTCAACTGTAGGTTGTTGAAGATGGCCATGTGTAGGCAGTCTATGGCCTCAACTGTAGGTTGTTGAAGATGGCCATGTGTAGGCAGTCTATGGCCTCAACTGTAGGTTGTTGAAGATGGCCATGTGTAGGCAGTCTATGATGGCCATGTGTAGGCAGTCTATGGCCTCAACTGTAGGTTGTCGAAGATGGCCATGTGTAGGCAGTCTATGATGGCCATGTGTAGGCAGTCTATGGCCTCAACTGTAGGTTGTTGAAGATGGCCATGTGTAGGCAGTCTATGGCTCAACTGTAGGTTGTCGAAGATGGCCATGTGTAGGCAGTCTATGGCCTCAACTGTAGGTTGTTGAAGATGGCCATGTGTAGGCAGTCTATGGCCTCAACTGTAGGTTGTTGAAGATGGCCATGTGTAGGCAGTCTATGGCCTCAACTGTAGGTTGTTGAAGATGGCCATGTGTAGGCAGTCTATGATGGCCATGTGTAGGCAGTCTATGGCCTCAACTGTAGATTGTCGAAGATGGCCATGTGTAGGCAGTCTATGGCTCAACTGTAGGTTGTCGAAGATGGCCATGTGTAGGCAGTCTATGGCCTCAACTGTAGGTTGTTGGAGATGGCCATGTGTAGGCAGTCTATGGCTCAACTGTAGGTTGTTGAAGATGGCCATGTGTAGGCAGTCTATGATGGCCATGTGTAGGCAGTCTATGGCCTCAACTGTAGGTTGTTGGAGATGGCCATGTGTAGGCAGTCTATGGCTCAACTGTAGGTTGTCGAAGATGGCCATGTGTAGGCAGTCTATGGCTCAACTGTAGGTTGTCGAAGATGGCCATGTGTAGGCAGTCTATGGCTCAACTGTAGGTTGTCGAAGATGGCCATGTGTAGGCAGTCTATGGCCTCAACTGTAGGTTGTTGAAGATGGCCATGTGTAGGCAGTCTATGATGGCCATGTGTAGGCAGTCTATGGCCTCAACTGTAGGTTGTTGGAGGTGGCCATGTGTAGGCAGTCTATGATGGCCATGTGTAGGCAGTCTATGGCCTCAACTGTAGGTTGTTGGAGGTGGCCATGTGTAGGCAGTATATGGCTCAACTGTAGGTTGTCGAAGATGGCCATGTGTAGGCAGTCTATGATGGCCATGTGTAGGCAGTCTATGATGGCCATGTGTAGGCAGTCTATGGCTCAACTGTAGGTTGTTGGAGGTGGCCATGTGTAGGCAGTCTATGGCTCAACTGTAGGTTGTTGGAGGTGGCCATGTGTAGGCAGTCTATGGCTCAACTGTAGGTTGTTGGAGGTGGCCATGTGTAGGCAGTCTATGGCTCAACTGTAGGTTGTTGGAGATGGCCATGTGTAGGCAGTCTATGGCTCAACTGTAGGTTGTTGGAGGTGGCCATGTGTAGGCAGTCTATGATGGCCATGTGTAGGCAGTCTATGGCTCAACTGTAGGTTGTTGGAGGTGGCCATGTGTAGGCAGTCTATGGCTCAACTGTAGGTTGTTGGAGGTGGCCATGTGTAGGCAGTCTATGGCTCAACTGTAGGTTGTTGGAGATGGCCATGTGTAGGCAGTCTATGGCTCAACTGTAGGTTGTTGGAGGTGGCCATGTGTAGGCAGTCTATGGCTCAACTGTAGGTTGTCGAAGATGGCCATGTGTAGGCAGTCTATGATGGCCTTGTGTAGGCAGTCTATGGCCTCAACTGTAGGTTGTTGGAGATGGCCATGTGTAGGCAGTCTATGATGGCCATGTGTAGGCAGTCTATGATGGCCATGTGTAGGCAGTCTATGATGGCCATGTGTAGGCAGTCTATGGCCTCAACTGTAGGTTGTTGGAGGTGGCCATGTGTAGGCAGTCTATGATGGCCATGTGTAGGCAGTCTATGGCTCAACTGTAAGTTGTTGGAGGTGGCCATGTGTAGGCAGTCTATGGCTCAACTGTAGGTTGTCGAAGATGGCCATGTGTAGGCAGTCTATGGCCTCAACTGTAGGTTGTTGAAGATGGCCATGTGTAGGCAGTCTATGGCCTCAACTGTAGGTTGTTGAAGATGGCCATGTGTAGGCAGTCTATGGCCTCAACTGTAGGTTGTTGAAGATGGCCATGTGTAGGCAGTCTATGATGGCCATGTGTAGGCAGTCTATGGCCTCAACTGTAGGTTGTCGAAGATGGCCATGTGTAGGCAGTCTATGATGGCCATGTGTAGGCAGTCTATGGCCTCAACTGTAGGTTGTTGAAGATGGCCATGTGTAGGCAGTCTATGGCTCAACTGTAGGTTGTCGAAGATGGCCATGTGTAGGCAGTCTATGGCCTCAACTGTAGGTTGTTGAAGATGGCCATGTGTAGGCAGTCTATGGCCTCAACTGTAGGTTGTTGAAGATGGCCATGTGTAGGCAGTCTATGGCCTCAACTGTAGGTTGTTGAAGATGGCCATGTGTAGGCAGTCTATGATGGCCATGTGTAGGCAGTCTATGGCCTCAACTGTAGATTGTCGAAGATGGCCATGTGTAGGCAGTCTATGGCTCAACTGTAGGTTGTCGAAGATGGCCATGTGTAGGCAGTCTATGGCCTCAACTGTAGGTTGTTGGAGATGGCCATGTGTAGGCAGTCTATGGCTCAACTGTAGGTTGTTGAAGATGGCCATGTGTAGGCAGTCTATGATGGCCATGTGTAGGCAGTCTATGGCCTCAACTGTAGGTTGTTGGAGATGGCCATGTGTAGGCAGTCTATGGCTCAACTGTAGGTTGTCGAAGATGGCCATGTGTAGGCAGTCTATGGCTCAACTGTAGGTTGTCGAAGATGGCCATGTGTAGGCAGTCTATGGCTCAACTGTAGGTTGTCGAAGATGGCCATGTGTAGGCAGTCTATGGCCTCAACTGTAGGTTGTTGAAGATGGCCATGTGTAGGCAGTCTATGATGGCCATGTGTAGGCAGTCTATGGCCTCAACTGTAGGTTGTTGGAGGTGGCCATGTGTAGGCAGTCTATGATGGCCATGTGTAGGCAGTCTATGGCCTCAACTGTAGGTTGTTGGAGGTGGCCATGTGTAGGCAGTATATGGCTCAACTGTAGGTTGTCGAAGATGGCCATGTGTAGGCAGTCTATGATGGCCATGTGTAGGCAGTCTATGATGGCCATGTGTAGGCAGTCTATGGCTCAACTGTAGGTTGTTGGAGGTGGCCATGTGTAGGCAGTCTATGGCTCAACTGTAGGTTGTTGGAGGTGGCCATGTGTAGGCAGTCTATGGCTCAACTGTAGGTTGTTGGAGGTGGCCATGTGTAGGCAGTCTATGGCTCAACTGTAGGTTGTTGGAGATGGCCATGTGTAGGCAGTCTATGGCTCAACTGTAGGTTGTTGGAGGTGGCCATGTGTAGGCAGTCTATGATGGCCATGTGTAGGCAGTCTATGGCTCAACTGTAGGTTGTTGGAGGTGGCCATGTGTAGGCAGTCTATGGCTCAACTGTAGGTTGTTGGAGGTGGCCATGTGTAGGCAGTCTATGGCTCAACTGTAGGTTGTTGGAGATGGCCATGTGTAGGCAGTCTATGGCTCAACTGTAGGTTGTTGGAGGTGGCCATGTGTAGGCAGTCTATGGCTCAACTGTAGGTTGTCGAAGATGGCCATGTGTAGGCAGTCTATGATGGCCTTGTGTAGGCAGTCTATGGCCTCAACTGTAGGTTGTTGGAGATGGCCATGTGTAGGCAGTCTATGATGGCCATGTGTAGGCAGTCTATGATGGCCATGTGTAGGCAGTCTATGATGGCCATGTGTAGGCAGTCTATGGCCTCAACTGTAGGTTGTTGGAGGTGGCCATGTGTAGGCAGTCTATGGCTCAACTGTAGGTTGTCGAAGATGGCCATGTGTAGGCAGTCTATGATGGCCATGTGTAGGCAGTCTATGGCCTCAACTGTAGGTTGTTGGAGATGGCCATGTGTAGGCAGTCTATGATGGCCATGTGTAGGCAGTCTATGATGGCCATGTGTAGGCAGTCTATGATGGCCATGTGTAGGCAGTCTATGGCCTCAACTGTAGGTTGTTGAAGATGGCCATGTGTAGGCAGTCTATGATGGCCATGTGTAGGCAGTCTATGATGGCCATGTGTAGGCAGTCTATGATGGCCATGTGTAGGCAGTCTATGGCCTCAACTGTAGGTTGTTGGAGGTGGCCATGTGTAGGCAGTCTATGGCTCAACTGTAGGTTGTCGAAGATGGCCATGTGTAGGCAGTCTATGATGGCCATGTGTAGGCAGTCTATGGCCTCAACTGTAGGTTGTTGGAGGTGGCCATGTGTAGGCAGTCTATGGCTCAACTGTAAGTTGTTGGAGGTGGCCATGTGTAGGCAGTCTATGGCTCAACTGTAGGTTGTTGGAGGTGGCCATGTGTAGGCAGTCTATGATGGCCATGTGTAGGCAGTCTATGGCCTCAACTGTAGGTTGTTGGAGGTGGCCATGTGTAGGCAGTCTATGGCTCAACTGTAAGTTGTTGGAGGTGGCCATGTGTAGGCAGTCTATGGCTCAACTGTAGGTTGTTGAAGATGGCCATGTGTAGGCAGTCTATGATGGCCATGTGTAGGCAGTCTATGGCCTCAACTGTAGGTTGTTGGAGGTGGCCATGTGTAGGCAGTCTATGGCTCAACTGTAAGTTGTTGGAGGTGGCCATGTGTAGGCAGTCTATGGCTCAACTGTAGGTTGTCGAAGATGGCCATGTGTAGGCAGTCTATGGCTCAACTGTAAGTTGTTGGAGGTGGCCATGTGTAGGCAGTCTATGGCCTCAACTGTAGGTTGTTGGAGATGGCCATGTGTAGGCAGTCTATGGCCTCAACTGTAGGTTGTTGAAGATGGCCATGTGTAGGCAGTCTATGGCTCAACTGTAAGTTGTTGGAGGTGGCCATGTGTAGGCAGTCTATGGCTCAACTGTAAGTTGTTGGAGGTGGCCATGTGTAGGCAGTCTATGGCTCAACTGTAGGTTGTTGGAGATGGCCATGTGTAGGCAGTCTATGGCCTCAACTGTAGGTTGTTGAAGATGGCCATGTGTAGGCAGTCTATGATGGCCATGTGTAGGCAGTCTATGGCCTCAACTGTAGGTTGTTGGAGATGGCCATGTGTAGGCAGTCTATGGCTCAACTGTAGGTTGTCGAAGATGGCCATGTGTAGGCAGTCTATGGCTCAACTGTAGGTTGTCGAAGATGGCCATGTGTAGGCAGTCTATGGCCTCAACTGTAGGTTGTTGGAGGTGGCCATGTGTAGGCAGTCTATGGCTCAACTGTAGGTTGTTGAAGATGGCCATGTGTAGGCAGTCTATGATGGCCATGTGTAGGCAGTCTATGGCCTCAACTGTAGGTTGTTGGAGGTGGCCATGTGTAGGCAGTCTATGGCCTCAACTGTAGGTTGTTGGAGATGGCCATGTGTAGGCAGTCTATGGCCTCAACTGTAGGTTGTTGAAGATGGCCATGTGTAGGCAGTCTATGATGGCCATGTGTAGGCAGTCTATGGCCTCAACTGTAGGTTGTTGGAGGTGGCCATGTGTAGGCAGTCTATGGCCTCAACTGTAGGTTGTTGGAGGTGGCCATGTGTAGGCAGTCTATGGCTCAACTGTAGGTTGTCGAAGATGGCCATGTGTAGGCAGTCTATGGCCTCAACTGTAGGTTGTTGAAGATGGCCATGTGTAGGCAGTCTATGGCCTCAACTGTAGGTTGTTGAAGATGGCCATGTGTAGGCAGTCTATGGCCTCAACTGTAGGTTGTTGAAGATGGCCATGTGTAGGCAGTCTATGATGGCCATGTGTAGGCAGTCTATGGCCTCAATTGTAGGTTGTCGAAGATGGCCATGTGTAGGCAGTCTATGATGGCCATGTGTAGGCAGTCTATGGCCTCAACTGTAGGTTGTTGAAGATGGCCATGTGTAGGCAGTCTATGGCTCAACTGTAGGTTGTCGAAGATGGCCATGTGTAGGCAGTCTATGGCCTCAACTGTAGGTTGTTGAAGATGGCCATGTGTAGGCAGTCTATGGCCTCAACTGTAGGTTGTTGAAGATGGCCATGTGTAGGCAGTCTATGGCCTCAACTGTAGGTTGTTGAAGATGGCCATGTGTAGGCAGTCTATGATGGCCATGTGTAGGCAGTCTATGGCCTCAACTGTAGATTGTCGAAGATGGCCATGTGTAGGCAGTCTATGGCTCAACTGTAGGTTGTCGAAGATGGCCATGTGTAGGCAGTCTATGGCCTCAACTGTAGGTTGTTGGAGATGGCCATGTGTAGGCAGTCTATGGCTCAACTGTAGGTTGTTGAAGATGGCCATGTGTAGGCAGTCTATGATGGCCATGTGTAGGCAGTCTATGGCCTCAACTGTAGGTTGTTGGAGATGGCCATGTGTAGGCAGTCTATGGCTCAACTGTAGGTTGTCGAAGATGGCCATGTGTAGGCAGTCTATGGCTCAACTGTAGGTTGTCGAAGATGGCCATGTGTAGGCAGTCTATGGCTCAACTGTAGGTTGTCGAAGATGGCCATGTGTAGGCAGTCTATGGCCTCAACTGTAGGTTGTTGAAGATGGCCATGTGTAGGCAGTCTATGATGGCCATGTGTAGGCAGTCTATGGCCTCAACTGTAGGTTGTTGGAGGTGGCCATGTGTAGGCAGTCTATGATGGCCATGTGTAGGCAGTCTATGGCCTCAACTGTAGGTTGTTGGAGGTGGCCATGTGTAGGCAGTATATGGCTCAACTGTAGGTTGTCGAAGATGGCCATGTGTAGGCAGTCTATGATGGCCATGTGTAGGCAGTCTATGATGGCCATGTGTAGGCAGTCTATGGCTCAACTGTAGGTTGTTGGAGGTGGCCATGTGTAGGCAGTCTATGGCTCAACTGTAGGTTGTTGGAGGTGGCCATGTGTAGGCAGTCTATGGCTCAACTGTAGGTTGTTGGAGGTGGCCATGTGTAGGCAGTCTATGGCTCAACTGTAGGTTGTTGGAGATGGCCATGTGTAGGCAGTCTATGGCTCAACTGTAGGTTGTTGGAGGTGGCCATGTGTAGGCAGTCTATGATGGCCATGTGTAGGCAGTCTATGGCTCAACTGTAGGTTGTTGGAGGTGGCCATGTGTAGGCAGTCTATGGCTCAACTGTAGGTTGTTGGAGGTGGCCATGTGTAGGCAGTCTATGGCTCAACTGTAGGTTGTTGGAGATGGCCATGTGTAGGCAGTCTATGGCTCAACTGTAGGTTGTTGGAGGTGGCCATGTGTAGGCAGTCTATGGCTCAACTGTAGGTTGTCGAAGATGGCCATGTGTAGGCAGTCTATGATGGCCTTGTGTAGGCAGTCTATGGCCTCAACTGTAGGTTGTTGGAGATGGCCATGTGTAGGCAGTCTATGATGGCCATGTGTAGGCAGTCTATGATGGCCATGTGTAGGCAGTCTATGATGGCCATGTGTAGGCAGTCTATGGCCTCAACTGTAGGTTGTTGGAGGTGGCCATGTGTAGGCAGTCTATGGCTCAACTGTAGGTTGTCGAAGATGGCCATGTGTAGGCAGTCTATGATGGCCATGTGTAGGCAGTCTATGGCCTCAACTGTAGGTTGTTGGAGATGGCCATGTGTAGGCAGTCTATGATGGCCATGTGTAGGCAGTCTATGATGGCCATGTGTAGGCAGTCTATGATGGCCATGTGTAGGCAGTCTATGGCCTCAACTGTAGGTTGTTGAAGATGGCCATGTGTAGGCAGTCTATGATGGCCATGTGTAGGCAGTCTATGATGGCCATGTGTAGGCAGTCTATGATGGCCATGTGTAGGCAGTCTATGGCCTCAACTGTAGGTTGTTGGAGGTGGCCATGTGTAGGCAGTCTATGGCTCAACTGTAGGTTGTCGAAGATGGCCATGTGTAGGCAGTCTATGATGGCCATGTGTAGGCAGTCTATGGCCTCAACTGTAGGTTGTTGGAGGTGGCCATGTGTAGGCAGTCTATGGCTCAACTGTAAGTTGTTGGAGGTGGCCATGTGTAGGCAGTCTATGGCTCAACTGTAGGTTGTTGGAGGTGGCCATGTGTAGGCAGTCTATGATGGCCATGTGTAGGCAGTCTATGGCCTCAACTGTAGGTTGTTGGAGGTGGCCATGTGTAGGCAGTCTATGGCTCAACTGTAAGTTGTTGGAGGTGGCCATGTGTAGGCAGTCTATGGCTCAACTGTAGGTTGTTGAAGATGGCCATGTGTAGGCAGTCTATGATGGCCATGTGTAGGCAGTCTATGGCCTCAACTGTAGGTTGTTGGAGGTGGCCATGTGTAGGCAGTCTATGGCTCAACTGTAAGTTGTTGGAGGTGGCCATGTGTAGGCAGTCTATGGCTCAACTGTAGGTTGTCGAAGATGGCCATGTGTAGGCAGTCTATGGCTCAACTGTAAGTTGTTGGAGGTGGCCATGTGTAGGCAGTCTATGGCCTCAACTGTAGGTTGTTGGAGATGGCCATGTGTAGGCAGTCTATGGCCTCAACTGTAGGTTGTTGAAGATGGCCATGTGTAGGCAGTCTATGGCTCAACTGTAAGTTGTTGGAGGTGGCCATGTGTAGGCAGTCTATGGCTCAACTGTAAGTTGTTGGAGGTGGCCATGTGTAGGCAGTCTATGGCTCAACTGTAGGTTGTTGGAGATGGCCATGTGTAGGCAGTCTATGGCCTCAACTGTAGGTTGTTGAAGATGGCCATGTGTAGGCAGTCTATGATGGCCATGTGTAGGCAGTCTATGGCCTCAACTGTAGGTTGTTGGAGATGGCCATGTGTAGGCAGTCTATGGCTCAACTGTAGGTTGTCGAAGATGGCCATGTGTAGGCAGTCTATGGCTCAACTGTAGGTTGTCGAAGATGGCCATGTGTAGGCAGTCTATGGCCTCAACTGTAGGTTGTTGGAGGTGGCCATGTGTAGGCAGTCTATGGCTCAACTGTAGGTTGTTGAAGATGGCCATGTGTAGGCAGTCTATGATGGCCATGTGTAGGCAGTCTATGGCCTCAACTGTAGGTTGTTGGAGGTGGCCATGTGTAGGCAGTCTATGGCCTCAACTGTAGGTTGTTGGAGATGGCCATGTGTAGGCAGTCTATGGCCTCAACTGTAGGTTGTTGAAGATGGCCATGTGTAGGCAGTCTATGATGGCCATGTGTAGGCAGTCTATGGCCTCAACTGTAGGTTGTTGGAGGTGGCCATGTGTAGGCAGTCTATGGCCTCAACTGTAGGTTGTTGGAGGTGGCCATGTGTAGGCAGTCTATGGCTCAACTGTAGGTTGTCGAAGATGGCCATGTGTAGGCAGTCTATGGCCTCAACTGTAGGTTGTTGAAGATGGCCATGTGTAGGCAGTCTATGGCCTCAACTGTAGGTTGTTGAAGATGGCCATGTGTAGGCAGTCTATGGCCTCAACTGTAGGTTGTTGAAGATGGCCATGTGTAGGCAGTCTATGATGGCCATGTGTAGGCAGTCTATGGCCTCAATTGTAGGTTGTCGAAGATGGCCATGTGTAGGCAGTCTATGATGGCCATGTGTAGGCAGTCTATGGCCTCAACTGTAGGTTGTTGAAGATGGCCATGTGTAGGCAGTCTATGGCTCAACTGTAGGTTGTCGAAGATGGCCATGTGTAGGCAGTCTATGGCCTCAACTGTAGGTTGTTGAAGATGGCCATGTGTAGGCAGTCTATGGCCTCAACTGTAGGTTGTTGAAGATGGCCATGTGTAGGCAGTCTATGGCCTCAACTGTAGGTTGTTGAAGATGGCCATGTGTAGGCAGTCTATGATGGCCATGTGTAGGCAGTCTATGGCCTCAACTGTAGATTGTCGAAGATGGCCATGTGTAGGCAGTCTATGGCTCAACTGTAGGTTGTCGAAGATGGCCATGTGTAGGCAGTCTATGGCCTCAACTGTAGGTTGTTGGAGATGGCCATGTGTAGGCAGTCTATGGCTCAACTGTAGGTTGTTGAAGATGGCCATGTGTAGGCAGTCTATGATGGCCATGTGTAGGCAGTCTATGGCCTCAACTGTAGGTTGTTGGAGATGGCCATGTGTAGGCAGTCTATGGCTCAACTGTAGGTTGTCGAAGATGGCCATGTGTAGGCAGTCTATGGCTCAACTGTAGGTTGTCGAAGATGGCCATGTGTAGGCAGTCTATGGCTCAACTGTAGGTTGTCGAAGATGGCCATGTGTAGGCAGTCTATGGCCTCAACTGTAGGTTGTTGAAGATGGCCATGTGTAGGCAGTCTATGATGGCCATGTGTAGGCAGTCTATGGCCTCAACTGTAGGTTGTTGGAGGTGGCCATGTGTAGGCAGTCTATGATGGCCATGTGTAGGCAGTCTATGGCCTCAACTGTAGGTTGTTGGAGGTGGCCATGTGTAGGCAGTATATGGCTCAACTGTAGGTTGTCGAAGATGGCCATGTGTAGGCAGTCTATGATGGCCATGTGTAGGCAGTCTATGATGGCCATGTGTAGGCAGTCTATGGCTCAACTGTAGGTTGTTGGAGGTGGCCATGTGTAGGCAGTCTATGGCTCAACTGTAGGTTGTTGGAGGTGGCCATGTGTAGGCAGTCTATGGCTCAACTGTAGGTTGTTGGAGGTGGCCATGTGTAGGCAGTCTATGGCTCAACTGTAGGTTGTTGGAGATGGCCATGTGTAGGCAGTCTATGGCTCAACTGTAGGTTTTTGGAGGTGGCCATGTGTAGGCAGTCTATGATGGCCATGTGTAGGCAGTCTATGGCTCAACTGTAGGTTGTTGGAGGTGGCCATGTGTAGGCAGTCTATGGCTCAACTGTAGGTTGTTGGAGGTGGCCATGTGTAGGCAGTCTATGGCTCAACTGTAGGTTGTTGGAGATGGCCATGTGTAGGCAGTCTATGGCTCAACTGTAGGTTGTTGGAGGTGGCCATGTGTAGGCAGTCTATGGCTCAACTGTAGGTTGTCGAAGATGGCCATGTGTAGGCAGTCTATGATGGCCTTGTGTAGGCAGTCTATGGCCTCAACTGTAGGTTGTTGGAGATGGCCATGTGTAGGCAGTCTATGATGGCCATGTGTAGGCAGTCTATGATGGCCATGTGTAGGCAGTCTATGATGGCCATGTGTAGGCAGTCTATGGCCTCAACTGTAGGTTGTTGGAGGTGGCCATGTGTAGGCAGTCTATGGCTCAACTGTAGGTTGTCGAAGATGGCCATGTGTAGGCAGTCTATGATGGCCATGTGTAGGCAGTCTATGGCCTCAACTGTAGGTTGTTGGAGATGGCCATGTGTAGGCAGTCTATGATGGCCATGTGTAGGCAGTCTATGATGGCCATGTGTAGGCAGTCTATGATGGCCATGTGTAGGCAGTCTATGGCCTCAACTGTAGGTTGTTGAAGATGGCCATGTGTAGGCAGTCTATGATGGCCATGTGTAGGCAGTCTATGATGGCCATGTGTAGGCAGTCTATGATGGCCATGTGTAGGCAGTCTATGGCCTCAACTGTAGGTTGTTGGAGGTGGCCATGTGTAGGCAGTCTATGGCTCAACTGTAGGTTGTCGAAGATGGCCATGTGTAGGCAGTCTATGATGGCCATGTGTAGGCAGTCTATGGCCTCAACTGTAGGTTGTTGGAGGTGGCCATGTGTAGGCAGTCTATGGCTCAACTGTAAGTTGTTGGAGGTGGCCATGTGTAGGCAGTCTATGGCTCAACTGTAGGTTGTTGGAGGTGGCCATGTGTAGGCAGTCTATGATGGCCATGTGTAGGCAGTCTATGGCCTCAACTGTAGGTTGTTGGAGGTGGCCATGTGTAGGCAGTCTATGGCTCAACTGTAAGTTGTTGGAGGTGGCCATGTGTAGGCAGTCTATGGCTCAACTGTAGGTTGTTGAAGATGGCCATGTGTAGGCAGTCTATGATGGCCATGTGTAGGCAGTCTATGGCCTCAACTGTAGGTTGTTGGAGGTGGCCATGTGTAGGCAGTCTATGGCTCAACTGTAAGTTGTTGGAGGTGGCCATGTGTAGGCAGTCTATGGCTCAACTGTAGGTTGTCGAAGATGGCCATGTGTAGGCAGTCTATGGCTCAACTGTAAGTTGTTGGAGGTGGCCATGTGTAGGCAGTCTATGGCCTCAACTGTAGGTTGTTGGAGATGGCCATGTGTAGGCAGTCTATGGCCTCAACTGTAGGTTGTTGAAGATGGCCATGTGTAGGCAGTCTATGGCTCAACTGTAAGTTGTTGGAGGTGGCCATGTGTAGGCAGTCTATGGCTCAACTGTAAGTTGTTGGAGGTGGCCATGTGTAGGCAGTCTATGGCTCAACTGTAGGTTGTTGGAGATGGCCATGTGTAGGCAGTCTATGGCCTCAACTGTAGGTTGTTGAAGATGGCCATGTGTAGGCAGTCTATGATGGCCATGTGTAGGCAGTCTATGGCCTCAACTGTAGGTTGTTGGAGATGGCCATGTGTAGGCAGTCTATGGCTCAACTGTAGGTTGTCGAAGATGGCCATGTGTAGGCAGTCTATGGCTCAACTGTAGGTTGTCGAAGATGGCCATGTGTAGGCAGTCTATGGCCTCAACTGTAGGTTGTTGGAGGTGGCCATGTGTAGGCAGTCTATGGCTCAACTGTAGGTTGTTGAAGATGGCCATGTGTAGGCAGTCTATGATGGCCATGTGTAGGCAGTCTATGGCCTCAACTGTAGGTTGTTGGAGGTGGCCATGTGTAGGCAGTCTATGGCCTCAACTGTAGGTTGTTGGAGATGGCCATGTGTAGGCAGTCTATGGCCTCAACTGTAGGTTGTTGAAGATGGCCATGTGTAGGCAGTCTATGATGGCCATGTGTAGGCAGTCTATGGCCTCAACTGTAGGTTGTTGGAGGTGGCCATGTGTAGGCAGTCTATGGCCTCAACTGTAGGTTGTTGGAGGTGGCCATGTGTAGGCAGTCTATGGCTCAACTGTAGGTTGTCGAAGATGGCCATGTGTAGGCAGTCTATGGCCTCAACTGTAGGTTGTTGAAGATGGCCATGTGTAGGCAGTCTATGGCCTCAACTGTAGGTTGTTGAAGATGGCCATGTGTAGGCAGTCTATGGCCTCAACTGTAGGTTGTTGAAGATGGCCATGTGTAGGCAGTCTATGATGGCCATGTGTAGGCAGTCTATGGCCTCAATTGTAGGTTGTCGAAGATGGCCATGTGTAGGCAGTCTATGATGGCCATGTGTAGGCAGTCTATGGCCTCAACTGTAGGTTGTTGAAGATGGCCATGTGTAGGCAGTCTATGGCTCAACTGTAGGTTGTCGAAGATGGCCATGTGTAGGCAGTCTATGGCCTCAACTGTAGGTTGTTGAAGATGGCCATGTGTAGGCAGTCTATGGCCTCAACTGTAGGTTGTTGAAGATGGCCATGTGTAGGCAGTCTATGATGGCCATGTGTAGGCAGTCTATGGCCTCAACTGTAGATTGTCGAAGATGGCCATGTGTAGGCAGTCTATGGCTCAACTGTAGGTTGTCGAAGATGGCCATGTGTAGGCAGTCTATGGCCTCAACTGTAGGTTGTTGGAGATGGCCATGTGTAGGCAGTCTATGGCTCAACTGTAGGTTGTTGAAGATGGCCATGTGTAGGCAGTCTATGATGGCCATGTGTAGGCAGTCTATGGCCTCAACTGTAGGTTGTTGGAGATGGCCATGTGTAGGCAGTCTATGGCTCAACTGTAGGTTGTCGAAGATGGCCATGTGTAGGCAGTCTATGGCTCAACTGTAGGTTGTCGAAGATGGCCATGTGTAGGCAGTCTATGGCTCAACTGTAGGTTGTCGAAGATGGCCATGTGTAGGCAGTCTATGGCCTCAACTGTAGGTTGTTGAAGATGGCCATGTGTAGGCAGTCTATGATGGCCATGTGTAGGCAGTCTATGGCCTCAACTGTAGGTTGTTGGAGGTGGCCATGTGTAGGCAGTCTATGATGGCCATGTGTAGGCAGTCTATGGCCTCAACTGTAGGTTGTTGGAGGTGGCCATGTGTAGGCAGTATATGGCTCAACTGTAGGTTGTCGAAGATGGCCATGTGTAGGCAGTCTATGATGGCCATGTGTAGGCAGTCTATGATGGCCATGTGTAGGCAGTCTATGGCTCAACTGTAGGTTGTTGGAGGTGGCCATGTGTAGGCAGTCTATGGCTCAACTGTAGGTTGTTGGAGGTGGCCATGTGTAGGCAGTCTATGGCTCAACTGTAGGTTGTTGGAGGTGGCCATGTGTAGGCAGTCTATGGCTCAACTGTAGGTTGTTGGAGATGGCCATGTGTAGGCAGTCTATGGCTCAACTGTAGGTTGTTGGAGGTGGCCATGTGTAGGCAGTCTATGATGGCCATGTGTAGGCAGTCTATGGCTCAACTGTAGGTTGTTGGAGGTGGCCATGTGTAGGCAGTCTATGGCTCAACTGTAGGTTGTTGGAGGTGGCCATGTGTAGGCAGTCTATGGCTCAACTGTAGGTTGTTGGAGATGGCCATGTGTAGGCAGTCTATGGCTCAACTGTAGGTTGTTGGAGGTGGCCATGTGTAGGCAGTCTATGGCTCAACTGTAGGTTGTCGAAGATGGCCATGTGTAGGCAGTCTATGATGGCCTTGTGTAGGCAGTCTATGGCCTCAACTGTAGGTTGTTGGAGATGGCCATGTGTAGGCAGTCTATGATGGCCATGTGTAGGCAGTCTATGATGGCCATGTGTAGGCAGTCTATGATGGCCATGTGTAGGCAGTCTATGGCCTCAACTGTAGGTTGTTGGAGGTGGCCATGTGTAGGCAGTCTATGGCTCAACTGTAGGTTGTCGAAGATGGCCATGTGTAGGCAGTCTATGATGGCCATGTGTAGGCAGTCTATGGCCTCAACTGTAGGTTGTTGGAGATGGCCATGTGTAGGCAGTCTATGATGGCCATGTGTAGGCAGTCTATGATGGCCATGTGTAGGCAGTCTATGATGGCCATGTGTAGGCAGTCTATGGCCTCAACTGTAGGTTGTTGAAGATGGCCATGTGTAGGCAGTCTATGATGGCCATGTGTAGGCAGTCTATGATGGCCATGTGTAGGCAGTCTATGATGGCCATGTGTAGGCAGTCTATGGCCTCAACTGTAGGTTGTTGGAGGTGGCCATGTGTAGGCAGTCTATGGCTCAACTGTAGGTTGTCGAAGATGGCCATGTGTAGGCAGTCTATGATGGCCATGTGTAGGCAGTCTATGGCCTCAACTGTAGGTTGTTGGAGGTGGCCATGTGTAGGCAGTCTATGGCTCAACTGTAAGTTGTTGGAGGTGGCCATGTGTAGGCAGTCTATGGCTCAACTGTAGGTTGTTGGAGGTGGCCATGTGTAGGCAGTCTATGATGGCCATGTGTAGGCAGTCTATGGCCTCAACTGTAGGTTGTTGGAGGTGGCCATGTGTAGGCAGTCTATGGCTCAACTGTAAGTTGTTGGAGGTGGCCATGTGTAGGCAGTCTATGGCTCAACTGTAGGTTGTTGAAGATGGCCATGTGTAGGCAGTCTATGATGGCCATGTGTAGGCAGTCTATGGCCTCAACTGTAGGTTGTTGGAGGTGGCCATGTGTAGGCAGTCTATGGCTCAACTGTAAGTTGTTGGAGGTGGCCATGTGTAGGCAGTCTATGGCTCAACTGTAGGTTGTCGAAGATGGCCATGTGTAGGCAGTCTATGGCTCAACTGTAAGTTGTTGGAGGTGGCCATGTGTAGGCAGTCTATGGCCTCAACTGTAGGTTGTTGGAGATGGCCATGTGTAGGCAGTCTATGGCCTCAACTGTAGGTTGTTGAAGATGGCCATGTGTAGGCAGTCTATGGCTCAACTGTAAGTTGTTGGAGGTGGCCATGTGTAGGCAGTCTATGGCTCAACTGTAAGTTGTTGGAGGTGGCCATGTGTAGGCAGTCTATGGCTCAACTGTAGGTTGTTGGAGATGGCCATGTGTAGGCAGTCTATGGCCTCAACTGTAGGTTGTTGAAGATGGCCATGTGTAGGCAGTCTATGATGGCCATGTGTAGGCAGTCTATGGCCTCAACTGTAGGTTGTTGGAGATGGCCATGTGTAGGCAGTCTATGGCTCAACTGTAGGTTGTCGAAGATGGCCATGTGTAGGCAGTCTATGGCTCAACTGTAGGTTGTCGAAGATGGCCATGTGTAGGCAGTCTATGGCCTCAACTGTAGGTTGTTGGAGGTGGCCATGTGTAGGCAGTCTATGGCTCAACTGTAGGTTGTTGAAGATGGCCATGTGTAGGCAGTCTATGATGGCCATGTGTAGGCAGTCTATGGCCTCAACTGTAGGTTGTTGGAGGTGGCCATGTGTAGGCAGTCTATGGCCTCAACTGTAGGTTGTTGGAGATGGCCATGTGTAGGCAGTCTATGGCCTCAACTGTAGGTTGTTGAAGATGGCCATGTGTAGGCAGTCTATGATGGCCATGTGTAGGCAGTCTATGGCCTCAACTGTAGGTTGTTGGAGGTGGCCATGTGTAGGCAGTCTATGGCCTCAACTGTAGGTTGTTGGAGGTGGCCATGTGTAGGCAGTCTATGATGGCCATGTGTAGGCAGTCTATGGCCTCAACTGTAGGTTGTTGAAGATGGCCATGTGTAGGCAGTCTATGGCTCAACTGTAGGTTGTTGGAGGTGGCCATGTGTAGGCAGTCTATGGCTCAACTGTAGGTTGTTGGAGATGGCCATGTGTAGGCAGTCTATGGCTCAACTGTAGGTTGTTGAAGATGGCCATGTGTAGGCAGTCTATGGCCTCAACTGTAGGTTGTTGAAGATGGCCATGTGTAGGCAGTCTATGGCCTCAACTGTAGGTTGTTGAAGATGGCCATGTGTAGGCAGTCTATGATGGCCATGTGTAGGCAGTCTATGGCTCAACTGTAGGTTGTTGAAGATGGCCATGTGTAGGCAGTACAAGGCCTTCGTCGTAGGTTTACAGATGGTGCCCCGTGAGGCCAGCCTAAGGCCCCAACCACAGGTTTCTCAAGCTGCTCTCTGTGATGCTATTGTACAATATATTATATATTATTAGTTTGTTGAATTATTCAGAAAATCAACCCGGGGTTTGGGGTTGATCGCAACGTCCTGTAAAGAACATGCAATGTTTATTTATACCACAAACCAGCACAGATGTCACATGGATATCTTCCTAAAATCTTCTGTTTCGGGTGCCTGGTCTGCACTAGACAGGGGCGATCATGAATCTGCAATTATCTGGCATGTGATGTTTCAAGGAAGTTGTTGCTTATATTATTATTTGTTGCCTATATGTTTAAACTTTTGACATACACCTTTCTCTGTCTTTCTCTGCCTCTATTGCCTAGTATTTTCCCACATAAGGCGTATTTTTGTAATCCACCTCTTCTGTTCATATGCGCCATACATTTCACTTGTCTTTCCTTATTGGTTTTGATGAGTGATCTTGCAGATCTGAACATGGAGATATCAATACATCGGCGTTTGTTTCCTTCATTATCCGATCTGCTCTCAACATTCCTGTCACAAACCGCATCCCCGCTGCTTCCAGTGTCTTGAACATTGCATTACTCACTGTGCAATCCACATGCACACACAAGAACAGGTTACACACACAAGAACGGTTACACACATCTCTGCAGTAAGACGATATTTGTACTTGTCAAATTTCTGCTGTTCACAACGTTGCTCGTTATTGTAAATTAATCTTTGAATAAGTGGTTTCCTTTCTTTATCCCCGTGTCACACATTTCATCTGATGTTACTGTGTAGTCCTGATGTTGAAAACCACTGACCTATTTGACACTAGTGTGCCTTTACAATATATAAAACATACTGAAATGTGTGCTGTTTTGGAAACCATAATGCGTTTCAGATTTGTATGATTATTCCTCGAATAGTTATTCATGTAAAGAGTTTTACAAGAACTGTACACAATATAATATTACTGAAAGTTGATATTCTAGTGTAAATACTTCATGTGGTGCCCAGCAAGTATCCGAGACCTACGGTGATACATGCATATCTAGGGCATTTGGCATGGCACATGATGATGATGATGCTTAGAGATTGTCTCTCGACCGTGATCCCCAACAATACGATTGATTCCGTGCTCAGATTTCCATATTACAGAGTGTTCATCGGCGAGGCATTCATATGTTCCCCCCGCGATGAGATATCCTGTTGTTCCTGTACACAAGGGGCTGGTGTCTTTTAACTTGATTTTATGCCATACATACACAGAAATGCAGAATCCGGTAATAAATCTGGCTTCCTTTGTGTTCCTAATATTGATTTCTAGATATTATTTCTGTAGTCAAACATGTGTCCCTTCTAGGATATCACCACTCTCAGCAGCCAGACAGCCTACTGTTCTATCACAAGAAGACAAGGAGAGCTTGTAGTCTGTTATAGCTGTCTTCCTGTTACGAGCATCTTGCAGCCTGGCTTTTTACCTACTCCAACACAAAATATACACCCTACCATTTCTGTTTATAAATGCAAGGCATAACTGAACCTGCGGGGCACTTGACTGCCAACCTGCGGAACTAAGCTGAAGAATGTTCAGTTATGGAAACCACAGAAAAGAAAATATCACTTAAGGACGGCCTTAATTTCGTTGTCGGTATGCACGGACATGGTGTCAGGTCTTAGTCAGATATGACTGTGCTACCGTATGACAGTAGACGGTACTACCTGCTTTCTGTTATCGCCGAACGTTGGGCAGCGCTTACCAAAAAACGACACCCCACATTGTGCCAACGGCTTCGGGCGGAAGAGCGCAATTGGCAGGGTACTTACAAGCCTTACCTTGGTGCGAGGAAATGCACCTAAAGACAAAATGTCATGGCAGGGCAGACCAGACCTTACGCCTTGGTTGGCAGCTGGTCTAGGATCGAAGCTCCGACAGGCGGACAGTTAGAACATTGCTTTTCTGATCCGGCAGCTTCTGCAGCTTGTCTTGTTCCAGGTGTACAGGTGTTACCTTTCCTCTGGAGTGAACTAGGCAGGCCGAGAGAGGGATCATGCTGCACGGGCAAGACATGATCTCTATATTTTAGCCCAGGCTTTGTGCTATGGACAGGCAATAACTCCATCCCTGGTCTTAACGGGTCCTGGAATCAAAGCGAGAGGCAACTGTTACGGGTTATAAGTCCCTGTCAATTGGCGTAGACATGGGGCGCCACGCGTTGCTTCTGACGGTGGGAGACACCTACAGATGTCACTGATCAGCTACCGCCCACTTCAAGCTGGGCAGACCCAGGCCAATTTGGTCCTGATCCGCCACAGCCTGCCTGCTTCAATGGGTGCTTGGGGCTAGGACAAAATCTGAATCACAGGCTGTAAAACCAATGCACTAGGTACTAATAAAAAGAAAAATAGAAACCTCAAGCTACGGCTTGCAACCTGGAACGTGAGAACCATGTGTCCAGGATTCTCCACTGACTTGACAAATATTGACGATGTGAGAAAAACGGCTGTGATTGATGCCGAACTCAATCGACTTAACATTGATATTGCTGGCCTGCAGGAAACTCGCCTCGCTGAGGAAGGGTCACCCATGGAAAACAATTACACCTTATTTTTGGAAGGGTAGAGGGCAGGTAGAAAAAAGGCAACACGGTGTGGGCTTTGCAGTGAAGAATTCGCTACTGGGAATGATTGATATTCCAGCAGGAGTTAACGAAAATGAGGTATTATCCCTGCGCTTGGCAACCTCTTGTGGTTTTGCCACCAATATTACTGCATATGCACCGACACTCGATTCCTCTAATGATGTGAAGGATTCGTTCTATAAGGAGTTAGACTTCGTGATCAAGGCAGTCCCAAAATCCGACTACATTTATATGCTCGGTGATTTCAATGCTCGTGTGGACAAGGACTCGAGTTCATGGCCAGTGTGCCTTGGAAAATACAACATCGGTCGCATGAATGATAATGGGCAAAGGCTGCTGGAGTATTGCACCAGAAATGACCTATGTATTACAAACTCTTTTTTAAAGCAAAACAGCTGCACATGGAAAAATCCAAGATCCGGCCATTGGCATCAGTTGGACTTCATCAACACACGGAGACGACATCTGAACCATACATCATTAACTCGAAGTTACCACAGTGCTCACGGCACTGTCGTAGACAGCAGAGCACATACTCCACGACTGCCCAAACTACAACATATCCAGACGAACCTTCTGGCCTAGAGAGACAACAGTGGAAGATAAACTCTATGGACCGCTGAGTGAACTAAAAAGACTGTTAGATTCATACAAGAGACAACATTGCAGTTATAAACATATTTTAGGCGAACGAAAGAAGAAGAATAAGACCACAGTGCTGACTGTGATACGGATCATTCTTTGGTTGTTGCAAGGGTTAGACTTCGTTGTCTATAGAAGCAATCAAACACGGTATTCAGTTCGTTTTCTATTGAATCAATCAAAGACGGTCTTCCCTTTCCTACCTATTGAATCAATGACAGACGTCTTCCCTTTCTTGTCTATTAAATCAATCAAAGGCGGTCTTCTCTTTATTTCCATTGAAACAGTCAAAGACGTCTTCCCTTTCCTGCCTATTCAATCAATCAAAGACGGTCTGGCTTTCTTGTCTTCTATCTATCGCAGACGGTTTTCTCTTTCTTGTCTATTAACTCAACCAAAGACGGTCTGAACTTTCTTGTCTATTGAATCTATCGCAGACGGTTTTCTCTTTCTTGTCTATTAACTCAACCAAAGACAGTCTTAACTTTCTTGTCTATTGAATCAATGATAGACGGCCTTTCTTTTCTTGTCTATTGAATCAATCAAAGACGACCCTCACTTCGTTGTCCGCTGAATTAATCAAACATTCTCTTCGTTTGCTTGTCTACTCAATCAAAGACGGCCTTCCCTTCCTTGTCTATAGAATGAATGAAAGATTGTCTTCACGTAACTGTTTGTTGAATCAATTAAAGAAAGTCTTTACTTTGCTGTATCTTGTAACAGACTAATGATTGCTACACCGCTGAATCAATCAAAGACAATTATCAAGTCACTGTCTGTATACACAGACAAATGATAGATACACAGCTGAATCAATCAAAGACAGTTATCAAGTCACTGTATACACGGACAAATGACAGCTACACCATTTAATCAATCAAAGCGTTATCAAGTCGCTGTCTGTATACACGGACAAATGACAGCTTCACCGATGAATAAGTCAAAGACAGTTATCAGGTCGCTGTCTGTATACACGGACAAATGACAGCTACACCGTTGAATCAATCCCCGTGACATGATTCTGCCAAAGGGAGAAATGGAATCCACGGTAGTCAGTAACAAAAAACCACTGTCATCTGGCCTTGTCCCATTAGGTCACGTACCTGATAATTCGCCTTGTCCTATAATGTCACTAACCTAGTACTAGTCTTCCTTATAATGATCATTCTTCTTCCCTCTCTCATATGGAAGATAACCGTAGCAGGGAAGCAGTATCACAACTTGGGCAAGCGGCTCACAACGAGTCACCCAGTGCCGCCCGACTAAGGGACACATTGGCTGCTGCAGAAAGCACGACGATTCACCGCGAACTCAGAACGGACATTGTGTATACATGGTTAATGTTTAATTCTCAAATAAAACAAACAGGACAGACTTATCGATTCCCAGCGCTACCAGACACCCGGTGAGCTCAGACAGTTGAACACAAGAAATGCCATGTCTCAAACGTCTCCAATTGAGACAGCGACTCTGTTTGCTCCGTCTGCCGTTGGAAAAGATCCTATACAAAATGTCAACATCTTGCTGGCTGCTGGTGTTCCTGTGTGGCTCGATCACTCCTCAAAGACCAACCTTCCCCGCAGATTCGTCAAACACTCAGTAATGTAAATTGATATATACACATATGGAACAGAGCTAACTATACATATAATAGCCTTCGTAATCTCTCTCTCTCTCTCCTCTCATTATCTCTCTCATACTCTCCCCGTCTTTCTCCCTCACGCATGTATGCAGATACATGCACGCGTATTATAGACATTATATATATATATATATATATATATATATATATATATATATATATATATATATATATATAAATAAATATATATATATATATATATATATATATATATATATATATATATATATATATATATATATATATATATATATATATATACACTCAGGAAGAAGGTCCACCAGAGAGACGAATGGAGACGGATTGTATCTGCAGCAAAGAACCTCAATGGCTCGGAACGCTGAAGAAGAAGAAGAAGAAGAAGAAGAAGAAGAAGAAGAAGAAGAAGAAGAAGAAGAAGAAGAAGAAGAAGAAGAAGAAGAAGAAGAAGAAGAAGAAGATATATATGCATTCCCAAATATGCCTCTGTCTGTTCACAGATAAAACACAAAACATCCACGGAAAGCGCATGAAGACAAAGAAATGGGCACGAGGAGGAGCTAAGAATAACAAAGAGTAACAATGTACAAAAATGTGTACATTGACGGCAGAACCCATTACTCTAAACAACATGATCACTTTACAGAACATATGAAAGTCAGACTTCCACCAGCTTGCTAACTCGGACTGCAAATGAAAAACAGAAAGTAAATTAGACCAAAAGCACATCTACGGGACATCTAACACCCTCCTCTCGCAGACATGCCAACAACATAGGACTAAGTTTACCCAATCTAACACCCTCCACTCGCAGACATGCCAACAACATAGGACTAAGTTTACCCAATCTAACACCGTCCTCTCACAGACATGCCAACAACATAGGACTAAGTTTACCCAATCTAACACCGTCCTCTCACAGACATGCCAACAACATAGGACTAAGTTTACCCAATCTAACACCCTCCTCTCGCAGACATGCCAACAACATAGGACTATGTTTACCCAATCTAACACCCTCCTCTCACAGACATGCCAACAACATAGGACTAAGTTTACCCAATCTAACACCCTCCTCTCACAGACATGCCAACAACATAGGACTATGTTTACCCAATCTAACACCCTCCACTCGCAGACATGCCAACAACATAGGACTAAGTTTACCCAATCTAACACCCTCCTCTCACAGACATGCCAACAACATAGGACTAAGTTTACCCAATCTAACACCCTCCTCTCACAGACATGCCAACAACATAGGACTAAGTTTACCCAATCTAACACCCTCCTCTCACAGACATGCCAACAACATAGGACTATGTTTACCCAATCTAACACCCTCCTCTCACAGACATGACGAAGCGAGACTGAACACTTCCGCCTGATTTCACCAACAATAATTGCCCAGGACATGCCTTGTCACGTCTGGCTTCTAATTCCCTATAAATCGTCAAAAACAAGACAAACACAATTCAAGACAATTACCGAAGCTGTCAGATGCAATAAACTGGCAAATATCGAACAGAACGCCTGGTTGGATATCACTATTGACTAATATTTCTACAATTTCCTGCAGCTATTAAACCAGAAAGTACCAACTCCAGCATGCCAGTGTGGGAAATGAGCAGGGGACACACATGTTCACAAACATATATTGCGCATAGGACAAGGTGAGTGTTCAGAGGGAGAATCAATAGACAAAACGTGGTTGTTTGTGGAGAAGTCGCACAGCTCTATTGTAGAGTGGAAACAATTGGTGAAAACATGAAACACAGACCAGGCCTTCAATGTAACTCAAAGGCAACAATCAAAATAACTGGAATCAGGAGTCTCCCTGGCGAAGTAGTCAAGCCGTTTAACTCGAGCTCCGAAGGTTGTGGGTTCGATTCCGGGCCGCGTCCTTCGGTTTACGGGTGAAATTTTTCGGAGACTCCTGTGGGTCGTCGCTAGAGCTACGGAGTTCGTGCTTTGTGCGAGAGAGAAAGAGACGGGGCCATATGGGATAACCTGTCGACTTTTAATTTAAAAAAACTAAGAAGATTTGCCGGGGGGGGGGGGTGGATGGTGGTGGATAAAGACCGGGAGTGGATAGGAACTAGGACTGGGCTTGGGGTACTGCAGCGACCACAATGCAGCAGATAGCCGGCTGATTCATGTGACCACATCTTTGTTTAGCGTTGCATGTCCCTGGCAGGACGTTGGGATCAGCCCCAACCCAAGGTTGATCTACTAGGCAATGATTATGTTCAGTAGTTTGCCATTGTTTTCTGAACAAGAAGTCCGTGGTGGTGTCCAGTTGACCGGTGCAGGGAATGAACCCCATATCTCACCGTCAGCGCACTAGAAGTGTAAGCACAAGCGCATGAAGCCCCACGGCCACGTTGACCTCTTGTAACTATAGCAGCTGAAACATTATAGCAGGAACAATCTGCAGAAGAAAACCAGAGAATGTCAGTCAGGCCTTAGTCAATGACATCTAAGGGACAACAACTACAGCTGACTGACTGCTTCTTTCTGTACATATACTCAGCATGACGACGAAGACGAAGTAGAAGAAGAAGAGTAGGAGGGGTGGATGACAAGGAGAAACAAATAGACTGAGAACTAAAACGAGCAAGAAAAGGGCAAACACAACAACAACCAGAAAGAAAGGTTGGCGTGGTACACATGAACTACTCGGAGAGACTGAATACTGTTATATGATTCACAAGAATAAGGGGAACTGCAGTCAAGCTTAAACAGGCAATGAATGAATCCTTTCTTGTAGTCGTGTTTTAGTAAAGCTCACAATCTACTTCTCGTTGTTTGATGATTCATTCATTGCATATGATTCACAAGACACTACAGCCGTCTGTGCTAGCGTGTCGCATCAACAGGTGTCAGACAAGTGGCTGGTTCCACCTTACAACTGTACAGATGCTAGAAATAGAGAGTTGTGTGTGGGTCTGGGAGCACCACATCCAGGTATTACAACCAGTCAGTGCAACGATTAGCATCTACCCCCAGGCACATTTCCTGCGAGCCACTGGGATTCAATGGATCTGCCCTGAATGTTGTAATGTGGATTCATGAATTAATCATCGAATCAGTTGAATAGTTGCAATAATTTTACAATTTGAAGTAACAGAAATAAAGTTAGTCGTTGATAACGACGGCACAATATATACACAAAATATCATGGCAACTGCGTAAAGTATAGCAGCAACATATGCCAGAGGTCGACAACTCTGCGAACATACCAACGTAGTAGTGTCACGTGTCAGGTCTATCGAGGACTCACATTTCAATACTTGAAGGGGTCGAAGCAAGACTGTTTGCCAAGGCATCACCACACATTGAGGTTTTATTGACATCTCCCACAGATACAATCCCCGGCCTTACCGAAGGTTATAACCCAATCTGCAGGTGTAAGCAGAGGACAATACTTCCCTGAAACTGTCCTGACGCACACAGCCTTAGCGCACATAGTTTCTCTCAGCGCAGGAACAGATATATATATATATATATAACAAGGACAGTTTCAAGATAGTCAAATAAATATAACTAATGACTGTAATTAAAATAGCTAGCGAAGCTGAACTGTTGCTGGCAACACTCCATGGCATAGGGGTAGCACAGGCAATAGGTATACTGATTTTGCAGTTCATCGGTCTGTTACAGGCAGTTACAGCTAACTAGACAAGCCTAGAAGACACTACACGCACTATCTCGGTACCAAGCAACTCACAATATGTTCACCGAATGTTCTATAAAGGACGCAACCTTTAAACGCAATTTTTTCCACACAGTTGTCACATTAATCCACTCTATCCGAAGTGTTACTTTAATTACTTCTGTTCAAAGCTAATTGTGATAGCTTTTGTATACACAAGAGCTGACTTTACAGTAGCAACTGCTTGAGTTAAATTTACGGAAAACACTGCCTGCAATAGAAGTTACGGCAACTGCCGGGGATACAAGTTAAGATAACTGTTCGAGATAGAAGTTACGATAACAACTGTCTGAGACAGAAGTTACGGAGAACACTGTCTGGGATAGACGTTACGGTAAAAAAATTTTTGTCCGGGATAGTAGGTACGATAACTATCTGGAACAAAAGTTACGGAGACCATTGCCTGGATAATAATTGTCTGGGATAGAAGTTAGGTAACTACTTGGGATAATTTAGTTGCATGTCCTTCACGGGACGTAGCAGTCAACCCCAGCATTTTAGCTGTTCGTGATTCCTGGGCAAGTTTTACGTTCAGTAGTTTGTAGAAGAATTTTATAACGACATTGAGTCTGCCTTAAAGAAATGTAAAAAGTCAGAAATAAACATCATAATAGGGGACTTCAATGCAAAAGTAGGAAATCAGGGAGATAGCTACACAGTAGGAAACTATGGTTTAGGAGAGAGAAATGAAAGAGGATACAGACTCGTAGAGTGGGCAAAAGAACAGAAAATGATTGTAGGAAACACCTGGTTCAAACAACACGCTAGAAGATTATGGACATGGAGGAGTCCAGATAGCAGGATTAGAAACCAGATTGACTACATTCTGATTAGCAGAAGATTTAGAAACGCATTAACAATAGCAAAAACAGTTCCCAGTGCTGATTGTTATAGTGACCACAGATTACTCACAGGAACATTGAGGATAAAGTTGAAGAAAGTCAAGTATATAACAGGAAACACTAAATATGATTTATGTACATTGAGTAATGACAAGGAAATACAAAACAAATTTAACATAGAAGTACAGAACAGATTTGAAATTTTGTCCGATCTAGAGATCCTATTCCAGGATGTGGATGATCAATGGGAAACGTTGAAGAATTCAATCAATGTGGCTGCAGAAACAACTATTCCAAAATTAAAGAAGGTGGGTCGTAAGAAATGGATGACTGCAGAAATTTTACACCTCATGGAAACAAGAAGACTCAACAAAAATAATTCTGTCAAATATGAAGAAATTCACAGACAAGTCAGAACATTATGTAAGGAGGCAAAAGAAAAATGGCTTGAGGAAAAGTGCTCAGAAATTGAAAGCCAACACAACAGTCAAAACACCAAATTAGTGCACAAAAGAATTCAGGAACTTCCTAATAATAGAACAAGTACATCAACAGGGTGTCTAAAAACTGAAGATGGCAAAATCATAATAGAAAAAGACAAGATTCTACAGGTATGGACAGATTATGTGAAACAACTTTATGATGATAACAGAGACGAACAGTATGATATTAGATTTAATAATGAAGGACTGCCAATTTTGGAGATAGAGGTTCGAAATGTTCTTAAGCATATGAAAGCTGGCAAGGCCCCCGGTGCAGATAACATCACAACAGAAATGATTAAAGCTTTGGAAGAATTTGGACTAGAGCAAGTCACCAGACTGCTGAACACATTATATGATACTGGAGATATACCTCCTGATTTATGTAACTCTATATTTATTGCAATCCCAAAGAAATCAGGAACCTTGAATGTGATCAACACAGAACAATTAGTATAATGAGTCACATCACAAAGATTTTGCTAAGAATTATCATGCAAAGAATGAGGAAGAAGATACAACCTGAAATAGGGGAAGAACAATGCGGGTTTGTAGAAGGAAAGGGAACACTAAATGCTGTGTATATGCTGCGAACAGTTATTGAACGTGCTATAGAAGTAAACAAGGATATACATCTTTGCTTTATCGACTATACAAAGGCTTTTGATAGCGTTAGACATGTCAGCATGGTGGATATGCTAGCAGATCTACAAATTGATGGGAAAGACATTAGACTTATAAAAAACATATATTGGAAACAACAAGCTGCAATAAGGATTGATAATGAAGTGGGACAGTATCAGCCAATTAAGAGAGGTGTTAGGCAGGGATGTGTAATGTCTCCAGATCTTTTTTCCCTGTACAGTGAAAATATTTTCAGAAATGTAGAGGATATAAATGGAATCAGCATTGGAGGACGAAACATCAATAACATTAGATATGCAGATGATACAGTATTAATTGCAGACAATCCGCAGGACCTGCAACAATTAGTAGATGCGGTTGTTGTACACAGTGAGCAGCTGGGGTTAGAATTAAATTGTAAAAAGACTCAGGTTATGGTCGTCAGTAGGAAGGAAGAAGTGCCTCAAAGTAATATACAAGTAAATGGAAATATTCTTCAACAAGTGAATCGGTACAATTATCTTGGAACAGTTATAACATCTGATGGGAGATGCCTTGAAGAGATTAGAACAAGAATCGCCATGGCGAAAGTAGCCTTTAGCAAGATGCAAAACATTCTGACCAATAAAAAGATGTCAATTGAAACGAGAAAAAGAGTGTTGAGGGGATACATAGAGCCTGTTCTTGTGTATGGATGTGAAACTTGGACAATGAACAGTCAAGCTGAAAAGCATCTGATGGCTGCAGAAATGTGGTTTCTGAGGAGAATGCAAAGAATACCATGGACAGACAGAAAAACCAATGACCAAGTACTACAGGAGACAAATGAACAACGTAAACTGATTAGAGAAATTAGACGTAGACAGTCAAAATTTTTTGGACATGTTATGAGAAGAAATGGATTGGAGAACTTAGTGACAACTGGCAAGATCGAAGGGAACAGACCAAGAGGAAGACCGAGAGGAAAATACCTGGATGGCTTGGCCACATGGCATGGACGAGACAGGAACACTGAGCTGATCCACGACACTGGTGATCGAGTGAAATGGCGAGACATGACCGCCCACGCTTTCCGGCATGGCACATGATTGATTGATTGATTGAGTTTGCCATTGCTTTCTGAACGACCGACGCCTATACCATTTTCGAAAAAACCAGCACCACTGTGTTTCGAACCCGGATATACGGGATTACGAATCGCGCCCGTAACACCTTCGCCACAGAGGGCGGCACTTGGGATATCAGTTACGGTAAAAACTGTCTGGTTTCGTTTTTTGTTTTTTTAAACAGACACTTTATGAATAAACACAATAACTACAGATAATAAACACGTGTCAGCAAACACATAAGTGGACCAGTCTATCATGCTAGACAATAACAACAACACATATCTACTCAATGTTAACACGACAGACGAACACGGACACCGTCTGTCCGAGACACGGCACAGATACACCGACCTGAAGATGAGCCAGGCATACGTTCTTGCTTGTTAACATATCAGTAAACAAGTCTATATTGTCCATTGCTTGCGTTATAAAGGGGACTATATTGCGTACTGCTAGCGCAACACTTTCTGTAAACAGCGTGAATATAGCAGCAAACAGCGTAAAACTATTAGTAAACAGACCTATGTTGCATATTATTGGCGTGAAACTATCAGTAAACAGGTGTATACCGCACTGGCAATGACTATCAATAGTGTTGCTATAAAGAGAACGTTGGTCGTGTCCAGATATAAATAAACTAGTGCATTCTGTATACAGTCTCAGGTTAACAAAGTATCGGGTTCGATCTCCGTATGGGGTCGGACAAATGTCCAAGAACCATTGGCTCTCTCTCTCTCTCTCTCTCTCTCTCTCTCTCTCTCTCTCTCTCTCTCTGAATGTAGTACGGGCCTGCGTGCCCAATTTGTTACCCTTTGAAAATAAAGTCCGATCGTTCGTTGTCTCTCTCTATGTTGTATGCCTCCCTGTCTGCCTTTGTGTCTGATCTATTTATCACACACAGACACCAACACCCTGATCTCATGGGTGGGTCCATCTTACACCTAGCCGTCCCGGACAAGGCAAACAAAGAGAAGCAACAGCTAACAGCGTGTTCCCACGCTAACACAATCAATTGACGGTTGGAAGTCGCAGAGAGTAGGCCGTGAATCCACTGCCTGACAAACTGTTAGAAACGAAACCATATCATTCATGCATGAATAGACAGGACCCGATACATTGGATGGAGTCGGTCTAGAGCAGTGCTTCTCAACCTTTTTTGGCCCATGCCCCCATTTACCATATGTTCAGCACGTCATCCCCCTCCCCCCTTTTGAATTTCCTCCCTATAAATCCCCCCTCCCCCACACATCTACACAGTATACATAAAAATGGAAGCTAAATTTAATAACACATACTAGAACAAGTCTAGACATCTACATAAAACGTGATTTGTGGGTCTACTTACGTTATAAAACGAATTTCATTAGGGTGAGAAGTACAGAACCGTAAAATTTAGAGGGAAAAACAATATCAAGTAACTGGTTCTTGTAATAATGCGATCTTGAAATAATCTCAAGTCTCTCTTCCCCCCCCCCCCTGGAAACCCTAAAATTCCCCCAGGGGGGAGGAGAAATTCCCCACAGATTGAGAACCACTGGTCTAGAGGAAGTAAACCTGCGTGCTGTAGCCGGACACACTTGCCGTATAGGCGTACAGCCAGGTACAGTATAGGCGTACAGCCAGGTGTGCCGGACGTACAGGCGTACAGCCAGGTGTGACACACTGACCGTATAGGCGAACAGCCAGGTGTGACACACTGACCATATAGGCGTACAGCCAGGTACATGTATAGGCGAACAGCCAGGTGTGACACACTGACCGTATAGGCGAACAGCCAGGTGTGACACACTGACCGTATAGGCGAACAGCCAGGTGTGACACACTGACCTATAGGCGAACAGCCAGGTGTGACACACTGACCGTATAGGCGTACAACCAGGTGTGACACACTGACCGTATAGGCGAACAGCCAGGTGTGACACACTGACCGTATAGGCGAACAGCCAGGTGTGACACACTGACCGTATAGGCGAACAGCCAGGTGTGACACACTGACCGTATAGGCGAACAGCCAGGTGTGACACACTGACCGTATAGGCGAACAGCCAGGTGTGACACACTGACCGTATAGGCGAACAGCCAGGTGTGACACACTGGCCGTATAGGCGAACAGCCAGGTGTGACACACTGACCGTATAGGCGAACAGCCAGGTACATGTATAGGCGAACAGCCAGGTGTGACACACTGACCGTATAGGCGAACAGCCAGGTGTGACACACTGACCGTATAGGCGAACAGCCAGGTACATGTATAGGCGAACAGCCAGGTGTGACACACTGACCGTATAGGCGAACAGCCAGGTGTGACACACTGACCGTATAGGCGAACAGCCAGGTGTGACACACTGACCGTATAGGCGAACAGCCAGGTGTGACACACTGGCCGTATAGGCGAACAGCCAGGTGTGACACACTGACCGTATAGGCGTACAGCCAGGTGTGACACACAGACCGTATAGGCGTACAGCCAGGTGTGACACACAGACCGTATAGGCGTACAGCCAGGTGTGACACACTGACCGTATAGGCGAACAGCCAGGTGTGACACACTGACCGTATAGACGTACAGCCAGATGTGACACACGTATAGGCGAACAGCCAGGTGTGACACACTGACCGTATAGGCGAACAGCCAGGTGTGACACACTGACCGTATAGGCGTACAGCCAGGTGTGAATTACTGACCGTATAGGCGAACAGCCAGGTGTGACACACTGACCGTATAGGCGTACAGCCAGGTACATGTATAGGCGAACAGCCAGGTGTGACACACTGACCGTATAGGCGAACAGCCAGGTGTGACACACTGACCGTATAGGCGAACAGCCAGGTGTGACACACTGACCGTATAGGCGAACAGCCAGGTGTGACACACTGACCGTATAGGCGAACAGCCAGGTGTGACACACTGGCCGTATAGGCGAACAGCCAGGTGTGACACACTGACCGTATATGCGTACAGCCAGGTGTGACACACAGACCGTATAGGCGTACAGCCAGGTGTGAGACACAGACCGTATAGGCATACAGCCAGGTGTGACACACTGACCGTATAGGCGAACAGCCAGGTGTGACACACTGACCGTATAGACGTACAGCCAGATGTGACACACGTATAGGCGAACAGCTAGGTGTGACACACTGACCGTATAGGCGAACAGCCAGGTGTGACACACTGACCGTATAGGCGTACAGCCAGGTGTGACACACTGACCATATAGGCGAACAGCCAGGTGTGACACACTGACCGTATAGGCGAACAGCCAGGTACATGTATAGGCGAACAGCCAGGTGTGACACACTGACCGTATAGGCGAACAGCCAGGTGTGACACACTGACCGTATAGACGTACAGCCAGGTGTGACACACTGACCGTATAGGCGAACAGCCAGGTGTGACACACTGACCGTATAGGCGAACAGCCAGGTACATGTATAGGCGAATAGCCAGGTGTGACACACTGACCGTATAGACGTACAGCCAGGTGTGACACACTGACCGTATAGACGTACAGCCAGGTACATGTATAGACGTACAGCCAGATGTGACGCACAGACCGTATAGACGTACAGCCAGGTGTGACACACTGACCGTATAGGCGAACAGCCAGGTGTGACACACTGACCATATAGGCGAACAGCCAGGTACATGTATAGGCGAACAGCCAGGTGTGACACACTGACCGTATAGACGTACAGCCAGGTGTGACACACTGACCGTATAGACGTACAGCCAGGTACATGTATAGACGTACAGCCAGGTGTGACGCACGTATAGGCTACAGCCAGGTGTGACGCACGTATAGGCTACAGCCAGGTGTGACGCACGTATAGGCTACAGCCAGGTGTGACGCACGTATAGGCGTACAGCCAGGTGTGACGCACGTATAGGCTACAGCCAGGTGTGACGCACGTATAGGCTACAGCCAGGTGTGACGCGCCTCTTTTGGAAGAAGAACGAAGAAGTATCATGCACACGTTACATTATCAACAGTGCTTGTATACGACTATAAGTAATGCCGTTGTGTGCTGAATATTGCCTGCTTTTTAAATATTAGTAAAACACCAATATAACTGTATACTGGTGAAATGACTATCAGAAAATGGCTGTCCACAGAATTTGTCGCACTTTAAACTAACAACACAATTGATTATACCTATACCGCACACTGCTCACGTCACACAACCGTCGGAAGTCTAACATAACAACGAACCAGATACCATACACGTACAACTGTGGTCTTCCTGGTGCCGACGGTTACAGCAAGTCCAGATCTCACAACAAGACCAGGTCTCACAACAAATAATACCACCAGAAACGACCACTCTAAAACCAAGTGCCTATAAATAAAGACGCCATTATATCCACGGACTGGTAATAAAAATGCAAGCTTCAAAAACAGTTCTTGTTTGAAGAGTTCTCAAATAGTTTAATCCTGTGCCTGCATGCTACAAGAGACAGATTATGCTCACTCTCCCTCTCCGCCCTAGCTGTCTGCTCGGTTTTACACTTCCCTCTTGCTCGTCTCAAGTCTCGTCTAGGAAGCCACGGGCTGGCAGCCAAGTTTGACTTCCTGTACAGTTTGTCGCGCCCGACAAAACAACTTGGCAGGGAAAGTCGCCAGATAGAAATGTCGTCGGCACACAGTTTACAGTAATTAATCGAGCAGGCCGGGTTTCACTAAATCACCCGACAGCTAAATAAACAGGCTCAGAAAGTGACAGAAACAACTTGTTACAGGTAGTCAGTTCAGAATACGGAAGATACGTGAAAGAAGAAGACAAAGAGTTCAGAGTTAAATGAACGAGGAACGACCTGACAGCAGTTCAACGAAGTAGTAGGAAATGAATACTATGTTAAATAGATTACAAAATGTAAACATAATAATGCACGGGGCAAAAGTTAGTTCCATAGAAACAAAAGACAAAACCCAGAGACAAACAAACTAATAACAATAGCAAAACAAAAACAGCAACAACACTAATAACAGCCAGTGATGAAAGGGAGAAGAGAGAAAAGTGAGTGGGGGAAAAAAAAACAATTGTTGACAACGCTGCAACAAATGAATGTGAGCGCAGGGTTGATCAAATATGGTGCCGACATAACCAAGTTATAGCGTTCCTGCTGCGGCTGGACAGGCCTTAGATCGCCGTTAGGATGATCGTATCAATATGGAAATGCAACTGAGCGCATGCAGCAGGCAGACAGATATTGGATGACGTCGGCTCTGAACCCACATGAGTGTGTTAGTACAGCCGACTTCGCTATCACCGCTTTAGTAATATACGGCATGGTCAGTCTTCATACAAAGACGTCAGGGTGCTCGGGACACGCCCAGACTGCTCCGTCTCTTTCTGTACATGATCAATAATATAATATTTACTCACACACACACACACGCTCGCTCGCACAAACACACACACACACACACACACTCACACACTCTCACACACACACCAACGGCTATACTAGTAGGAAAAAATACCCTCACGTCTAGACAGCAAACCTGGACTAATGGATTACAAAACAACCAGGCCGATGGCGGTCTGCTAGTTCAATCACCATTTGATAACCGGGCAGTGTATCGACGTCTACTCGTCTCGGATAAACAAGAAACACGAGGACCCGCGTGTGCAGTAAAGTGGCAGTTAGAAATTTTAAAAAATTAGACCAATCATTTTTTAGGGTACATTTTGAAAATCGGAAGATCTGTTGACAAAGGAATATTCACATAGCATGTGTGATTCTTGGAGACACATATTTGGATTCTCACATGAGCTTCGAAGTTCGTGCACTGTGATGAGATTGTCCTGGTGTTATCTAGGAGGAAATATTCCAGCGCTTATGTTGTTCTCCGCGAGTGCAATGAAGGCGATGCTTTACAAACAAAACACAACTATACTGGTTAGTAGTATGCAAGCGCACTAACCACTACGCCATCCTTACACACGCGCACGCACACACACACACATATATATATATACGTGACACCTGATAACAGCAGACGCACACTGCATGTGCCATGTAACAGTGTATACGCTACGACCTTACAGTGCATAGATTGCCAGCTGTTCTGTGTTAACTAGAAGCAATAGTAAGGCGCGTCGTGAATCACGAGAACACAAATGACTGATCAAGACAGTTGCCGGCAGCCATAAGAATATAGTCCTACACAAGAATGTTTCTGCCTCTACTTCCCTCGTTGGCTTGACATTGATTGTATATATACGCCATATGTTTAAAATATCCTGGATGGAAATCCGCTCGTAGATTACCGTAGAATTCAATCACATACAGCAGAAGCAAATAGGCAATATTTCTTTGCCTACACTATGAGAAGAGTAAAAGATAAACAAATGATTCGATTCATGGACAAAGAGATAGGATGCGCAGCGATACATGACAAAACAATTTACATGGCATGGAGAAATGTCAGCAAAGGTCATGATAATTGCAAATAGAGAGCGAGGGGAGAAGGAGACATGGCTGCCCACGCACAGTGGCAAAACAGTTGATGATGATAACACCAAGAGAAACAGAGTATTTACACTGTAGTGATGACGACATGTGCAGTGTTATCATGCCTGTTCGTTTTACCATAGGAACAGAAAAATCATCATCGCTTAAAATTGACAGGGACAACTTCAATGCACCGGGTTTTATCCCATATGGCTCAGTCTCTTTCCGCAGCGTGGAAAGCGTCGCACAAAGCACAACTCCGTAGCTCCAGCAACGACCCTCAGGAGTCTACGAAAAACTGCACTCGTAACCGAAGGACGCGGCCTGGAATCGAACCCACAACCTTCGGAGTCCGAGTCAGACGGCTTGACCACTTCGCCACGCAGACTCATATTGTTCGTGATATCTGCAGAGTGACACGCGTGTCTGTAACGTCTTTTTTTTTTTATAGAGAACTCAGTACTTTATCGGTGACGATATTCACAATCTTTCATGGGAGTGTTTCTAATAACAGAATAGAATTAGATCAACATTACGCCGATGGTGATATTTGCAGTTATCACAGATTATAGTAAGATCATTATTATGTTGCTGGTGATATACACAGTATACCATGGTCTGTTTCTAACAGCAACAATACTGAATAGGCTTACGTCGAACACGCAGACAACAATCAGGTACCTATATAAGCCATCAACCACGTTAATCCACTTTATATCTGCACAGCAGTGCAGTACAGGTCAAAATCATTCCACTGACACACAACCAGACTCCAGAATTCAGCGAAGCAATCGTAAATGTACAAAGCACATACTTTGCCAATGACAAAACTCTGAAGGCTGTCCTCCGTTAGTGTCCTCGACTGAAAACAGCAAGTGAAACAACCTAGCCGTGCGTGCACATCAGCCTACACAGTACGCCTGTCTCTGCTAACTCCAAGTAAATGTTATCATGCATCTACTGACAACACGACCTCCCCAAACCGTCCAGGAAGCGACACAGAGAGCCGTCTTCCAGTGAGGAAGAGTAGCCAGTGAGGCTATGAATGCAAGCATTCAGTACACAAATACATCCTGCCTGCGTGTCATGGTGTTTTCCTGTTACGCAGGTCTCCCAGCACATACTCAAGGACAGCCAGGGCTTTGTTTACCAGGTCGTGATGCCTATCTTGTCTCTGTCTATGTATAGCAGTGGAAGCGGTAGATGTGACAGTGGGGCGGTAGATGTGACAGTGGGGCAGCCACTGCACCTTTGGTTGCTCCCCGCATGTGTCAACATGCTAATGTGTCTAATAAGTTAAGCCTGCCGGCATGGCACAGTGGTTAGTGTTCTCACTAGCAAACACAGCGGCACCAGTTCTATTCCTAGTTAAAGACGGGGTAATCTTATTTCCCTACACCTGCTGGTGCTCACGTCTTCCATCACTTGCTCTGTGAGGGATAGGCGGTGGGAAGACAAAAGATCGCCTACATTACAATACAAGCCCTCATTATTTCACATCACTACCATTGTAAGTATTATCCTTTCAAAATGTCAATGTTGAAATATCATGTCTTTACTACACGTGTCCCCTATGTATCTGTATGATAACGAGTGCAGCGCGAACAGCCGTGTCCGCTATATATCTGCATGATGACGAGTGCAGCGCGAGCAGTGCACTAGAAACATGGACGTGTGTGGCAATGGCGACATTCCGACATCAGCAAACATGAAGAAACATCGAGCACGGCTGTTAATGACGGCTGTACACAAGGCCCTCACCTGTGGGACATGGCTGAACGCCTCTAAGCCGGGTCCCTTGGGTGTCAGAGTCTGGCCATAACTCGCCACCGGCTCGTGGTGGTGAGGTCTCGGAGGATTGACGCTGAGCCGCCAGCGTCTGCAGCCTACCTTGTGCCAGACGTATTGGTTACCCATTCCTCTGGAATACACAAGACTAGGCCGAGAGAGAGGTCATGTCGTTTGGGCATCACATGATTCTCTGAAGCTCTGCCCAGACATTGTGATGGAATATTGGCCACATTCCACTCACATACTTTGGTCTGTCAAGACTGCAAGGTGTCTACTACGTGGTCACGGTTTCACTCACATTCACTAGCATATACTGCGAATAGACCTAGTCTATATCTCATGTATCTGCCGCTGTCTGTCTGCAATGTTCTCTAGAACTTGATATCGTGTCTGTCTCCAATGGTCTACTAGAGCTTGATACTGTGTCCGTCTCCAAGGTTCTACTAGAACTTGACACTGTGCCTGTCTCCAATGTTCTACTACAGTGTGACACCGTGTCTGTCTCCAATGTTCTACTACAGTGTGACACCGTGTCTGTCTCCAATGTTCTACTACAGTGTGACACCGTGACTGTCTCAAATGTTCTACTACAGTGTGACACCGTGACTGTATCCAATGTCCTACTACAGTGTGACACCGTGACTGTATCCAATGTCCTACTACAGTGTGACACCGTGACTGTCTCTATTGTTCTACTACAGTGTGACACCGTGTCTGTCTCCAATGTTCTACTACAGTGTGACACCGTGACTGTCTCAAATGTTCTACTACAGTGTGACACCGTGACTGTATCCAATGTCCTACTACAGTGTGACACCGTGACTTTATCCAATGTTCTACTACAGTGTGACATCATGCATGTATCCAATGTTCTACTACAGTGTGACACCGTGCCTGTATCTAATGTTCTACTACAGTGTGACACCGTGCATGTATCCAATGTTCTACTACAGTGTGACACCGTGCCTGTATCTAATGTTCTACTACAGTGTGACATCATGCATGTATCCAATGTTCTACTACAGTGTGACACCGTGACTGTATCTAATGTTCTACTACAGTGTGACACCGTGCATGTATCCAATGTTCTACTACAGTGTGACACCGTGACTGTCTCCAATGTTCTACTACAGTGTGACACCGTGCCTGTATCTAATGTTCTACTACAGTGTGACACCGTGCATGTATCCAATGTTCTACTACAGTGTGACACCGTGCCTGTATCTAATGTTCTACTACAGTGTGACATCATGCATGTATCCAATGTTCTACTACAGTGTGACACCGTGCCTGTATCTAATGTTCTACTACAGTGTGACACCGTGCATGTATCCAATGTTCTACTACAGTGTGACACCGTGCCTGTATCCAATGTTCTACTACAGTGTGACACCGTGACTGTCTCCAATGTTCTACTACAATGTGACACCGTGACTGTATCCAATGTTCTACTACAGTGTAACACCGTGACTGTATCCAATGTTCTACTACAGCGTGACACCGTGCCTGTATCCAATGTTCTACTACAGTGTGACACCCTGCCTGTCTCCAATGTTCTACTACAGTGTGACACACCGTGTCTGTCTCCAATGTTCTACTACAGTGTGACACACCGTGTCTGTCTCCAATGTTCTACTACAGTGTGACACCGTGCCTGTATCCAATGTTCTACTACAGTGTGACACCGTGCATGTATCCAATGTTCTACTACAGTGTGACATCGTGACTGTCTCCAATGTCCTACTACAGTGTGACACCGTGCCTGTATCCAATGTTCTACTACAGTGTGACACCGTGACTGTCTCCAATGTTCTACTACAGTGTGAGACCGTGACTGTATCCAATGTCCTACTACAGTGTGACACAGTGACTGTATCCAATGTCCTACTACAGTGTGACACAGTGACTGTATCCAATGTTCTACTACAGTGTGACACCCTGCCTGTCTCCAATGTTCTACTACAGTGTGACACACCGTGTCTGTCTCCAATGTTCTACTACAGTGTGACACACCGTGTCTGTCTCCAATGTTCTACTACAGTGTGACACCGTGCCTGTATCCAATGTTCTACTACAGTGTGACACCGTGACTGTATCCAATGTTCTACTACAGTGTGAGACCGTGACTGTATCCAATGTCCTACTACAGTGTGACACAGTGACTGTATCCAATGTTCTACTACAGTGTGACACCGTGTCTGTCTCCAATGTTCTACTACAGTGTGACACCGTGTCTGTCTCCAATGTGCTACTACAGTGTGACACCGTGCCTGTATCCAATGTTCTACTACAGTGTGACACCGTGACTGTATCCAATGTTCTACTACAGTGTGACACTGTGACTGTATCCGATGTTCTACTATTGTGTGAATTACCAAAATCGAGAAGAAGATTATGAGCCTTTCTAGAACACGATTATAAGGAACAAAGTGGACGTTGTGGCTATAGCCTTCGCAGCACAGAACAAACACAAAACGACACACAACTACATGAACAACTCTACATGAAAATATGAAGGTTACCTACTACTGAGTGACACCGTTCCTGTCTTCAATGTTCTACTACTGAGTGACGCCATTCCTGTCTTCAATGTTCTACTACTGAGTGACACCGTT
This sequence comes from Cepaea hortensis, assembly GCA_963921405.1. Lineage (NCBI taxonomy): Eukaryota > Metazoa > Mollusca > Gastropoda > Stylommatophora > Helicidae > Cepaea > Cepaea hortensis. Next base: position 79,419,378 of record OY992884.1, on the reverse strand, counting down.
CCTGTCTTTAATGTTCTACTACTAAGTGACACCGTTCCTGTCTTTAATGTTCTACTACTAAGTGACACCGTTCCTGTCTTCAATGTTCTACTACTGAGTGACACCGTTCCTGTCTTTAATGTTCTACTACTAAGTGACACCGTTCCTGTCTTTAATGTTCTACTGCTAAGTGACACCGTTCCTGTCTTTAATGTTCTACTACTGAGTGACACCGTTCCTGTCTTCAATGTTCTACTACTGAGTGACACCGTTCCTGTCTTTAATGTTCTACTACTGAGTGACACCGTTCCTGTCTTCAATGTTCTACTACTGAGTGACGCCGTTCCTGTCTTCAATGTTCTACTACTGAGTGACACCGTTCCTGTCTTTAATGTTCTACTACTAAGTGACACCGTTCCTGTTTTTAATGTTCTACTACTGAGTGACACCGTTCCTGTCTTCAATGTTCTACTACTGAGTGACACCGTTCCTGTCTTCAATGTTCTACTACTGAGTGACACCGTTCCTGTCTTCAATGTTCTTCTACTGATTGACGCCGTTCCTGTCTTCAATGTTCTACTACTGAGTGACACCGTTCCTGTCTTTAATGTTCTACTACTAAGTGACACCGTTCCTGTCTTTAATGTTCTACTACTGAGTGACACCGTTCCTGTCTTCAATGTTCTACTACTGAGTGACACCGTTCCTGTCTTCAATGTTCTACTACTAAGTGACACCGTTCCTGTCTTCAATGTTCTACTACTGAGTGACGCCGTTCCTGTCTTCAATGTTCTACTACTGAGTGACGCCGTTCCTGTCTTTAATGTTCTACTACTGAGTGACGCCGTTCCTGTCTTCAATGTTCTACTACTGAGTGACACCGTTCCTGTCTTTAATGTTCTACTACTAAGTGACACCGTTCCTGTCTTTAATGTTCTACTACTAAGTGACACCGTTCCTGTCTTCAATGTTCTACTACTAAGTGACACCGTTCCAGTCTTTAATGTTCTACTACTAAGTGACACCGTTCCTGTCTTCAATGTTCTACTACTGAGTGACACCGTTCCTGTCTTCAATGTTCTACTACTGAGTGACACCGTTCCTGTCTTTAATGTTCTACTACTGAGTGACACCGTTCCTGTCTTCAATGTTCTACTACTGATTGACACCGTTCCTGTCTTCAATGTTCTACTAGAGCTTGAAACTATGCCTGTCACCAATATTCTATTACAGCGTGACACTGCTTGTTTCACCAACAAACTTGTTAAACATTGCATCAATAAACTTGTTACACAGTTCATCAACAAACTAGTTGCACAATTCACCAACAAACTAGCTACATATTTCACCAACGAACTAGCTACACATTTCACCAACACACTAGTTAAAAATTTCACCAACTAACTAGTTACACATTTCACCAACAAACTAGCTACATATTTCACCAACAAACTAGTTACACATTTCACAAACAAACTAGTTACACATTTCACAAACAAAATTAGTTAAATGAAACATTTCACCAACTAACTAGTTACACATTTCACCAACAAACTAGTTAAAAATTTCACCAACAAACTAGTTACACATTTCACCAATAAACCAGTTACACATTTCACCAACAAACTAGCTACACATTTCACCAACAAACTAGTTACACATTTCACAAACAAAACTAGTTAAGCATTTCACCAACAAACTAGTTACACATTTCACAAACAAATTAGCTCCACATTTCACCAACAGACTAGCAGACTCGACACGATCAACAAGCGCGTGCTACACCAATCACAACAGTAGTAAACAGTTACATACATGTGTTCCAGGATAAGCGCGTTCTTCTCTCTAAAGATAATCAACTAATTTTAACATTAGGGAATTAAAACTGATTTTATTCATTCGGAAATGAAACTAATTTCAACAAAGAAGTAAAACTAACTGCATGAAATTCAAAAGAAGTTACCGTTCAGTTGGACTAAAAAGTTGACTGCTCAAGTCTTTAACTTGCGGGGAGTAAATTATAAGTGCCTGATGGCGAGGGAAACTGGTAATATGGAAAAGGTAATAATACACACGTAAAACTCAGTCTAATGAATAAGTAGTGTATGGGCTACGCTTGAGTTTAAAGCCAGCGATCGGGGAAAATACTTAAAAGAAGTAAGCACGTACCCACTGCAAATAATACGAATGAGCGTACATGTGTCTGTAACACATTTCACACCGAGTGTGACAGGCGACCAGGGATGACACAAGGAAACTGTCAACTGACGGAAAGACAACTGAGACAACTTAACGTCTGTCCTTGAACTTTCTATGCCGCTCAAGCACTACATATACAGGAAACAAGAAATCAAGTTGGTGTGAAGTGGGAGGGGGGAAGGAGTGCACACGGGTGGGGGAGGAGTGCACAAGAGGGGATGCACAAGGGTGGGGGAGAGAAGTGCACAAGGGTGGGGGAGAGGAGTGCACACGGGTGGAGGGGGAGTGCACAAAGGTGGGGGAGGGGGGCTAATATGTCTGCTGTCGACGAGACACATTAGGGAAGTGTGACATGAGCAGAGTGTGGGGCGTCTCAATAAACATCAAATGAATACGTGAATAGGCATCAATCAGGGTTGTACACGATCAGAATATGCGTCAGGAGTGTACATGATCACCTTCGCTGCACACACCTTATAATGCAACAATACTCCAGCCAAAGGTGCAGACCAGCCAATTTGTCAGCCTGCTCGTATCCCAACACACCAGCACGCCCTGGGGACAGGATCCATCGAATGCTCCCTATTGTAGATTTGCGTTGTTGTATTGTAGCAGATCACTCTGCACGACGTATACCTATCTTCACCCTGTTCAGCATGCTCTGTGGGTCCGTTACAATCACGACATTTGTGTGCTGTGTAACCACCAGCCAGCCGAACGCCGTGGTGACTTCCCCCACCCCCATTTATGGACTGGACGTACGTTTAGTGCAGATGTCCATCAACATTGTGTATCCCAGGATCATCCGCACTGCATCATTCTGTGTGCGCTCTAGTTTCAATAGCTGACTCTTTGACACTGTAGGCAGTCTTAATTCAGACAATCATACTCACTATCAGCATCATCATCATCGTCATCCAGTATATTGCTGGCTGGCGTAGGCGACTGTGGCATAATGGATCAGATGTCCACATTCCCAGTCCCCCACTTCTATAATAATACTTTTAATTTGGAACGGAGATCATCCAGAGCGAAGTTATTCTTAGAATCGTAGGTTCCAGAAAGCGGTGGGGTAGGGCAGCGGTATGCGCTCGCCTTTTCATTGGCTAATACATGACAGCCCACGCTATTCACTGGGCCACATTTGAATATCTATTAGTTTGAGGCGGGATTCCACCGGGAGCAGTCGCTATCTGTGATGTGGAGACTCAAAAATACCCTAAAGATTCCGTAAAATATTGTTCTCTGGATAACAGGTACCACATTAAAACATACTTAAATGTTGTATTTATGCCTAGTGAACGAAAGAGAAGAATATAAGAGTATTTTATGAAGAAAATTTGAAAGTGAAAACAGAACTTCTGTGTGCCAGTATTCTGAACACTGCATCTTCAACTTATCAGGTCTTCTACGCTGTATACTCCAAGTGCATATCATTCCTCTGTTGTGACTGGTTGCGTATGCTTGATGATTGTAAATGACACTCAATGCAAATTCGCAAACCATTTGTGCATTCCTTAATGCCTAGCATAACTCATTCTAACCAAACTGTACACCGTTCTTGAAAGTTCACATTTGGCAGTCTGGATTGGAATGTGTGATGTAAACATGTACAAGTTCCTTTGTAAATGCTGAGAATGTTGGAGTGAGTGAGCTGGTGATTTGATAAGTAGCCTCTCACATCTAGTAGAAAGAAAGATGCTTCAATATCCATATGTAAGCGGGACGTGTGTGGCACGCCAGAATTGCAAAGTTCATGTGATGCCTGGTGGCTAAATTACGCTCCAGAGAATTAATATAATTTATCTCTGAAGTATTACACTGGTACCTCTACTGTTGGATGGTTCATATAAACTAGTTCCTAAACGGACAATAGGGATGTGAACCTGTGTCTTAGTCGGCTGAATATAATGTATGGCTCATGCAAATTTACAAGGACTAAACATGTTTTTCCCATATGTGCTTTGGTGCATATGTGAACAATTGCTCATGCAATTTGGCTTCTTTACCTACTGTAGTAGATATGGACATTACTCAGTGGGGAAAGAACACATGATGATGGTGATAGTATGATGTACTTGTGAGCCAAGTCTGATTCACAATTACTGTCTCATGTTGCTATGTCACAATGCTTGCTTATGCTGCTTGCCTTAAAATGCTTGTAATTGTGTAGGCTACCCCTGTCTCAGGATATAGGCTTGTGATTACCACAGATAGAGGTGAATAATAAAACATATCACCCACAGTACATTAGAGTGAAATACACTTCATCATCAACAAGGAGAGGTGTGCTTGGACAACACCCACCCTGAACCTCCCCATCTCCAATCTGTGTATGTTGATGTATGATAACATTATCTTTTAACAAATGTAAAGAGATGTTGTGCCATTTTGTATATCAACAGAGAACAAAAAGGATGGTGGAGAGGCTTTCATATATCATCTGGGACAACTAACCAGAAGTCCCAGAATCCAGAACCAACTCCCTATAAGTAAACCATGGGACAATCACAGGAGAACATAGGCTGAGTTGCCAGCCTTTATCTTCATGACATACCGTGGCCCAAGACAACAGAAAGACCCCTGTCTACAGTTGTTTCGGTCAGGCTCATGGAATGAAAACCTGTGCCCCAATGGACCACTTATTCATTCTCCTGAAACCCAAAAACACAGGAATTTCCTGGAGAATTTTATCTCAGCTCAACTGCTGAATGTCAATGGGGTAAAAACAGTTCTGATGAATCCATTAATGTGATTTAAGGATTAATATAGGACTCAATACAGTGATCCTGAATCAATGTCATCTGAGAAATAGAAAATGAAAAACAAGTCTCTGGTTGTTCACCCCATTCAAGAAAACTGGCGACATGACTATAGCATTGGATTGTTTATCTAGGATTTATCTTGGATAATATCCAGCATAGTGCTCACACAGTTATTATAGAATGTGACTTGAACAGTAGGTGAGGTTAGACTAGTCAGGTGAAGTGGACTTTGTTAATAATTCTGGGTCTCTTCGACAAGTCATGTTCTACATGTACCGAGTATACATCTCCCTTTGTCAGGAGAGTGCTATCCTCAACCACCCGAAGTACCCCAGTGTCAGCTTTCACCAGCGGTCTGGTCAACAGGGAGAGACAGTACCGTATCATCATCCCAAATTCTGTTCTCAAGAGGAATGAATCTGCCATGGAACTTATTATAGGAAATCTGCTACCTGGAGCTTTTCCAACATCAATTGCTGATGATAAAAGGATGCAAACTGATCCAGAACAGTAGTTCCTCCCTTGAGTTTTCCATGATAGGATTTTATAAAATTCCCAAGAGACAAGAATTGAGGAGAGATACTGTAAATGAGTGGTGTAGTTAGAGATTAGAGAGGAGGAGGAGAATTTAGTGATAGGTTGGTGGAGTATTAGGAGTTGTTGTATCATGTTTATCTGCATGCCTGTTCTGCATGATTGTACAATATGCATGTATTTTTTTTTTTGAAGTGCAGATACGACACAAGGATGAACCTTTGGTATTCACTCTACCCACCGGCAGCTCAATAAAATTATGAATGAACCAGTGTTTTAAGTACATGTCTCAGGAGAATGTCTTGTACAGTTGCTGTCAAGTATTGTCTCTGATAGATGTCTTAAGTTACTGTGGTTGTACAGATAGTGTGAAAAGTCCTGTATAGATGTTGTCAAGTATCTCTCATGATGTATGTCTTGTACAATTGTGGTGTAACCAATTCTATGTGAATGTATGTGCCACTCTTGTCATGAACATGTCATGTAGATGTCTTGTTCAACAGATGTTAAGTACAGTTATTGTTGAGTTTGTTTGTTACTATTGAAACCTAAAGTCCTAAGATATAATTGGACAACTGATATAGGTCACTTATGACACAAAATAAATAAGGGAAGATCTAATGTGACGGACGAATAGCACACTGACAACACTATGATGAGTGAAGTAGATCCTCAGTTGTTCTGTGGCGAATAGTTCAGATCTCCTTTTGGCCTTGAGGGAACCTTTTTCCTCTTTTATAAATTTCTGTGTAGATACTTGGTAGTCTCACAGTGGGGGTTCAGAGTCAAAGGAAAAATGGTTCTCCAAAAGGGCTAGGCGGGAATGATTATCTATCTCATTTGAGAGACCTCTAGACAAAAACGTGCAAAATCATATCCTTATCTTGTCTATTTATTATTCAAGATATATTTCCAGAGAACACTACTAACTAGGTCCTCTGTCATCAATCTAACATGTCACAGCGACCATGCTTCTCCATTAATTGCGATCTCCGACAGCATGGAGTAATTAGTGTGTTCACTCTATGCCTGTTTTATAGCGACGAGGGCAGACTGAAAATCATATTAATAATCTGAGTTCAACATGCAGGAGTTACAATATGAGCATAAATACAGCCAAAACCGAAGTAATGCGAGTTAGCAGATCGCCGGGCCCACTAATCAATTAATCATGTGCTATGCCGGAAAGCGTGGGCGGTCATGATTCGCCATTTCACTCGATCACCAGAGTCGTGGATCACAAAGTATACAGTTAAATAGCACAACTCTGAAACAAGTTAAAGAATTCAAATATCTTGGACGTATGATCACAGAAGATGGCAGATTAGACAAAGAAAGTGAAATCAGATGTCAAAAAGCTAGTGCACTTACATATCAACTATCACCCTTACTGAAACATCCAAATATACCCATGCCCGCAAAACGACAGATAATAAACAGAATATTCACACCAACCCTTTGCTACCAATCTCAGACCTGGACTTTATCCAAATTACACCTTCGCAAAATCAACACCTGCGAGATGAGATGCCTGAGCTGCCAACTTAACAGTCCGAGACCGAGTAAGAAATGCTATTATCAGACAGACTGTGGGATCAACACCTTGTGCCACATTTATTGAAAGACAGAAGATCAAGTGGTTTCGCCATGTCGTTAGAATGCAACATCAGCAACTACCATCACTGGCCTTACATCAAAGATCATCTGCGACGAGACCACGAGGACGTCCAAGAATAAAATGGATTGACGACATCAGAGACATTGTACAGCCACACGGAATAACACTATCCAGTGCCGCCCACCGGGCGCTGGAACTCAAATGATTCCTCCCCACGATGCATGGCGGCAGAAGTGGAAGATGATGATGATGATGATGATGCTGATGGTGATGATGATGATGATGATGATGATGATGATGACTATTCCATGCCATGAGACAAAACTATGATGATGATGATGATGATGATGATGATGATGATGATGATGATGATGATGATGATGATGACTCTATTCCATGCCATGACACAAAACTGTAAAAGATTTACTCACGATGTCTTTCCCTATCTCTCTTTCCACAAATATTTCCGGTTGTCACATGTTCCAGTTTTTGTCTTCTCATAATGTGGTCATAAAATGATGATTGCTTCTTTCTGATATTTGTGATAAATTGTCTTTGCGCCTTAGTTCCCCCCACCATTCTAGATTGTTCACTTTGGCTGTCCTATTAAGGGGTATGTGAGCCGGTCACTCAGAAATCAATGGCAAACTACTGAGCGTAATCTTGCCAAGATATCAACAATCAGCTGAAAGATGCTGACGTTGACAGCGATGTCATGTAAAGGATATGCGAAATAAAAAATAATAATAATAATAATAATAATTTTCAGCATTCATCTACCCTAGGGTAGGAGCCTGTCCTACTACTAGGGGTGTTCACCGGGTGGCGGGTGGTGGCGTGGCCTCTAGATATTGTGTCTAGAGGTTAGTTGTGAATATGCAGCCGTGGACCAACACAGGCGGTGGTCACTGAGAGGAGGCGAGTTAGTTGGTGGAGCAAGTATCTCTATAAAATATTTCACAACTCTATGACGTGGTCATCGGCAGGTAAGAGGTGTCATATATAACCTCTTCCCCCGGTTGCCTTGCCGGGTCTGTCTTGTAGACATAGGCTAGTGGAGTCAACTATACACAAACCGGCGGAAGACAAGGGGATACCACCGCTGTATTCTACCCAAGACAAATCATGCCTTAAGAAAAATGCATACTCAATGACTGAGATAATCACATATGAATAACAACATTCTTTGCTCCATGCCCATTGCTGTCATAGTCTTCAGCGCAACAAGTTCATTCTTACATCTCATAACAACTATCACGAGAACATGAGAAATAATTGTTTCAAACCACCACCACCCCCCCCCCCTATCCCCCGCCCCGCTATCTAACCCAAACGAGGAAACCGAAGAGAGGTTTACAACCGGAATTCACCGCCTGGCGGGAGATGTTTATAGGCTGACATCTTCATCATCTCTTCAGCTGGCACTCCAATCCCTGAACCAGAAATACTGACACTGGGGTGCCGAGTCGTTACATATAGCAGTCGCTTTATATTAACAATATTGACCTAACAGATGTTATGACCTCGCAGAGCTTTGACAAGTGCACTCAGTGGTCATGTGGTTGCTGGACAGATTCAGTGTTCGTGCCCAATTGTTGCTGGTATCATCACATTCTAGCTGTTCTTGACTAGTTGGCACAGTAAGAGGGCAAACTACATGCGCGCATACATACAGACATAAGCAGCCCACACGCGCACGTGCGCGCACACACACGCACACACACACGCACGCACGCACACTAGCAACTCAGAACAGAGTGAAGAGGGGGAGGAGGAGGAGGAGTAGAACAGGAGCAGACAACACCTGACAAACCTGTATTTCAATCTATCTTACACGGGACAGGCAAGTGGCTGATGTGCCAGGATTACTACTCGAATATGTGTTGACAGCGGCGAAAATGGAAAGAACACAAAAGACCAACTGCATATAATTATCACACAACAGCCCACTCTTTTCCCCCGAGTGTACAATAACAAGTTCGTTGCATAACCTTTTACAGGACGTCAAAGTCACCCGCCAGCACATTTTTTTTTCTTCTGTTTGTGATCTCTTGGCAAGTTTACGTTCAATAGTTTGCCATTGCTTTCTGGACGACCGCCGTCCATACCATTTTGTAAAAGCCAACGATGGCGGTCTGCTGCCAAATCGACGGCAGGTATATTTCGAAAGCGGTATGCGGGATTACGAACTGCGTCCGTAACCACTTCGCCATGGGGGACAGCCAAGTGTATAATAGCTGGCTATTAATTGCCCTCAGAAAGTGTGCAGCATTAAATCAATTAGTACACACACCAACAGTACAGTATGGTTATAAGCAATACAGAATGAATGAACACGACAATATACCACAACATATGTCCAAAACAAAAGACACGAAATGAGAGAACTTTCTCAAACATGCTAGATGACAGGGGGGGGGGGGGGGGGAAGCTGAGACACTGATGTACACAGAAACTCATAAACAAGAATGGAAAGAATACTAAGGAACGCATCCACATATAGAGACTGAATATGTGTGTTACTTATCGGGACACGGAACAACAGTTTTCAAAACCACCACACGAGAAACAGCAATACATTGGCTGGGAACAGAAATAACTCATGTACCAGAGAGTCTCCCCCCCCCCCCCCCCGCTCACTTAGAATTCGAGCGTAGTGCACGGGGGACTGATTTTTGTGTGTGGGCCAACTTTCCCTATTACCAGTGTCTCCCGCCATCAAACGAACCCGCTCTGACATCTGAGGCACTTGTAATTTACGTCAACAAGTCAAGAACAAGAAGTCAACATTTTATTCCAACTGACCGGTGTAGGGGTTGAACCTGCTACCTCGGTATCAGAAAACCGGAAGTTTAAGAGCGAGCGCTCATAAGCATGCTGATCTCCACAAGACCGTTCACGAGGACTTAAATATTGATAACACACTGTAGGTAAAACTGATTTAAATCGTAGAGTTTTAATCAATTCAGCACATGTGGAAAATGTCAGTTGAATATTGACACTGGACATTCATGTAAAAGCATAACACATACATGCGGTTTGAATAGGTAAAATTATTTACATATTGACACTGTTCAGTATCGCCGAAATCTCAGACTCTTGCATGTCAAACATAGCTACAGTCAATAAGATTACTAACTCATGAGTGAACTCAAACATTGCTACACGTTAACAAGATTACCAACTCTAGAGTAAACTCAAACATTGCTACACGTTAACAAGATTACTAACTCATGAGTGAACTCAAACATTGCTACACGTTAACAAGATTACCAACTCTAGAGTGAACTCAAACATTGCTACACGTTAACAAGATTACTAACTCATGAGTGAACTCAAACATTGCTACACGTTAACAAGATTACCAACTCTAGAGTGAACTCAAACATTGCTACACGTTAACAAGATTACCAACTCTAGAGTGAACTCAAACATTGCTACACGTTAACAAGATTACCAACTCTAGAGTGAACTCAAACATTGCTACACGTTAACAAGATTACCAATTCTAGAGTGAACTCAAACATTGCTACACGTTAACAAGATTACCAACTCTAGAGTGAACTCAAACATTGCTACACGTTAACAAGTTTACCAACTCTAGCGTGAACTCAAACATTGCTACACGTTAACAAGATTACCAATTCCAGAGTGAACTCAAACATTGCTACACGTTAATAAGATTATTAATTCATGAGTGAACTCAAACATTGCTACACGTTAACAAGATTACCAACTCTAGAGTGAACTCAAACAATGCTACACGTTAACAAGATTACCAATTCTAGAGTGAACTCAAACATTTCTACACGTTAACAAGATTACTAACTCATGAGTGAACTCAAACATTGCTACACGTTTAACAAGATTACCAACTCCAGAGTGAACTCAAACATTGCTACACATTAACAAGATTACCAACTCTAGAGTGAACTCAAACATTGCTACACGTTAACAAGGTTACCAACTCTAGAGTGAACTCAAACATTGCTACACGTTAACAAGATTACCAATTCTAGAGTGAACTCAAACATTGCTACACGTTAACAAGATTACCAACTCTAGAGTGAACTCAAACATTGCTAGACGTTAACAAGATTACCAATTCTAGAGTGAACTCAAACATTGCTACACGTTAAGAAGATTACCAATTCTAGAGTGAACTCAAACGTTGCTACACGTTAACAAGATTACCAACTCTAGAGTGAACTCAAACATTGCTACACGTTAACAAGATTACCAACTCTAGAGTGAACTCAAACATTGCTACACGTTAACAAGATTACCAATTCTAGAGTGAACTCAAACATAGCTACGAAAGAAGGAACGAACTTTATTTTCAATGGGTCACAAATTGGGCACGCAGGCCCTTCCAATCACTCATCGTGTGCACACCAGTTATCTATCATGTCAACAAGATTATTAACTCGCCAGTGAACTCAAACACAGCTACATGTCCACACGACTGTAACTAAGAGTGAATTCAAACAAGCCACAAGTCAAGTCACTAGTGAGTTCACAGCAGGCGCTGTGACCTAGGGACAGTAAACTAGTTTCACAATTCCCTGACATACCGAAATCAGCTGCAGACGATTTAGAAGCAGACCTTCTTGCGTTGTTTTCCGTATCAACATCGGTCGTTCAGAAAGCAATGGCAAACTACTAAACGTAATAACTGCCTAGGCAGACACACAGACAGGCAGGCAGACAGACAGAAGTGTCGTAGTTTAAAATATAGTGGTGACTACATGAATCAGAAATCGTCAGTATAGAACAATACCCGCCAAAACTGGAATACCGACCTTTGCTTGGAAGCCAATTGGAGAACTAGAGCGACCAGGGGTGTCACCAGGAAGTCAACGCTACATCGCGTGGTGTATGTGCATAACAAACTGCACTCAGACGTGACTGCAGGCGGGGAACACATAGACGTGACTGTAGGCGGGGAACACATAGATGTGACAGCAGACGGGGTACACATAGATGTGACTGTAGGCCGGGAACACATAGACGTGACTGTAGGCGGGGAACACATAGACGTGACTGCAGGCGGGGAACACATAGACGTGACTGCAGGCGGGGAACACATAGACGTGACTGCAGGCGGGGAACACATAGACGTGACTGCAGGCGGGGAACACATAGACGTGACTGTAGGCGGGGAACACATAGATGTGACTGTAGGCGGGGAACACATAGATGTGACTGTAGGCGGGGAACACATAGACGTGACTGCAGGCGGGGAACACATAGATGTGACTGTAGGCGGGGAACACATAGACGTGACTGCAGGCGGGGAACACATAGACGTGACTGTAGGCGGGGAACACATAGACGTGACTGCAGGCGGGGTACACATAGATGTGACTGTAGGCGGGGAACACATAGATGCGACTGCAGGCGGGGAACACATAGATGCGACTGCAGGCGGGGTACACATAGATGTGACTGTAGGCGGGGAACACATAGATGTGACTGTAGGCGGGGAACACATAGACGTGACTGTAGGCGGGGAACACATAGACGTGACTGTAGGCGGGGAACACATAGATGTGACTGTAGGCGGGGAACACATAGATGTGACTGTAGGCGGGGTACACATAGATGTGACTGTAGGCGAGGAACACATAGACGTGACTGTAGGCGGGGAACACATAGATGTGACTGTAGGCGGGGAACACATAGATGTGACTGTAGGCGGGGTACACATAGACGTGACTGTAGGCGGGGAACACATAGACGTGACTGTAGGCGGGGAACACATAGATGTGACTGTAGGCGGGGAACACATAGATGTGACTGTAGGCGGGGAACACATAGATGTGACTGCAGGCGGGGAACACATAGATGCGACTGCAGGCGGGGTACACATAGATGTGACTGTAGGCGGGGAACACATAGACGTGACTGCAGGCGGGGAACACATAGATGTGACTGTAGGCGGGGAACACATAGACGTGACTGTAGGCGGGGAACACATAGATGTGACAGCAGGCGGGGTACACATAGATGTGACTGTAGGCGGGGAACACATAGATGTGACTGTAGGCGGGGAACACATAGATGTGACTGTAGGCGGGGAACACATAGATGTGACTGTAGGCGGGGAACACATAGATGTGACTGTAGGCGGGGAACACATAGATGTGACTGTAGGCGGGGAACACATAGACGTGACTGTAGGCGGGGAACACATAGATGTGACAGCAGGCGGGGTACACATAGATGTGACAGCAGGCGGGGAACACATAGATGTGACTGTAGGCGGGGAACACATAGATGTGACAGCAGGCGGGGAACACATAGACGTGACTGCAGGCGGGGAACACATAGATGTGACTGTAGGCGGGGAACACATAGATGTGACTGTAGGCGGGGAACACATAGATGCGACTGCAGGCGGGGTACACATAGATGTGACTGTAGGCGGGGAACACATAGATGTGACTGTAGGCGGGGAACACATAGACGTGACTGCAGGCGGGGAACACATAGATGTGACTGTAGGCGGGGAACACATAGATGTGACAGCAGGCGGGGAACACATAGATGTGACTGTAGGCGGGGAACACATAGACGTGACTGCAGGCGGCGAACACATAGATGTGACTGTAGGCGGGGAACACATAGATGTGACAGCAGGCGGGGTACACATAGATGTGACTGTAGGCGGGGTACACATAGATGTGACTGTAGGCGGGGAACACATAGACGTGACTGTAGGCGGGGAACACATAGACGTGACTGTAGGCGGGGAACACATAGATGTGACTGTAGGCGGGGAACACATAGATGTGACTGTAGGCGGGCGGAACACATAGATGTGACTGTAGGCGGGAGGGAACACATAGATGTGACTGTAGGCGGGGAACACATAGATGTGACTGTAGGCGGGCGGAACACATAGATGTGACTGTAGGCGGGAGGGAACACATAGATGTGACTGTAGGCGGGGAACACATAGACGTGACTGTAGGCGGGGAACACATAGATGTGACTGTAGGCGGGCGGAACACATAGATGTGACTGTAGGCGGGAGGGAACACATAGATGTGACTGTAGGCGGGCGAACACATAGATGTGACTGTAGGCGGGGAACACATAGACGTGACTGCAGGCGGGGAACACATAGACGTGACTGCAGGCGGGGAACACATAGATGTGACAGCAGGCGGGGAACACATAGACGTGACTGCAGGCGGGGAACACATAGATGTGACTGTAGGCGGGGAACACATAGATGTGACTGTAGGCGGGGAACACATAGATGCGACTGCAGGCGGGGAACACATAGATGTGACTGTAGGCGGGGAACACATAGACGTGACTGCAGGCGGGGAACACATAGATGTGACTGTAGGCGGGGGGAACACATAGATGTGACTGTAGGCGGGCGGAACACATAGATGTGACTGTAGGCGGGCGGAACACATAGATGTGACTGTAGGCGGGCAGAACACATAGATGTGACTGTAGGCGGGGGGAACACATAGATGTGACTGTAGGCGGGAGGGAACACATAGATGTGACTGTAGGCGGGGGGAACACATAGATGTGACTGTAGGCGGGCGGAACACATAGATGTGACTGTAGGCGGGGGGAACACATAGATGTGACTGTAGGCGGGAGGGAACACATAGATGTGACTGTAGGCGGGCGAACACATAGATGTGACTGTAGGCGGGCAGAACACATAGATGAGACTGTAGGCGGGGGGAACACATAGATGTGACTGTAGGCGGGGGGAACACATAGATGTGACAGTAGGCGGGGAACACATAGATGTGACTGTAGGCGGGGGGTGGGGACACATAGATGTGACTGTAGGCGGGGAACACATAGATGTGACTGTAGGCGGGGAACACATAGATGTGACTGTAGGCGGGGGGTGGGGACACATAGATGTGACTGTAGGCGGGGAACACATAGATGTGACTGTAGGCGGGGAACACATAGATGTGACTGTAGGCGGGGGGGGGGGTGGGGACACATAGATGTGACTGTAGGCGGGGTACACATAGATGTGACTGTAGGCGGGGAACACATAGATGTGACTGTAGGCGGGGGGTGGGGACACATAGATGTGACTGTAGGCGGGGTACACATAGATGTGACTGCAGGTGGGGAACACATAGATGTGACTGTAGGCGGGGGGTGGGGACACATAGATGTGACTGTAGGCGGGGTACACATAGATGTGACTGCAGGTGGGGAACACATAGATGTGACTGTAGGCGGGGGGTGGGGACACATAGATGTGACTGTAGGCGGGGGGTGGGGACACATAGATGTGACTGCAGGTGGGGAATACATAAATGTGACAGCAGGCGGGGAACACATAGAAATGGTAGTATTTCTTGTTGTTCTTCTGCCGAGGGGAGGCTATATATCACATTGGCCGTGTATGTGTTTACAGTGCGCTCCCTCCACACAGATGTCATCAAAAGGCCATGTATATGTGTACAGTGCGCTCCCTCCTCTCTGTGATGCTTGACGGCAAAGACAGTAAGACAAAAGACGAATAACGAGCAAGCGAGAGCGAGGGAGCAGCGGTAGTGCAGTGGCTAGACGTTCGGCTCCCAGCCCAGTGAGCATGGTTTCGAATCTGATATGGGGTGGGTTTTACAAATTAACCTGGGTTCCCAGTTCGACCCTGGCAAAAACGGATACCCGGGCATGATGTGGGAAGTAAAGTCCACGGGCATGACCTGGAGCGCTGCTCTACAAGTGTGGGGCTGGCATCATGCATCCAATAGCCTGGTGGCGGGTACAAGAGGCATGTAGTGCATGTTAATAGATGCGAGCTGACTATACATATACTCACATGTGCAAGGCAATTACAGGACAACAAACAACAACATAGAACCACAAGAAGACGATACAGGAAATCTCGTTCGCGCAAATAAAATCACGTACAGCAGGTGTTCAATCAAGTGGTTTATTTCATGTCATCCACGGAGTTGCATGTTCCCTACCCCCAAAAAGCTAGACTAGGAAAATCTCCACATGGTCAAAACAAACCAAATGTGACACAGAATGACAAAAGCGGAAGAGGAAGCATAGGCATGGGCAGTAGCATCAGAAAAAAAGTGGAAAGGGGGGAACATAACGACGACGACGGCGGCGGCGACGACGCGACGGCGGCGACGACGAAGACAACGGCGGCGGCGACGACGACGTGAACGAAGAAGAAGAAGAAGAAGAAGAAGAAGAAGAAGAAGAAGAAGAAGAAGAAGAAGAAGAAGAAGAAGAAGAAGAAGAAGAAGAAGAAGAAGAAGAAGAAGAAGAAGAAGAAGAAGAAGAAGAATTAATTAAGAAGGAGTATACGCAGGAGGTGGATGTGAAAGAGGATGAGGCTGAGACTGAGCAGCTACTGGGCACACCTGCGGGGAATGTCAATAAACTGCTGGGCACACATGGTTACTTCTTCTGGCTGGGAACGGTTGAGAGTTGTGCCTTGCATCACGCGTGGACACTCTCGCATCTCAACTCAGCGTTTTCTACACTCAGTCAATAGAAAAAGTTTGATACCGCACTATCGATTTACAAAATGACATATGATATCACCAGCAGGCCCATAATGACGTGTTCTAGACGCCGTGAACGCTGCCCGCACCTCCCTTTCAGCGACATTTATTTCACCAAATCTGTGTTTGTAGATCATGTGATTACCAGTACGTCTGTGAACATCATTAATTCTATGACGTTAGCAACTCACGAACATGAACTTCCAACAACTACCCCGTGGCGTCTGATCTGCTCGAGGACGATGCTCTTCGTCATCTATTTATCTAGGTATTGATATTCCTTCTAAAATAAGTATTGATCATGTGTGACAACATAGCACTGACCATACAACCATTGTAGCTTTCAAGTACGCTATACCAGAGGACAGGTGCCTGACTTGCAGAGAAACAAGGGCGCACACGTTAAAAGGCAATACATACAGCTCATTACAATTTCAGGCGGGAGAAGCAAGACACTGAATATTCTCTCTGATTAGTGAGTAAATTGCTGGGCACTTATACAGAGGTCTATTAGCAGAGACAGATACAACCTGTTTGGGACTGATCGATGTGAAAGTTATCTACACACACGACGTATGGAATCCCTATCTGCGTCAGCTCTGGCTTGATAATCACGTAACAAACTGTCGGAATTGCTAATGAAAACTGATTTGATAATTGTGATTGTGTGTGTGTGTGTGCACGCGCGCGCGATGCGTACGTGTGTGTGTGTGTGTGTATGAGAGAGAGAGAGAGAGAGAGAGAGAGAGAGAGAGAGAGAGAGAGAGAGAGAGAGAGAGAGAGAGAGAGAGAGAGAGAGAGAGAGAGAGAGAGAGAGAGTGTTGGCAATCATTCATTCCGTAGCATGTCCTTTGCAGAACCTCGCTCCCATAATAACCTACCGGAAAACCTCTCGATCATAAGCAAGATGTCCCGCGACCGATGCACCCATCTGGAGATCATCCGCCACATCCTGCACCCATCTTCTCTTTGCCTTCCTCTTCCTCTCTTCCCAAGCATATACCCCTCCATTATTGTTCTCTCCAAACTTTCGTGGCGTTTCAAGTGACCAAAATATTTCAATTTTCTTTGTTTTATCGTCTTTAATAGGCAACCTTCTTCAATATTCAACTCTTGAAGTATGGATGCATTTGTTCTTTTCTTTACCCAAGATATTCTTAGAACTCGTCTATAACATTTATATTCAAATGCATTTATACGTTGTTCAGCTTGTTTAGTAAGTGTCCAGGTCTCACAGGCGTATGTTGCAATGGGAAACATGCATGCTCTTAAAAATCTAATCTTTGTAGTTCTGTCTGCCCAACTTCATAATTTATTCAGTTGTTTTAGTCTTTGAAGAGCAATTGATAGTCGTCGTTTAATTTCTTTTGTTGGTAATCAGTTTGTTTTATTTATATATGTGTCTCAGCAATGTCAAATGCTAGGTCTTGTAACTTTACTAATTCTTGGAAAGCCTGCTCTGTTCGAGCTAAAGTATATTTCTGCTGTTTCAATTTCATGTTCACGATGACTAGTTTAGGTTCAATTGTTTCACTCCAAACACTTGTGCTGAATGCACATAGCATAGGATGATCTTAATTGTTAGTTTCATTGTTTTATTTGAGGAAAAATACTGTTGCATGTTGTTGAAGGCAGATATTTCCATTTCAATGCTTCTGGCTATCTTCATGTCACACCTTCTGCTATTGTTGGCCAAGTTTGGGGTATCCTGATGCCTGTTCCATATTCCATTAGTTATTGGAATGTCCACTGTTGGATTTGTTTACTGTTATTGTTGGTAGTGTCGACGTCTTCTGGGTTGACTGGCTGCCATCAGGACCCATGCACGGCAACCTGCCACTGCTGCCGGGCACAGACAAACATAACGCAATAAAAGGCTCGTTCAGCAGAACAAGTCTCACTCAGCCTCATATTCATTATAGTCGGTCTGTAGTATTTATATCTCGACAGTATCATCACAGTGTACGGTGTTGGGGTGTAGGATTACAGAGTAGAAAGAAAATGTTATCTTGACTTAGGATGACATACTGCTGGTGTGTAGGATTACAGAAGAGAAAGGACATGTTATTTTGACTGGGGATGATATACTGCTGGTGTGCAGGATAGGAGCAGACTCGATATACTTAAGAAAACATCCTGCTACGCTTGTAATTGGCGAGCGAAAGCGTGCAAACATCGGGTGAACTATCAAATTACAACACGACTGTGTTTGCTTAGCAACAGGAATAGTATCATCTGGAGACGGTTATGCTGCAACAATGGGGATATGATCAAGCAATTCAAATGTTCATATATCTTATATATTCAAATGCAACTCTGCTATGTTACACTTATTTCCCTTGTCCATATACTCCAACATGCTTTCGTTCACAGCTGACAACCTTAAAGATAATACACTCGCCTGCTTTCGTTCACAGCTGACAACCTCAAATACTCTCCTGCTTTCGTTCACAGCTGACAACCTCAAATACTCTCCTGCTTTCGTTCACAGCTGACAACCTCAAATACTCTCCTGCTTTCGTTCACAGCTGACAACATCATACACACTCTCCCGCATTCTTTCACAGCTGACAACCTCAGACACACTCTCCCGCATTTGTTCACAGTTGACAACCTCAGACACACGCTCCTGCATTTATTCACAGCTGACAACCTCAAACGCTCTCCTGCTTTCGTTCACAGCTGACAACCTCAAACGCTCTCCTGCTTTCGTTCACAGCTGACAACCTCAAACACACTCACCTGCATTCCTTTACATATATGGTAGTCTCAAAATCACTAACCCGCATTCGCTAACGAAGACACCATGGCGCTAATCCACATATGGCAGCCTCGAACACACCTGCGTTGCCAACAGACGGAGAGTCTCAAATACACAGCCAAGCGTTCACAATGGCATCTAACATGGACAAACACAAGACACCAGACCAGTCTCACATGGCATCAGTGTTGACCCAGTCCTTTAGCTGTTGTGCCTACCAAATCCTCCACACATAACAACTCGGATCTTGATGACATGAGATGACCAGCTATTCGTGCTTAACTTGAGAGAAACAAATGTGTCAGAACTACCCCCTTGAACTTGAATAACGTTAGAAGTGAGCAAACTGTTTATTTCCACTTTGTTTATTTTTAGGGGGAGGGAGTTGTATTAAACTGCCTAAATGTGTCTTTGTTCCTTATTATGTAATTACATTTTACTCTCTCTCTCTCTCTCTCTCTCTCTCTCTCTCTCTCTCTCTCTCTCTCTCTCTCTCTCTCTCTCTCTCTCTCTCTCTCTCTCTCTCTCTCTCTCATGCTAGTCGTGTGTGTTATTTACACCTTAGGTTAGTGTATTCATGTTATAGAGTATCCCAGCCGGATACATGCCAAACATATCTCTTGTTTCGTTGAGCTAACAACGGCCATGCTGAAGGCAACAACAATGTGTGTACATATTTATCGTCGACCTTCCTTATTTAATGTCTTAGTTTAGCTGGCATGCTTATGCTTCTGTTTTGATGGTTCTTGTGTTTATTTTGGTTGTTATCTTTATAACTTTGTTTTGGTTATTATCATCATCATGTGCCACGCAGATAAGAGCGGGCAGTCATGCTCGGCCACCCCACACGATCACTAGTCGTGGATCAGCTCTGTGTTCTTGTTTCGGTTATACCTTGTGGCCCAGTCATAAAGATATTTACCTCCTTCCTTCCCTTTGTTCTTTTCCTCTCAATCTTGCCAGTTGTCGTCAAATTATCCAATTTATTTCTTCTCACGATGTATTAAAAACATCGTTATCGACTACGTCTAATTTTTCTAACCAGTTTACTGTTTTTATTTCTTTTCTTTTTTTCTCGTGGATTTCCTCATTGATTTTTCTGCCTGTCCCTGGTATTCAAATCATTTTCCTCAGAAAGCACTGCCATTAGATGCTTTTCAGCCTATCTGTACAATGTCCACGTTTCACGTCCATACAAAAGTACAGGTTTTATATAGCACTTCAACTCTCGTTGCAATTGACGTCTTTTCATTTGTCGACATGTGTCCCATCTTGCAAAATACTACCTTCGCCATAGCGATTACTGGTTATTATATTTGTGTATAACAGCTTTTCCGCCCAGGACATACAAGTGGTTTGGTCACTGCTCATCACCTTAATGTAGGGGAATGCGACGTAGTGGTTTCACCTTGTTTTCCACATACATCGCCATGTCATCATCATTACCATGTAACACGACCTACCCCACACTGTCACCGTCACCCCACACTGTCACCGTCACCCCACACTATCACCGTCACTCCATACTGTCACCCTCACCCCACACTGTCACCGTCACCCCACACTATCACCCTCACCGCACACTATCACCCTCACCGCACACTATCACCGTTACTACACACTATCACCGTCACTCCATACTGTCACCCTCACCCCACACTGTCACCGTCACCCCACACTATCACCCTCACCGCACACTATCACCCTCACCGCACACTGTCACCGTTACTACACACTATCACCGTCACCCCACACTGTCACCCTCACCGCACACTATCACCCTCATCCCACACTGTCACCCTCACCCCACACTGTCACCGTCACCCCACACTGTCACCCGCACCGCACACTATCACCCTCACCGCACACTGTCACCGTTACTACACACTATCACCGTCACCCCACACTGTCACCCTCACCCCACACTGTCACCGTTACTACACACTGTCACCGTCACCCCACACTGTCACCCGCACCGCACACTGTCACCCGCACCGCACACTATCACCCTCACCGCACACTATCACCGTTACTACACACTATCACCGTCACTCCACACTATCACCGTCACTCCACACTATCACCGTCACCGCACACTATCACCGTCACTCCACACTGTCACCGTCACTCCACACTGTCACCGTTACTCCACACTGTCACCGTCACTCCACACTGTCACCGTCACTCCACACTGTCACCATCACTCCACACTGTCACCGTCACTCCACACTGTCACTCCACACTGTCACCGTTACTCCACACTGTCACCGTTACTCCACACTGTCACCGTTACTCCATACTGTCACCGTCACTCCACACTGTCACCGTTACTCCACACTGTCACCGTTACTCCACACTGTCACCGTTACTCCACACTGTCACCGTCACTCCACACTATCACCGTCACTCCACACTGTCACCGTCACTCCACACTGTCACCGTCACTCCACACTGTCACCGTCACTCCACACTGTCACCGTCACTCCACACTGTCACCGTTACTCCACACTATCACCGTCACTCCACACTGTCACCGTTACTCCACACTGTCACCGTTACTCCACACTGTCACCGTTACTCCACACTATCACCGTCACCCCACACTGTCACCCGCACCGCACATTATCACCCTCACCGCAAACTATCACCGTTACTACACACTATCACCGTTACTCCACACTATCACCGTCACTCCACACTGTCACCGTTACTCCACACTATCACCGTTACTCCACACTGTCACCGTTACTCCACACTATCACCGTTACTACACACTATCACCGTTACTCCACACTATCACCGTCACTCCACACTGTCACCGTCACTCCACACTGTCACTCCACACTGTCACCGTTACTCCACACTGTCACCGTTACTCCACACTGTCACCGTTACTCCACACTGTCACCGTTACTCCATACTGTCACCGTCACTCCACACTGTCACCGTTACTCCACACTGTCACCGTTACTCCACACTGTCACCGTTACTCCACACTATCACCGTCACTCCACACTATCACCGTCACTCCACACTGTCACCGTCACTCCACACTGTCACCGTCACTCCACACTGTCACCGTCACTCCACACTGTCACCGTTACTCCACACTATCACCGTCACTCCACACTGTCACCGTTACTCCACACTGTCACCGTTACTCCACACTGTCACCGTTACTCCACACTATCACCGTCACCCCACACTGTCACCCGCACCGCACATTATCACCCTCACCGCAAACTATCACCGTTACTACACACTATCACCGTTACTCCACACTATCACCGTCACTCCACACTGTCACCGTTACTCCACACTATCACCGTTACTCCACACTGTCACCGTTACTCCACACTATCACCGTTACTACACACTATCACCGTTACTCCACACTATCACCGTCACTCCAAACTATCCCCGTCACTCCACACTATCACCGTCACTCCACACTATCACCGTCACTCCACACTATCACCGTTAGTCCACACTATCACCGTTACTCCACACTATCACCGTCACTCCACACTATCACCGTTACTCCACACTATCACCGTCACTCCACACTATCACCGTTACCCCACACTATCACCGTCACTCCACACTATCACCGTCACCCCACACTGTCACCCGCACCGCACATTATCACCCTCACCGCAAACTATCACCGTTACTACACACTATCACCGTTACTCCACACTATCACCGTCACTCCACACTGTCACCGTTACTCCACACTATCACCGTTACTCCACACTGTCACCGTTACTCCACACTATCACCGTTACTACACACTATCACCGTTACTCCACACTATCACCGTCACTCCAAACTATCACCGTCACTCCACACTATCACCGTCACTCCACACTATCACCGTCACTCCACACTATCACCGTTAGTCCACACTATCACCGTTACTCCACACTATCACCGTCACTCCACACTATCACCGTTACTCCACACTATCACCGTCACTCCACACTATCACCGTTACTCCACACTATCACCGTCACTCCACACTGTCACCGTCACTCCACACTATCACCGTCACCCCACACTATCACCGTTACCCCACACTATCACCGTCACTCCACACTATCACCGTCACTCCACACTATCACTGTTACGAAGAACAGTATGTGCAATATTCTTTGTCAATCAAAATGATAGCAGGAGTTCTTAAAAGTTACCTGAAACCAATACTGATGTAAGGAAGAGAATCACGGGCAATTGGCAGACTAGTGTCAAATCAGGGGCAATGATGAAAAGGGTGCAAACATTAAATAATAAGTGCACATGACGTGCAACTGAACAAAACATATGTCAGACAGCGCCCGGTGACTGCATGCGATTCCCAGAGAAAGGAATACAAGACAATAACAACATACTGACATCAACACTGAACCTGTTCCAGGAGCTTCTATATCACTAGTTCTCGTGACTGTACACACCACAACTGACCAGTGTGTTCCGGTTTGGCTGAAATTCTATTCCCGTAATCCCCCGGGGTGGCTGTGAAAACAGCCGATAAATGGGTCAGCTCGTACATTCTCTTTCTTTCTGTAGTGCTTCTTTATTTGTTTTCAAACTCTCACTCCCTAAAACATACGAACATATAAACGCACGCTCTGTCAGCTTATTGACTCCAAGCCTACCTGGCTCTGTGAGAGACTGTGGAGACATGAGAGAGAGAGAGAGAGAGAGAGAGAGAGAGAGAGAGAGAGAGAGAGAGAGATGGAGAGAAATAGAAATAGACAGAGAGAAAGAAAGGGTAGAGACATATATATACAAGCGGAGACAATGAGATAGAGCTAGAGACACAAACACAGAGACCGAGAGAGAACGACTGACAGACAGAGAGACATATTACGTTATCCCTGCAGTTAGTTTTCTTTATACAGTGTGTGTGTGTGCGCGCGTGTATGTGTGTGCGCGCGTGTATGTGTGTGCGCGCGCGCGTGTGTGTGTGCAAGCGCGCGCGTGTGTGTGTATGTGGGTGTGTGTTTATGCCTTAATACAACTTCAAAGTAGGAATTCGTCTGTTCATTTCAGCAGACATTTTGGGTAACCATGACCCGATTGGTTGAAGCACACATGTACGTTTATTTCCACTGAAACTGCACCCACGGAGAACTTGTGGTCTTCACAAAGTCACACTTTAAGCAGGACGTTCACGCTGTATTGTCTGGAGGACTCAGTATCGTCGGTAGGAGCTGCCATATTTGGAAATGTTTGGACATTCTATAGCTTCATCAGTAACATCTCCCATTGTATGGACATGTTTGGACATAGCTTCATCAGTAACATCTCCCATTGTATGGACATGTTTGGACATTCTATAGCTTTATCGGTAAAATCTCCCATTGTATGGACATGTTTGGACATTCTATAGCTTTATCAATAAAATCCCCCATTGTATGGACATGTTTGGACATTCTATAGCTTCATCAATAAAATCTCCCATTGTATGGACATGTTTGGACATTCTATAGCTTCATCAATAAAATCTCACATTGTATGGACATGTTTGGACATTCTATAGCTTCATCAATAAAATCTCCCATTGTATGGACATGTTTGGACATTCTATAGCTTCATCAGTAACATCTCCCATTGTATGGACATGTTTGGACATTCTATAGCTTCATCAGTAACATCTCCCATTGTATGGACATGTTTGGACATTCTATAGCTTTATCGGTAAAATCTCCCATTGTATGGGATAGGTTTGAATATTACATAGCATCATCAGTAACATCTCCCATTGTATGGAGATGTTTGGACTTTCTATAGCTTCATCAGTAACATCTCCCAGTGTACGGAAGCGTTTATCGGTAAAATCTCCCATTGTATGGAGATGTTTGGACTTTCTATAGCTTCATCAATAAAATCTCCCATTGTATGGACATTTTTGGACATTCTATAGCTTCATCAGTAACATCTCCCATTGTATGGACATGTTCGGACATTCTATAGCTTCATCAATAAAATCTCCCATTGTATGGACATGTTTGGACATTCTATAGCTTCATCAATAAAATCTCCCATTGTATGGACATGTTTGGACATTCTATAGCTTCATCAATAAAATCTCCCATTCTATGGACATGTTTGGACATTCTATAGCTTCATCAATAAAATCTCCCATTGTATGGACATGTTTGGACATTCTATAGCTACATCAATAAAATCTCCCATTGTATGGACATGTTTGGACATTCTATAGCTTCATCAATAAAATCTCCCATTGTATGGACATGTTTGGACATTCTATAGCTTCATCAATAAAATCTCCCATTGTATGGACATGTTTGGACATTCTATAGCTTCATCAGTAACATCTCCCATTGTATGGACATGTTTGGACATTCTATAGCTTCATCAGTAACATCTCCCATTGTATGGACATTCTATAGCTTCATCAGTAACATCTCCCATTGTATGGACATGTTTGGACATTCTATAGCTTCATCAATATAATCTCCCAGTGTATGGAAAGGTTCAGACTTGCTATAGCTTTATCGGTAAAATCTCCCATTGTATGGATACGTTTGAACATTACATAGCATCATCAGTAAAATCTCCCATTGTATAGAGATGTTTGGACTTTCTATAGCTTCATCAGTAGTATCTGCCATGTATGGAACCGTGTGAACATTATATAGCATCATGGGTTGTATGGGGACGTTTGGACATTCTAACGCTTCATCGGGAACATCTCCCACTGCATTGCGACGTTTGTGTGACTCAACAGCTTATTCGGTCATTGACATTATTATAACACTGAATAACATCATTATCCCAGTGAATGACATAATTATCCCAGTAAATGACATCATTATCCACGGCTCACAGATCTCCACCACACTCAGTCATTGACGTCATTATCCCAGGGAATGCCATCATTACCCACGGTAATGTTTTGAGTGCCGGTCGCTCATACAACAATGACAAACTATTGAACATAAATAAATTTGCCAAGGAAATCAAAAATAGCCAAAACATACTGGGGTTGACTGCGACGTCCTGTAAAGGATATGTAAGTAACTTAACTAAGACATCACGCTGAAATATTATCGCGCGAGAAATGACTGAGAACTCGGAGGGTTTTTTGTGTGGAATCCCTTAGAATTATTACTTACGGTAAATAGAACAGCAGTAGATGTGTGGGTCACGGTCATTTGGGATATCTACAGTAATTTGAGACTAACACTCAAGAGAGAGAGAGAGAGAGAGAGAGAGAGAGAGAGAGAGAGAGAGAGAGAGAGAGAGAGAGAGAGAGAGAGAGAGAGACGCACACACACACACACACAGAATGTGAGAGAGGGGAAGAGGGATGTTGTATGGTAAGACCATCCTGAATCCGAAGTATGTACATTTGCAGAACATAAGAGTGAAAGAAAAACAGCAAAGTTAAGTACAGCGACGAGGTGAAGAAAATGAGAGCGGGGTATCAAAGACAAGAAAGATTCTAAAACAGCAATTTGTGACACATCCTTGGTGTGGAGTCAGGCGAAAGAACAAATAGTCGGCGGGGTCTTCGCTCTTGTGTGGCGAGTTTGGGAATGAGTACAAATGGTAAGCGAAGTCGCCAATGGCATACTTAATGCAAATATAAATACCCATTATCAAAGTATGTTTAGATGGCAAAATAATACAGGCCAGTGGTATGGTCAACTGCAGCGAGAAAACAAGTGTTGTAGTGCTACACAGAACCTGCACTTTTGTATAAATGTGAAAAGTTGACAATGAGCAGACAAGCTGAAAAACATCTAATGGCAGTGGACATGTGGTTTCTGACGTAAATGCAAAGAATACCATGGGCAAACAGAAAAACTAATGAGCTAGTCCTATTAGCGGCATATGACAACCGTAAACTGATTAGAGAAATTAGACGTAGACAGTAACATATTTTTAGGCACGTTATGAGAAGAAACAAACCAGAGAACTTGATGACAACTGGCAAGACTGGGAGGGAAAAGAACAGGAGGGAGGCAGAGAAGTAAATACCTGAATGGCTTGGCCACGCTACATAGTCGAGACAAGATCACGGAACTGATCCACGACTCTGGTGATCGCATGAGATGGCGAAACATGACCGTCCACGCTTATCGGCATGGTACATAATGATGGCAAGACCAAGAGCCGATCAATGTACCCAGAAACACCCACAACACAAATCGTTATTCAATCAAGATTCAGAAGCCCGTGATCGATACGTGGGCCCCTAAAGTGAAACAATGTTAGGCCAGATCATTGGACACGGGCAGCAAGAAGCTGCACTTACATAATGCTATTCTTCCATCTCCTGGCCACTTGTATAAATAGAAATGGGCAGTCTCTGCTGCTCTGGGGCAAGCGATGTTCTATTGAAATCAACGTGCATGACGTCAGCTTTCCGTTGGGGATTTCATACTTAAGAGCTTTTTCGCTCTCTCTTAACAGATAAAGCAGATGCATACAGGATGAGCACACAGAGAAACAGCTGCCAGCAGCCTACCCGGCTGGTCGGGGGCAAAGATGAAAAGTGGTAGGGCCAGCGATACATGTCTGGCTGTCAGATGAGGACAACACAACGGGGGATAGATCATACATTAGGCTACCCAGCGACAATACAGGACACGGGGAGCCACGGAGAATATACATCACCATATACATGAAATATGAACATACATAAAGATGAATACACACATATTAACACACATGCACGCAGACTCGCGCGCGCCTACACACATACACGCATATATATATATATATATATATATATATATATATATATATATATATATATATATATATATATATATATATATATATATATGGGAAAACAACATGGGTTGATTTCCCATGAGATACAAAGGCCAACAGAACATGAAACGCTGTAAAATGTCAACTGCAAAGCATACGATGAGCATACAGATTAGAATGCTAGCTATAAATACTACCACATTCACACAGACAGAAGTGAGCGTCGTGAAGATAAGAATAATACAGATCAATTGCTAACCCATGTAAACAAATATTTTCAAAGTGGTTAAAGCGAGATAATCAACACAAACAACTGAAGCTAATAGGTGCGCTGAAACACAAAGATAAATAGGCCAATGGATTGATTATATGGGCAATAACCGTAACAGCCAATGTTTTGGAAGGGGCTTTAGAAGGTTCAGGCAGTTGTGCTAAAGATAACACTGATGTACCCAGCAGCACACAACACAGGACACTGTGCGTGGTAACATTTTTAAAAATTTAGTTGCATGTCCTTCACATGACGTAGCAGTCAACCCCACCATTTTGGCTGTTCGTGATTCCTGGGCAAGTTTATTTATGTTCAGTAGTTTACCATTGCTTTCTTTTTTTTTCTTCTGGTCATGTGATGAGAAGAGAGGCATGGGAGAACATCGTGACAACTGGAAAGATCGAGGGAAGGGGAGGCAGAGGCAGACTAAAAGAAATGATGCTGGATGGATTAAGACGGTGGCGTGGAGGAATATCAATAGCGGAGTTGATCCATAAAACCAAATACCGAGATCTGTGGAGAGTCATGACGGCCTACACCAGCCAGCATGGCACTTGATTCTGATGATGACCCGTGTAGGGGTTGAACCTCCTACCATCTGCTCTTAACCATTCGGCCATGCTGACCTGCAGCGGGTTTTATATGGCTCGGTCTCTTTCCGCAGAGCGGCCTACCAAAAGCGTCGCACAGAGCACGAACTCCGCAGCTCCAGCGACGACCCGCGGGAATTTCCGAGAAAATTGCACTAGTGAGCCAAAAGACGAAGCCAGGAAACGAACCCACAACCTACAGAGTGCGAGGCAGGTGGGGCTGACCCACATGGCCACGGAGCCCCAAAAAGAATATGGCATACGACGACACAGAAGCAAACAATCTGGGCTCTAGGAAACATGTCAGAACGTTTTTTTTTCCCGCGTTTCCATCCTGTTTCAGGATATTGCGGTCAACATCAGCATCTTTCAGCTGTATGTTGATTCCTAGGCTAGATTACGCTCATCAGCACGCCACGACTTTCTGAGCGACCGGCTCCATACTCTCATAAGTCACTGGGGCGACTCGAACCACTTCTAATTCTCGTGCCCTCACGTCAACCACGAGAGTATTCGGGGTTAACGGAGAAAGCTGCTAACCCCTCGACCATGTCAGAATGTAGAGAACAGAAACCCAGCAGACACTATGGTCAGTCGGGTGTGTAAGCATGGTTGAGCACATGGTCGCTGCACTCCACAGCAAACATCTTTGACAGCAAACACGCAGAGTAGTAGTGTTACACTTGTGAACCTGCAGCTGTTATGACGGCAACATAAAACACGTGGCACGTATGCGGTTGTCATTGTGGTACATTACCACATTTTTAAAATGGACTAACTTCATTGCACAAGGGCGAGTCGACGGGCGCGCATCTCACCAAAATGTCTACAAGTGTTCGACGACTTACCACAGGAGTTCGGTGTTGTTAACCAATCTTCTTGTGTCCCATGTTACGTCCAGGTGTCGTCATCCTGAGCAAAGTCGATGATTAGCCCATGTCACA